>CM016562.1:15689197-15934518 GCA_003412495.2 Echium plantagineum
AAATCGGTATGGGACTGATTACATTTCTTCAATTTCGTTTTTGAAATTGATGGAAAATGTATTTATCGTTAACAAGTCAATACATGTCAAATATGTTGAATAATGTAAGACTAAATAGAAAATGGAATATAAGACTAAATGATTGATAATCACATTATCAACATATTAAACGTAAGTAAGTGAATGATGACGGAAGGTAAACATGAGTCATTGTTGCGGGTTAAACTTGGGAATAAGAGGTAATAATTGGTTGTAATCTGATCGAAATGAGAAAATGAAAATGTTAGTAAAATAATTGAAAGTATTAATAAGTAAGTTCAAACCAACGATGATGGTTCATGTTATATTTTCGTATAATTTTTACTCCCCCCTGTTCCTAAAAGATTGATACATTTTGACCTTTGGTGGTCAAACTTAAAAATTTAATCAAGAATTCTCATTAAACGATGAGGAATAATTATAGTCATGTGAGATCTTGTTAGATTCGTCTTAATATGTATTTTGAAATATAAACTTTTTATAATTTTCGGATGTAGAATAAACAGATATTTGTTTAAATTGTGTTTGTTGACCACCAAAAGTCAAAATGTATCCATCTTTCTCCGTCGAGTATTTGTTTAGTTGTCTATATATGCATATATTAATAATAATTTCAGTTAAAATGATCAATATCGTGAATAGCAAATATTAATTTATATTTGATTCAGTTAGTAAATAACAAAGGTACCCATGCTTTTCTGAATGATTGCCCTTCTTAATATTATCATTTTTCATCCCATATATAATTTCTTTTTCTGGACAAAAATATGTACTAATAAATTTTATATAAGTTTCTAAATTTATGTACATTTTTATTGTGAAAAATACTATTTTCTATTTTACAGTTAATATTCTTTAATTCAAATGAGCATATGTATATTTTAATGTTAAAGTGTAATAACGAGCATTGTAGAGAGAATAATACTCCCTCCATCCTTAAATGATTGTCACATTTTATTTTTGTGGTAAAAAAACACGATTTAATACGTAATATCTATTATTCTACATGCAAAAAAATTATAAAAAGTTAATATTTCAAAAATATATATTGAGACGAATCTAAAATATCCTACAAGACTATAGTATATTTATTATTCCATCATGTAATGAAAAATCATGGTCAAATTTAATTATGTTTGACCAACGAAAGTCAAAGCGTATAATAAATAAATTTGAGGCTACTTTTCTACCTATAGTTACGTAGTATCGTTGCTAGTCAATGATGTTTGTAGTAGTTTGTTCCTATATAAACTAGTAGAAGGAGTTTGAGTGTTTTTTGGATAGTTGAAAAAAGACGTGAAAAGACCCATCTCTCTATCTTTTCGTCTTCTTCTCTTTTTCTTCATAATATTGAGTACGAGGAAGCAGACGACACATATAATCTTTTTCCGTACGTAAATCAGCTACCCTAATCATTAAAAATCCCCAAAAAAGTTTATGATATTATTTGTTACCCTTTCAACAGTTTTCAGTTTAATTACTGCGTCAATTTCTGTATAATGTATGCACAATTTTGATTAATTCTGATTAGTTGATTGTGTTTATGTTTGAATTCTTTAGCTACTTTTATCCATTATTATTATTATTATGAAATAACAATAAATTACTGAAATGAGTATGGTTACATGTGAGTTATGTATAATTGTGAACAACCTTGATTCTTGTACGTAATCGTAATTTTTATGTAAATTTTGATACTTTTTTATGTTGTTAAGTATAATGATTTTGTTCAGACTTGTTTTATAGTGTATGATCTCCAAAAATTGAATATGGGTTACATGTTTGAATGTAAGGTAACATATGATTAATTGACTGTTTTGTACGTTAGTCACTCCCTCCGTTTTAATTGGGAATTCAGATTTCAGGTGGAGCTTTGAGCAAAAATTACTTTGAAATTTATATAATTGGACTCGTTTTAAAAATATCTTTATGATATCTTGTAATTTTCAGATTTAACTAAATAGCGCTCATTGTTAAAGTCTCACTTTTACAATTGAAAACGTCGATTAAAATAGATGGGATAGATTATTATATCATGACTACTACAATTTATTGCTTGTGTGTGTGTATAATTGTATGAATAACCTTGATTCTTGGTAAGACACTCATGATTCTGATTTTGTTTCAGATCTTTTAGAATCAGTCATGACTGTGATGGATTTTTCTGGGAACATGCTGCAGAACGGACCCATGGGAATTCCTTGGAAGCCTGAGGAAGAGCGCAAACTCGTAGAGGACCTTATGAGAGAAGCAGAAGCTAATCCTAAAGAAGGAGACTTATATTATGTCATCTCTGCTAGGTTGTACATTTGGATTTAGCTCATGTTATCAATTGTTGATGCTGAGACTGCTCTATTTCTGCAGGTGGTTTGCCAATTGGCAGAAGTATACTGACGAAGCTGTTAGTTGTTATTGCATGGATGAAAGTACTGAAGAGACTTGTCCTTCGATGTTATCCAACCATGGTGAGAGACCAGGGCCAATTGACAATACAAATATCGTTACGATGGAGGACGATGATCCACAACTTTTAAGTAACATGAAAGAAAATTGGGATTATAAGTTGATTCCCCACCAAGTGTGGCAGCAGCTTTATGAATGGTACTTTCTGAGCACCAATTCTCCCTCCTTCACTTTTTGTTATCTTGTTTCTGCATAACACACCAATATGGGAGAAAACCTATGCGGCTCATATTTAAAATTTGACAACATTGTAACATAGTTGATGGATGTATTGTTTTTTGAACTTCTCATAAAAAATATTGGCATGAGGCAATTATGAAAATTTGTAATTTACTACATTGCATCCGTGCAAAACAATAATGTGACTGGGTGAATATACACGGCCAAGAGCAGACTGAGAGCTTTTATTCTTAGTATGTATCAACTCGAGTCTACAATAGATTTTGTTGAGGTAATACATATATAGTTCACATAGATTGTGTTCGTCTGTTTGCATATTTCAGTTTTCTCACTGTAATTATCGTGTTAATGATTTATGTCAATTTGTCTGGATGTGAATGTATGAACTTGATGCTTATCTTTTTTTTCCGTAGCTGAGCTTTGTTGCTGTAAACTGTATGTTTTGTTTTAGATCAAAACAACATTGTATTTGAGCACCTTCCAATATCATCTTAACTGTTTTTAAACATTTTCTTACTTAGCAAGTTGTTGATCTTAGGTACAAAGGCGGGCCGGCTTTACCTAGGAAGATTATCTCTCTTGGAGATAAGAATGAGTTGGCAGTGGAGGTTTTCCCTTTGTGTTTAAATTTAATTGATTCCAGAGACAATAGTGAAGCCGTTATTAGTTTAAGTAAAAAGGTAATGGTACCCGCTACATTCGGAGTCATTATATTCTAAAGGTCATGCTTTTTTGTTGTAGTTCTAGTGTGACCTCTTTATGTACTCTCCTGTATACATGCATTGTATTTAATGTTCTTCATTTTGGCATTTGTATCTCGCCATCACTGATCACTAACTAGTGTGAATGGTCTAATTGGTATGCTTTGATCAGGCTTCCTTGCATGAACTTTACGAGAGAGTTAGCGAACTTAAAAGTCTAGACCCCAAAAAGGTTTTCTCATTCTTGATGAACAAATAAATCATTTTGTTACTTTTCTTAACAGTTGACGTGTAAAAAGCACTCTGCTCATTTGCCTTGTATCCATCTATTTTTTAGGTTCGCTTATGGGATCATTATAACAGCACCACACAAGTGTTAATTAGTTCTCAAAAAACTTTGGAGGAAGCTCTGATGATGATGAATAATGATGTGAGTGTCCTTAGAAGTATCTTTTTCCCCATTTCTGTGGAACTAGTTATAAGTTATAACACCGTGTTTTCTGAAAAAGAACTGTTAGATCATTTTGATCTGAGATACCTCAGTTGGTGTTAGCATATTATCTTCTCTGTAAAATTACGACTAGGCTTAATATTTATTTGTACTATACTATTGAGAAGCAGGTTGAAAATCTAAAAAAGTATGATTCTGATTTAAATTGATTGAGCTCATAACAAATTTTACTCTGTTTTCTCAATCTCAACTTTTCATCTCTCAATAACAATCTGTCTGATAATGGAAACTCTGCATCTTAGATTCTTGTGGAAGTGCCAAATTGATGGTATTTGGCCATCTGGGAAAGACATGGATTCAACTGGTAATGAGTTAGCATTAGTACCTGTAGAACCTACGGGATTATCTCTTACAACTGCAGGAAGCCCTACTTTGTCTAGTTGCTCAGATACTTTTGGCCGGAGTGGATTGTCTTGCATCCTTGGAGACTCAGATGATAGTTTTGAGAACCTGAAAGATGTACCCGAAGAATTTAAAGGACAGGCCGGTCTGAAGAATTTGGGGAATACATGTTTCATGAATAGTGCTCTTCAGTGTTTAGTTCATACACCGCAACTTGTGGAATACTTCTTGAAGGATTTCAGAATGAGATCAACAAGGACAATGCTTTAGGAATGAATGTAAGTAGAAAAGTAGCTGTGTGTGCATCGGGTCATTTGAACTTTAGTGCTGAATGGGGAATCCTGCGGTTTGGTGCATTCTTTAGGCCTCCTAATATTTAATTTCTGCAGGGTGAGCTTGCTCTCGGTTTTGGGAGTTTGCTAAGGAAACTCTGGTTGTCTGATCGTAGACCAGTTGTACCTAGTGACTTTAAGGAGAAACTTGGTCGCTTTGCCCCTCAATTAGTGGATATAACCAGCATGATTCACAGGTTGGCATTGAATACTTTATAGTCAATTTTCACATAATTCCATCTGTACGCTTGCTGCAGTCTGGCAGTAATTTCTGTTGTAGTTATCTGATAATGTCTCCATAATCGATTTTTTGATTTTCTGTTGGCATATCTTGCATTCTTCTGGTGATTCAGAAACTTTGCTATGTTCTTAAAGTGCAACTGTCCTCCTTTTTTATGCTTATTGTGAATGTGAAGTGGCTGTATTTATTTCCTTTTATGAAAGGAATTATAACGTTCTAATCTTTTTCCTGATAGTATCTAATTAAATATAAGTTTCTTATAATTCCTTAGCTTTTAGGCTTCTGAATATAAAAAATTCCTAAAATTCTGAAATGCTTTATAAACGTACGCTTGAGACTTTATATATAGTGCATTTGTTTCTTTCTTCTTTATATATGCTAAAATTGATTAAAGAAAAAATAGGATTAAAAATATAATTTCTGCCCCCTCAGGAATTCCTGGCCTTTTTGTTGGATGGGTTGCATGAAGACTTGAACCGTGTGAGACAAAAACCTTATATTGAAGCAAAGGACTTTGATGATCGGCCTGACAACGAAATTGCCGAGGATTTATGGAGATATCATAAAGCAAGAAATGACTCTGTAATTGTTGATACTTGCCAGGTATGAATTTTTCTTGTCTTATACAATTGTATTTTCCTGAAAAGACGAGTTGGAAGGGTTTCCGTAGAAACAAACATTCTAGATTTATATCATTTCATAATCCATTACTGTTCATTAACCCAAAGGATTAACACTATTTTCTGGTTGAAATTGATGTCTTAAACTCAGGGTCAATACAAGTCAACACTAGTTTGCCCAGATTGTGAAAAAATCTCTATAACGTTTGATCCTTTTATGTATTTGTCACTGCCACTTCCTTCTAGAGCAACTCGGGAATGACAGTAACAGTGATATATGGAGATGGAAGTAGACTTCCAGTGCCATACACCGTCACTGTCCTTGTGCAAGGTTGCTGTGCAGATCTTCAGAAGGCTTTGGGCGCTGCATGCCACTTAAGGAATGATGAGTACCTGCTTCTTGCAGAAGTAATCTAATCTTCCACTATATCTTATTGTGGTTTTTCTTGTATAGGACTTGACATTTCATTTACTGCTGATGTCTGAACCATGAGATGCCTGACTTTCAGGTCTTTGATAACCATATTTTCACATACTATGAGAGACCTACGGAACCGTTAGAATCAATAAAGGATTATGATTACATAGTTGCATATATACTTCCCCAAAGGGCTTCTGAACTAACTAGATTGGAGATTTGCCATCGCCAACTGAAGAGGTAAGTTCTATTTTGAAAGTTACAAATTTTCTTTTTCTGTATCCGTCTCCCTCACCATTAATATTGCCACCCACTTGTACTAAAACTCAAGATAAGATTTTCTTGAAGGATTTCGCATATTGTGGAAGTAATATTTTCTACAAGTATTACTGTACATATCCATTTACTTCTCTCCCTAGTTTTGTTGTAGCAAAAAGCAAAATAGTCTCTCAGGGAGTCAGGGTAGTACCCATGAAGATATTTAAAGTGATTGAATTTAAGTTTGGTGTATTGCTTTTATCTGTATATTAGATGAGGGTTTTCGTTCTTTTATATGTGAATGCACCAATCACAACTTCGATGACTTAATTGTTGAGGTCATTTTATTTTTCGCTGCTTGCTGACAGCTTCTACTTTTCTCCCTCAGAACTACATTTATGGGTATGACTGCAATAGAGAGAAAGCTCTTCTTGACACCGCTAGTTACTCTAATGGAAAATCCTCAATCTGGTGGAGATATAGATCTTGCGGCCTCGAGAATCCTGTCCCCATTCAGACGTACAGCTCCATGTACTTCAACCATGATTAATCTTGCAGAGGAGAGTGGAACATTTACAAAATCAGTAGATACACCTAATAATGAAAGTAATACTTTATCTGGACAAAATAATCCATCTATTGGTGGCCTAGCATTCGAAGAAAGGGAAGATCAGCGAGATCAGCTAGCAGATTTCAGATTTGCATCACGAATGGCCAGAGTTTAAACTCATTACCTATTTGGAAAGACACGCCTATACAACCTGCACGAGAGC
The DNA here is from genome assembly GCA_003412495.2 of Echium plantagineum. Taxonomy (NCBI): domain Eukaryota; kingdom Viridiplantae; phylum Streptophyta; class Magnoliopsida; order Boraginales; family Boraginaceae; genus Echium; species Echium plantagineum. Next base: position 15,696,076 of record CM016562.1, read on the forward strand.
TGAAAGTTATGCTGGATTGGCTTAAAAAATCTGATGAGTTGTATGACGTCAGCTGCCTCGAGGACATTCCCCAAGTTCGCAAAAATAATTTTTTTGAGACGAAAACGAAGGAGGAACCAATCCCTTTATTGTCATGCCTGGATGCGTTCATGAAAGAGGAGCCCTTGGGGCCTGATGATATGTGGTAAATACTCAGCCACAAGATATTCAATTAGCATCACTTATTGTTTGTTAAACTTTACTCGTGCTCACTGAATTTGATTGCAGGTACTGTCCTCACTGCAAGGAGCATAGGCAAGCAACAAAGAAGTTAGATTTGTTTAGGTTGCCCGACATACTAGTGTTCCATTTAAAAAGATTCTCGTATGGCAGATGGGCAAGGGACAAGCTTGATGACTCTGTTGATTTCCCTTTAGAGAATCTTGATTTGAGCAAGTATGTTAAATGTAAGGATGCGTCTGGAAAGTCTCATATTTATGACCTGTATGCCATTAGCAACCATTCCGGTGGATTGGGTTTTGGCCACTATACTGCTCATACTAAGGTCAGATTACTACAATCTTCTCTTATCTATCAAATTCTATACTCATGACTTCCAAAAATGAAATTAAAGCGTGCTCGCAGCTTAACTTTTTACGTCACTGTTGCCTGTTGCCTGTTGCTAGAGTCTGCTGTTTCATGCTCTGCATTCTAGACTACAATGTGCATTGTTAATATGTATTTTGATAATGTGCAGTTCAAGGATGGCAAATGGTATCACTTCGATGACACTTGTGTTACGTCTGTTGAAGAATCTGAAGTAAAGTCATCTAATGCCTACGTGTTGTTCTACAAAAGAGTATCCGTTGACGTCGAGGCAAAGCATTCAAATGGAGAGGTTGGAGAATCATCACAGGAATGTAGAGTAGAAGTTGGGACTTCTTTTCCCCTTAGACCTGACTACAATTGACTAAGTAGCATTTTAGTTAGTAGTAACCCCTAGTAGCCATTGTTGGGTGGTATAGTTTTAGAGAGATCTTAAAACACTGAAAAAAAAATGCACATAAGCCTACTGGAAGCTACTAGTATCACATATCCTTTGAACCCTTTTGATTATGGCTTTAAGCCTTGGAGATATGAGTTGCAAGTAAGCATTTAGTTACATATTCTATCCACAAAATTTCTTTTTTTGATAGTTGCATAACATTGGGTATACTCTTACAAAAGCCCTATTCGATATAGGATATCTTGTCATGCTAATTCTATATTACATACCCCACTACCTCCACAAAATTTCACATTCTTAAACATTTGGAAAGAACTGGACATGTTATAATTAAAAAGTTTGAGACCCTCAAACTAAGGGCCTTGACAGTTCCTTGTTTTGGGTATAATATTAGAGTTATCATGGGATGTGCTTGACCTGATGAGGAGACTAGAGCTTGCCTGTTAACCACTTTCAAACATAAGACTTGTGGTTGCATGAAAAGGCAAGACTGCTTGACACTTTGCTCTAATTCAATTACTCCCTCCGTTTTTTCTAACCTATTGTTTGGGTTAGAATTCTTGTGTTTTTATAAGATAGTGTTTACTATTTTCAATGTGCTTTTTCATTATACTTCCTATTTTATCCTTAAAAAGTAGTATGCTTTATTGACTTTTTAACTTTCAAGATATTAGCTAATAGCTTTATGGGAGAACCAATACAATTAAATAGGGGTAGAAGAGTAATACTTTTATGCCTTTGATAAAGTATATTGTTGCCAAATAATAAATTAAGAAAAAACAGAGGGAGTACCATTTAAGCTATGCCTTGAGGGCGACATGTTATAATGGATGTAAGGCTAATGAAAGAATAACTTATAAAAATAGAAAGAAAATGAGAGACAAGATTTAATTGTAATTCACTTCAATGTTTTACTATAATCTAGGGCAAAAGGCTGGAACCATCACTTCTGTTTTACCCAGGGTCCCCTTTCACTCACTCATTATTTAATTGGCCTATTTCACTCACCCATGAAATAAAAAGACCCAGTCGCTCACCATGATGTGCCGTTTTCCGTTTTGATCGATTAGGTTTCGAGTTTAATTTGGGGATTTTGGATAACCATTAAATTGATTTGGGTAATTTCGATTTTTTCTTTTTTGGTTGTTTATTAAACCTGAAGGTACCAATTTGCCCCTACTAAATTATTGTGTTAACGACAACATTAATAGTAGATAACACAACAATATTGAAAGAGGCTCCTTTTATTTTAGGGGTGAGTGAAAAATACCAATTAAATCATGAGTGTGTGAAAAGGAATCCTATATAAAACATAGGTGATGGTTTTAGCCTTTTGCCCATCTGGAAATAACATACTATTAAAATAATGCATATTGAATCATTGAGGAATTATTAAGTCTCTCAAAACCAGTTAAATATTGGTGCTAGTACAATACTAAATACTAAATATCTAAAGATGGTTCAGTTGGTTTAAAGACTTAAAGTTATGTATACTTGAGTTAGTTGTGTGGATTCCGTTTTCCGTAGCATCTAGGATTTGATTTGGTAATCCGAAGGTCATGGATTCGATACTCACCTCATCGCTAATTTACAAAAAAAAAGAAAAAGAAACTGAAGGCCAAGACACCAAACCACTCGAATGATCATGTTGCCTGGACTTAAGATGAGCGATTTACCTAGCTCCAAATCTTTATGTTACTTTGGACCGCTGAAGGAAAAACAAACGTGAAAAAATTGGGTGCATCAATACTTCCATGCATCAGGTTCATCAAGGGGGTCGGGGCATAATATCTCATAAATTAAGGGTCACACTGCAATTATCTATATAATTAAGGGCCATGTTGCAATTATCTATATATTTGTGGGTCAATTTGCAAATCACATATATATTTACTACTTTTATTTTGGGTTGGTAAATATTGTGGTACTGTACAATTGTTATAGTATAATTTGGGTACAAGTTATGTTGATATTGTTTCTTGTACCAATGATGAAGTTTCAATTGGGTACAGTACCCACGTGAAGCATTTAAGTGGGTATATTGATGAACTTGATCCATGAAAATATTGATGCACCAAAATCGAACTCAAAAACAAACCTCCTTGTATCTAAAACTTTATTTGTAGGATCATATACATTATTAGTTTCCTTTTTTCATCTAGCGGTCGAACTTTCATTAAACTTTCCAATTGAAATCTAAAGTTTTCATGTTTGTAAGTAAACATGTGGACTTTATATTTGACACATAAATTTTTGTTTGTTAGCTTTCTTGGGCTTTTCCGATTTCAAATTAGTTCTTAACCCAGAAGTAAGTAAATCATATTGAAAATATAACTTTTTTTAAAAGAAAAAATCGAAAAAAATTTAGGTGCCAGTCCAAAAAAATATTTCAGATATCAAAGAAAATTTCAAATGGCACAGCCACACTTTTCTTCCTTATTCACATGCTTTTGTGGTGTTGTAGTTGCCCCTCCTCATTTTTCTTAAAATTTTTACACTTATGATTGAGTCCATAACCAAAATAACACTATCCATCAATCCCGTAGGCAGATCTAGAATTGTAAATAGACCGAATTATATCGAACGTAACTATATTTGAGTTCTCAACATGGGTTCGAAATTCTGCTTGTTCCGAAGTGTGGGGACCGCACCAAACCTTACGTTCGGCTCAGTCCAAAATGTGCAATCGGACCGAACTATTTAGAAACTGTGCGAACAAAGTCGGTTTGGTTCACAAAAAAGTTCTATACAATTGGACATTTAAGTGAATGAGAGGAAAATGATTAATGAGTGATGAGGAGAAGATGAAGATGTGAAATGTAAATCATTTTTATGATTTAAGTTAAACTTTAATTTACTAGACTATTCGATTAATTCAAGCTGTGATGATAGTCTCCATAATCTATAATACTTATAAAAGAGCCAACACCCTTAGGTGTTTCTTCCACATTTTGTCAAGACTATTTTACCCCTTCCCATTAACAAATTATTATTAATTTAATTTTTCAATTGTATATATCTTTTAATGAGAAGGTGAAGAGATAGGTACACTATGAAGCAATATTAATGAAAATTTGAAAAATGAAAAATTCATTTCACCCAATTGTATCCATTAATTATTGGTCACAACTATATTATTTAATAAGATAATAAAAATATTACTGTTTCATTTGATGGAGAAGATGATATTTCAATGGCAAAAGATTTTCTTCTTTGACAGTCATAAATTGATATTCAAATTGACAAAAACCCCACATGATTGTAGAAATAAAATAAATAATTATATTTATGCATTCAATTCATGCTAATAATAAGTCATTAAATTCAATGGAGGTTATGGCTTTCACTATTTTCAGAATTTGAAAGTTACACAACAAAAAAACATAATTGATATTTAAACATAAGTCTAATATTCATTCAATTAACTATCTATATAAACTGATACATATAAAGTAGAGCTACATAATTAGATAAAAACGAATAATATGAATCCACATGATTGTAGGGAACAAAATAAATAATTAAATTTATGCATTCAATTCATACTAATAATAAGTCATTAAATTCAATGGAGGTTATGACTTTCAGTATTTTCATAATTTGAAAGTTACACAACAAAAAAACATAATTGATATTTAAAAATAAGTTTAATATTCATTCAATTAACTATCTATATAAACTAATATAGATAGTTAATTACATAATTAGATAAAACGAATAATATGAATAAGTATATTCAACACAGCAAAAAACATAATTTGTATTTAAAAATAAGTTTAAGAGTCATTAAATAATTTATTTTCAAAAATAATATATAAAATGAAATTACATGATTAAAGTAAATGAAATATATGACTTCATATATTCAAAAGAAAATAAAAACTATAAGTAAAAGATAGTTATGACTTAATATATCTATGTAAAATATTAAAAATAAGTATACGACGAGTAGCTCTATTTCAATTTCATGAACTAATGTATTTTAAATACAATTATATAGTTATAAAAAATTTCCAGTTGCTCTATTTACAATTTTATGAAACTAATATATTTTAGTAAAATTACATTATTAGAGAAAATTTTAATATATTCTATAATGATAAATGATGATTGTATAAATAAATAAATATATTCATGCAATTTAATTCATGTCAATAATAACTCATTAAATTGTGTGGTAGTTATGATTTTTAACTCTTTCCACAATTAATACTTAAAAATAAGTTAAGGAGTCATTCAATTAACCATTTTAGGAACTATATATAAGAAGAATAATTACGTCATTATATAAAATGAAATATATGACTTTATATATTCAAAAGAAATTTAAAACTATACTAAAATATATTTCTATATTTCTTATAATGAAATCTATGAACTAATATATCTATGTACAAAATGCAAATAGTTAAATAAGTGTAAGAGTTGCTCTAATTACATTTTATGAACTAATATACTTTAAGTAAAATCATATAGTTACAAAAAAAAATTAGTTGCTCTATTTAGAATTTTATGAAACTAATATATTTTAAGTTAAACTACATAGTTAGAGAAAATGATATGTTCAACACAAATTGAATAAAATAAGTACAATATAGTTCTATATTTCTTATGTAAATATAAAAATATTTGAAATAAGTAGTAGAATTGTTTTATTTATAATTTCAGGAACTCATATATTTCAAATAAAATTACATAACTAGAGAAAATTTTAATATAATATATATTGATATATATATATGACTTTGTAAATATAATCTAAAGTAAAATGATAAAATATAGTCATATTTGAAATATCTATCTATAATTGTACTAATATACCTCCCAAAAGTGTAATTAAACTGAATATTTATTTCTTTCATTTTTTGCTAAGACTATATTGCTCATTTTAATATAGACTAATTATTTACATCTTATTATTATCTATATATTAAAATGTAACCATTGAATAATTATTAAAATTGCATGAACTAAAACATCCCAATTGAATTGATCATTATTACTACTCAATTACTTATTTATTGAATTAAAGATCCACTATTACAATAATAAACGATTTTAGAAATGTTTACTATATATTTTCTTAACTAATCAATTTACCGTTACACTTTTGAAGGATCATTCTAAAACTATAAATTATGAGACTTTCCGATTCAATCATAAGCAAAACAAAAATGCAACATCATCATCTTCATACATATGAGAGCAAAATCATATCAAGTATCAACTAAATCTTTTATATTTACATGGAGTCCGAATCTTAAAGTTGATTATATTTTCTATTAGGTTGATTTTGATCAATTAATTTGATTTTTTTGTATGTTTACAGTGATTAGCTCATATTTTTAATACAATTTGATTTATGTATTTATCGATTACATTTATGTTTATCCAGCTATTCATTTATTCTATGATTTTAATTGGGTTGATATTGATAATTTGTTTGTTTTTTTTATTATTATCTAAATACATGTCCAATTTATTTGTTATTTTCTTTCGTTTCATATGAAATATACTTGATAAAGATGACTTCAATGGTTAAACATATATGATTTCTATAGAGGAGATTAACAAATATTAGGTTACAATAAGTTGAACTATAAATTTTTTAAAAATCCGTAATGATATACTGAAACAATTAAAATATGACAATAATTTCTTTTGCCACCTTAAATAATTTTTATCTATTTAGAATGTATAATATCAAATCTCTAATATTTTATAATTGTAGAAGTAACAATAAAGGATCGTTTAATCATACTTTGCCCATTTATGATTAGTTGGTTCAATTTGCTCTATCGTGTACTTAACTTTATTAATATTACATATAATATTGACTAATAATTATTTAATACTTTTATTGATGGAATTGATTTTGCGTTAAGCTTTGAGTAATAGACAATCAAATCTATAGTTACTTAAGTCAATAAAGTTTTGATCAAAGAAAAAGAAGTAAGAAGTTAGACATTCTTTCAAAATATTATACAAACCCAACAGAAATTTTGGAGTTTCTGTTTTTTATGTATTTGAATTTCCACCTTACTATCGAATGCTTTTTAATCTTTTTTGTTCGAAGTAATTTCATAATTTGTTAATAAACTCAGACGAAAGATAAGTTGTATCATGAGTGTTAAGTATCATATAAATATATAAATAAATTTATTATTTATTTCATTATTGTTCACGTGCAACGCACGTAACGTATTACTAGTACTTAACAAAAGCTTTAGTACTAGCTATAGTGTACCACGCATGTCATACTTATTAATCACATGAGTATATATATGTTAGTCAGTGACTCTATTAGAAAACATTAATAAAGTAGCAACATTCACCTACAACGCCAACTACAAATATGAAATGTTTTAGTGAAAAAAATGAAAAGCAGTGGCGGTTGTTAGTAGAAGAAGTTGTTAAGCCGTCAATTTGTTGGCAAAAATCATGATTAGCTTAATAGAAGTCAGAAGAGAAAAGGATTATTCTATCTAATTCATCCTGTGACCTCATAACAGAATTTGTGTTAGTGGTCTTATTATCGTTACTTGTCTTATTTAATTTTAAGCTCAAGAGATTTTGTTACAATGAACCCTTTTTATTTACTCCCTCAATTTGTGAAAGATAGAGAGCACAATCATGATAACATGATATGTCGGCATTGGGCTATTGGCCAAGAATTTTCTTCCTTTTAACTCATTTCAGTTTTCACCACTGGAAACTTTACACCAAATAATGAGATCATATTGGTTGTGAGGGGATTGATGATTATTTAATCCAGTATTTAATTTCAATAAATGAATTATTGTTACACTATAAAAATGTGACTTAGAGTACTAAGCATTTTTTTGATACTCCTAATACTAAAGATTAATATAGTAATTTGAACTTATAACAATTGCATTCTACACCATATCATACGTAATTATATATATGATTCCCCAGTTCACTCAACTTTCTTTACATCATTTCGTGTGGATTTTGAATTAAGCATTTAATTAGGCAAAAGTATAGAAATTTTAAAATAATACTCCCTCCGTCCCTAAAAGATTGACACATTTTGACTTTTGATAGTCAAACATTACAAAATTTGATCATAAATTCTCATCAAACGATAAGAGAAAATATAGTCTTGTGAGATCTTGTTAGATTCATCTCAATATATATTTTTGAAATATCAAATTTTTATAATTTTTCCGCATGTAGAATAAGAGATATTTACGTTTCATTTTTTGTTTTATTGACCATGAAAAGTCAAAATATGACAATCATTTAGGGACGGAGGGAGTATCTGCCAAAACAAAAATGTTTCAAATCCATTATTAATCAAACCAAAAAGCACTTCAAAACCAAATTCCTTCTTGTTCAAAAAGAAGAACGACAGTGACAGAGTACATATAAGACCCATTTACCACAATATTTAATTTAGTTTCATAATCGTATTTTCTTCATCTTTTACCTTTTCATTGATTTTTTACAATATCCTTTTTAATAAAAAAAGCAAACTATTGAAAGATGGAGAGAATTTCTTTAATTTACTTACAAGCACAAATTTGTCACAACAATGCACTCTCATGGTTAATATACATTTTCAACATAAATATGTTAATTTACATTTGCCACAATAATGCACTCTCATGTTAATGCAAATATGGTAGATCAATGTGAGCGTGATCACATTTTGCTCCAATGGTAGATCAATATATTCTCGTGATTAATGCAAATTTGTCGTATAAATGCACTTTCATAGTTATTTATCGCGTTTTATGGATTACATTCTTATCAATTTCATGAGAATGCACTCCCATATATTAACCACGTACGCTATAATTATATGATGGCAAATATTGGCTAACCATACTGATTTATAGTAACAAATACTTGGTATAATATTTCTTGAGGAGTAAATACTCACACACTTGTTCAATTATGGATTTCAAATAAACTCTAACACTAATTCAAAAAAAATTAAACATGGTAGCACAAATTAATTAAACATATTTTTCTTTTTTATAAATTAGTGATGAAAGTATGATTACATAAGTATTATAAATATTGAATACAGAAATTACTAAAGTAGAGTTGAATTAGATATCACCAAACTATTAAGCCATTGGTAAATAAATTAAACAAAGTTAAAGCAAGAACAACTGAATTTTCATTACATTTGACAAAACTCAATGATAAATTCAATTATAAATTTTTATTGTCCGAAAAGAATAGTTCTAATTAAGAAAGAGAAAAATATTTGTATATTAAAAACATAAAATTTAAACATAAACCAATGAGGTGAGAAATGTATGAAATGAGATAATTTAATTGAGAAAAATAATATATGAATTTCAAAAAAAATGAGATTGAGACAGAATGAAACAATTAAAATGGAAGGAAACAGAACACATGAAACACTCAACTAAATAACTAATGCCTTATTTTTCGTAAATGGAGGAAACAAATTAAATGAAATTGGTTAGGATGCCATTCTTTTGAGATGGATGTTGATACCTAATATACCCTTATTTGTATTTGATCATTAGATCAAAAAACGTGAACAATTTAAACATCCAGTGGTTATGATGAATTTGGTATCAAATACTAAACAAAAAGTTTGGTACTTTAAGTCCAATCTCACATTTTGGTCCCAATAAATAACATGGACGTGCAAATGGTTCCTGTAAATGACTAACAGATGCATATTTGGTCCACAATTTAACATCTTTGTTAATTTTAAACGGATGTGCATGATTTTATGCCAAATTTGAGGGGTGTACGCGATTTTAAGAAATTTGTAGGGTATTTATGCAATTTTAAGACTTTACTTGATTCATAACTCTCTTTGACCCCATATGATCCCTTTTAGATTAAATAACTCTATTTCCCGTAAGAAAACAAAGCTTATGTTCGTTATATTTTTTAATATTTGATTATATTCGTTCGAATTCGATCTGGTTCGATTCGATTCATATGCATTCTATATACAAATAATAACATAAAGAAGCTTTATTTTTTAAGGGAAATAGAGTTATTTAGTGTAAAGGGGTCATTGAACTTATGAGATCAAATAAAGTCTTAAAATAATATTATATCTTTTCAAATTGAGAATTGATAAACTATTATTAATAGAATCGTAACCGATCTACTCATTTTAGTTACGTTTTGCTTCAACGGATGGTCGTTGTATTCTCCATACTGCCATATATCTACGTACATGCATGTATGATCTGTGACGTATTTCATGTAGGAACACATAATCTTTAGGTAGTAGTACTAGACGTATTATTCGTTATAAAAAGCCGGCATCCAAGGCCATGATCATCTCATCATGGATACTAAAATATATGGGTCTTGTTCAATATGACGATTTTTTGTTTGATAAAATATAAATAGATATTTTTATTGTGCGAATGGTATAAATCCTAGACTCGAAACTCATTTCATCGCTAATTCACAAAAAAAAAAAAAGTTGTAATTTAGTTCCACTAGTGATACCGTTGTAATTTAGTCCCCGAAAGCGACCAAAAGGTTATAAGTTAGTCCCCACATTAACTATTTCGTTACATTTTAACATCAACTAAGTTAAATAATTTGGGGAAAGGACTAGAACAAAATCATAGTACAGTCATTTTATTTAAAAGCTCAAATCTTACCACATACTGAAACAGAGCTCAAAAGTAGTAAACATTCATCTCTGTGCTCGCCCTACTCAGCTAATTCGGTGAAGTTACTTGATATGTAAAAGGTTCTTAATAATAAAAGATTGAGAAAACGATTAGCAAAAAGTGGTTTTAATAGCCCAGTAGTAGAAATGTGTTCCTTGATTTTGAGTATTGATTAGATGGTTGTTCGGATTGTAATTATGTATTGATTGATAAAGTGGTGGTGGAGCATCGTAAAAAGATTTTGATGTTGCTAATTTACCTCAAACCATTTGTAAAATACTCCATTTGTTTCAATATGTTTAATTATTTAAAATTTTTGTCACGTTTCAAAATATTTGATTGTTTATATTTTCGATGAACTTTTAAGTCTATTTTCTCTTTTTTGTCCATACAAAATACTTTTTGTTCCTAATAATAAAGTAACACTCCAACACCTTTATTTGAGGACATATTAATAATCTTGCACTATTCCTTAGTAAAGTACTTTTTCCCAAACAATCAAACATATCGAGACAAAGGAGTAACAATTTACCCCCTAACGATTTCTTAGAAAATTATAAATTGGCCCAACAAAATCTCCCGATACATGTCTCACGGTTAAAAGTTAATTTCTGGATTAAAACACGTATAAATACATATTTTCATGGATTATTTAACATGTTTATCCAAGGTAATTAGCCTAGTGGCCGTATCCGGGTTGACTTTCCTTCCATAGGTCGCAACTTTAATTCTCAACAGAAGAGTATTTTAAACATACTTCTTTGCTTTCAGTTGCTGTTTTTCAACACTCATTGTGTATTTGTGTGAGGAAGCGAAAGTTATTTGGGTAGCTGATTATTGTTTATATATATTTGTTATTTGTACACATTACCAGCATGTACAAGTTTGTTTATTATTTCATAGTATATGATTTTCGGTTAACTTTTACAAGAACTTATAATGTCAAAATATTATTTGTAAATTACAAAAATTTAAGTCAAGTTCAATGACAAAAAATGATTTTAGAGAGTAAATTGAAAAGACAAAATTATGAAGCATCATTGAAAAGATAAAAAATTTAAGGAATAACTTGCAAAGATATCGATAATTATGGAAATAACATGAAAATACTTCCTATCATATATGGAATATGAGAACATGGGGTTTCAATTGTAACTCCTAATTACCTCCTTCCCCAATTATATATAGTATAGATAGCTGATTATTAGAGGAGATAACACGATATAAAAGTAATAGTTAAGACTACAATTCTAATTCTTAATATGAAGAGCAAATTGCTGATATGGTCCCCGATAGTATGACCGAGTTGCACTTTGGTCCCCAATAGTTACACGGTTGCACGTTAGTCCCCGAAAGTGGCAAAAAAGTTGCACTTTAGTCCCTACGTCAACTTTTCCGCTAACATTTCAGCTTTAGGCGTTAAAACTGGGGTAAAAATGTAATTTTTAAGACGTAAAGTTGATTTTTTGCCCCAATTGGTGCTAAAGTGAAACTCCACAACACTAATTGGGGTGAAGAAAAAAGGGAATTTTGGCGAGAGAGGGTTGTTGAATTTCATTTTGGCACCAATTGTGGCAAAAAAATCAACTTTAAATCTTTAAAATTATATTTTGACCCCAATTTTAAATCCTAAACCTGAAATGTTAACGTAAAACTTGACGTGGGGACTAAAGTGCAACTTTTTTGCCACTTTCGGGGACTAACGTGAAACTGTGTAACTATTGGGGACCAAAGTGCAACTCGGTCATACTATCGGGGACCATTTCAGCAATTTGCTCTTAATATGAACATATCATCTTTTTGTGATTTTTGAACCAATTTTATATCATAAGTAGAGTATCGTTATCAATATATGAAGTGGAAAAATTATTAATCCAAATTAAATCACCCTCTTAGGATTCTAAAGTAATGAAGCTACGACATGACAGATACAAAACAAGATTCTAAAAGGTATTCACCATAATATTCCTACATCAGAGTGGTTGATGTTAGTTCAAGGGGCGCTTTTCTGAGAGATTTTAAGGTCGAGTGTCATAATTCTAGTGATAAAGGCATATCCCCACGTCTTGACTTATATAGAGACCTCTTAACATTTCCACATATGTAGAACCCACTCTAATCCTCATCACCCACATTTTTCCACATTGTCTCTCCTGTCCTAGCCTCACCTAGCTAGGTTGTTGGTAGCTTTTGTCCAACAAAATTAACGTATGTTCATATATTTTTAGGGTCGGGTGCGAAAATTGAAAAATAATGTCCTTAATTGTAAATATGAGTAATGAATTTTAAATTTATAATAACCCATTATTTGTAAAATTTGGCATACAAAAAACTAATAAAATCTTTATTAAAACACCATTTAAGTTTTGGATATTTTAGATCCAATATAGTATATGAGCTAATAACGAGGTAATTGCAGATTTGGTCTAGATAGTGGGATGCAGTTGTACTTTAGTCCTAGATAGTTACAATGTTGCAGATTACTTCCTGAAAATGACACAAATGTTGCAATATGGTCCGAAAGTAACAAATGTTATAGTATGGTCACCGAAAAAATAAGGATTAATGTGTAACGATTATCACTATTGGAACTTTATAGTAACATTTGGGCCAATTTAGGGAACTAATTTGCAATAGTATAACTATCTGGAACCAAAGTACAACTTCGTCCCACTATGTAAGACTAAATCGACAATTGTCTCCGCTAATAACATCTAATAATATACTCCCTCCATCCCATAATGTAATTCATGTTTGATTTTTCACGATCGTCGAGATACAATTTGAAATATAAATATATCTTATTCGACAAGCAGAAAAATTATAAGAAGTGGATATTATAAAAATATACATTGAAACGAATCTAACAACATCTCACATTATTGTATTATTAATCATCGACTAATGAAAATTTATGATCAAAGGTGAACTTTTTTTTTGTAAATTAGCGATAAAAAATGACTATAATGGTATTACAAATATGACCTCTTGTATGAAATGTTGGGTCGGATGTCACTAGACTATTGAGTCATCGGAAGAAGGGAGTAACACATTTTTATATATTTTGAGTGCGCTCGCGCCCCTGCCATGCTCAAGGGCCCGGCCCCAAGCAAATCCACTTTTTGAAATAAATTAAAAAAACAAAAATGTACATTGGACAATTACATCTAAACTTTTGTCATGCATTTTGGAGCCTTGCTTTCATCTTCTAAAACGCTATATATAGCCATCATATTGAGTTTCCCCTTTACTAAAAAACTACAAGCTCATTTACCTTCTATTTTAACAAATCTTGAAGGTGCCACATATAGATATAGTATTATTTATTTGATATAAAGTACATGTAAGTGTTTTGAGTATATATGTCGGGAAATATGAGTTTATCTGTAAACGGGCAATCTCAAGTTCCTCCAGGTTTCCGTTTCCATCCAACTGAAGAAGAACTTCTCCAATATTACCTTAGAAAAAAAGTTGCTAATCAACAAATTGATCTTGATGTTATTTGTGATGTGGATCTCAACAAGCTTGAACCATGGGACATTCAAGGTAACATATGATGATAATGATCATAATAATAGTAATTTATTTTGATGTTTTATTGGAATTAGAAAATATATTTGGTTGCATGTGTTTTGTTTCTGTTTGGGTGTAAGAGCTATTTTAGTTTCTAAACATGTAAGAAAGTTGAGAACACACCTTCCTAAGAGTTAGCAAAATCAAAACTATTACTCCCTCCGTCCCTAAAAGATTGTCACATTTTGACTTTTGTTAGTCAAACATTACAAAATTTGATCACGAATTCCCATCAAACGATAAGAAATAATATAGTCTTGTGGGACCTTGTTAGATTCGTCTCAATATTTATTGTTGAAATATTAACTTTTTATAATTTTTTCCGATGTAGAATAATAGATATTTATGTTTTAAATTGTGTTTTGTTGACCACCAAAAGTCAAAATGTGACAATCTTTTAGGGACGGAGGGAGTATTTGAATGAAACTTTAACAGTCCGATACTCGGATGTGTTAATTTCGTGACCATTTATGGCACATGATCTACACATATAAGGATCATTTGCGCATCATTGCGACTTACGGAGACCAAAGTACAACAGTCACCCACGGTTGGGACCATCTCTGGACAATAATTAGGAAAATGCATATAGGAAGATGCTACATATGCTACTTAGGCATAATTTTTCCATTCACATTGTGAGCAAGATGATGAACAAGTAGAAAATTTGAGAAATTTATGTATTGCGAGCATTATATCTAGGGAGTTTATATATATGCAGACAAGTGCAAGATCGGATCAACGCCACAAAATGACTGGTACTTCTTCAGTCACAAGGATAAGAAGTACCCGACGGGGACTCGGACGAATCGGGCAACGACTGCCGGGTTCTGGAAGGCTACTGGAAGAGATAAAGTGATACAGAGCAATTGCAAGAAGATTGGCATGAGGAAGACTTTGGTGTTCTACAAAGGGAGAGCTCCTCATGGGCAGAAGTCCGATTGGATTATGCATGAGTATAGACTCTTTGATGAAAATGATGCCAATGTAAGAAATCTCATTCTAACTTGAAACTTTTCTTGATTCATTTCAAAATAATCTACTTTTTCTCATTCATTTAAAATCAGAATTGGGAAATTTATTTGGGTGATAATCACGTGTTCATTTGTAGTAAGTATTAAAGTAACGTCCGATAATTAGGGAACTGAGAATTCAAAATTTAACTAATTAACTTTAAGAAAACTTTATATAACTAACAATGAATTAATTAATATAATAATCATGCATTTTACTTTTGAATGGACACATTTTCTTATATGATTTGTGCGTAGTAGTCTAATGCTATGAGTTTTCTTATAAGATCCAAGTCTATATACATTGTTGAAGTAGGTCAACTGTTCATTAAAATTATCATAGTTAACACGTGGTACTATTTTTTTTTAAAACCCACCCACCACCCCTTACAATGAGAATCAAACTCATGATTTTCTTTTTTTGTAAATTAGCGATGAGGTGAGTTTCGAACCCGGGACCTTCTGGTCACTGGCAAGAGCCTTTTCCACTAGACTATTCGATTAACTCGAACTCATGACTTCTAAGTCACTGGAAGACCTCCTAACCACTAGGTCATTCGATGTTATCAATATTATTATTATTATATATAATTTGTTTAATATCTCTTTTTTTATTTGTTAGTTAAGGATGAGAATATGAATACAATAAAATTATAAACCTCTTAATTAAAGTATTGAATAAGATGACACTAGGTTAATGAGTCATCAACTTTCATATATATCACATTTTTTAATTACTTTATAATAAGAAGAACACTTTTACGATTTCCTTACCAAATCCATTCGCGTCCATTATTTTTAATTATTAAACTCAACAATTCATTTATTTATATATGTCTTGCTTTTAATGTTTTTTAAATACTAGATTTAGTAATAATATTTTAATATATTTTATAGTTAACATTATATTATTATTAAAATTAAAGTTACTTTAAGACTACAAACTTTTGTTAACTTAAATCATTAAAAAACAAACTAGGCATCTTCATCAAAAATGTCATATGGACAACATAGTATCGAATTAGTAGCAGTTGGAGTCGGGATACTTGTGTCAGTATGGTATCGAAATAGAGTCGAAACATTACTAATTAATGATCTCTAATTTGGTGTCGAATTGGTATCAGTTGGAGTGGGATACTTGTGTCAGTTTGGTGTCGAAATAGAGTCGCAACATTACTAATTAATGCTACGTTAGCGTCTAATTGGTGTCGAATGGTGTCAACGTTTTATTGAAAAGAAATGTAAACATTGTGTCTATTAGTGTCGAACTGGTATTGATAATTGGTATTAATTTTGGAGTCGGATGGTGTCGATTTGGAGTCGAAAAGGGTGTCCACGTTTTGTTTTCAACATCAAAGTCGATTTGGCGTCGGTTTTAAGATTTAGCGTCGCCTATATGGTGACTAATATTTCCCGACACCAAACCGACACCGATAATCATTGGTATCTCTTTGGTGTCGAATTTGAACGCCACTAAAAGTCTGTATAGTGTCAGTTCATTAGATGTAGGGAGTGATATTTATGAGATTTTCCTCAATATTTATAGTCAAAAGAAGAGAAAATCATATAAATGATATAGACCAAATAATAATCCTCATGAGTTTTAATAAAAACTGATCTAACTATCTAAGATCAAGTCGACTATCAGTTCTTTCATAAGATAATAACTGGTTTGTTAAATATATATTGAGAAAAATATAATCACACGATTCTATTTCTTAATAATTCTGAAACCTTAGTTTATTTCGTTTTTATGAAGGTTGGCATTGGAGAATCAGGGTCCGAAGAAGGATGGGTTGTGTGCCGTGTATTCAAGAAGAAAAACTACCACAAAGCCCTAGATCATAATGCTCCCCATCAACTTTCATCATCATCTTTAATAACCCAAACAACCTTGCTTAATAACCCACACAATAATACT
This sequence comes from Echium plantagineum, assembly GCA_003412495.2. Classification (NCBI taxonomy): domain Eukaryota; kingdom Viridiplantae; phylum Streptophyta; class Magnoliopsida; order Boraginales; family Boraginaceae; genus Echium; species Echium plantagineum. The sequence goes on from CM016562.1 coordinate 15,713,221, forward strand.
ACTACTAAATACTCAACCAACGATGAAGTCCTCGACCAACTACTTGCTTATATGGGAAGATCATCATCATCATCTTCATCATTATCATGCAAGCAAGAAAACCAAACACTCTCAAAAAACATTCCATTATTTCCTACATCCTCTAGGTTCTTGCACCTTCCAAGATTAGAGTCCCCAACAACCTATTTTAATAATGATCAAGAATGTTTGTTGAAAGCATATGAACAGCAATCATCATTTGACGACAATAGGATTAACAATGTCATAATTACTCAACCACATGAGGATAATAATCCTAACCCCATCATCATCATCAACAACAACACTAATAACGACAACAACTTAGTTAACGTTGATGATTACGCGAAAAGTGGCGGGCCATGTAATAATGATACTGTTACAACGACGAATTGGGTTGCTCTTGATAGGCTTGTGGCTTCCCAATTGAATGGACAAGTGGAGGATTTGAAGAACAAGACATTGGCTAATTGTTATGATAATGGTGATCAATATGATGATGAGTCTTTTTCATTTTCGTTTATTGATCATCATCATCATAATCAACATGATAATGAGGTTCAACTCATAATGAACCCATGTTCGAATAATAAGTCAAATCAAGACTCTCAAGTTTGTAACAACGAGCTAGAATTTTGGAACTTTGCTCGATCGTCGTCGTCCTCATCTTCGTCATCCTCGTACTCACTAGGTCATTTGTCTATATAGTTTTTACGGTGAGCTTAATTGTCTTAGCTTGTAATTGTGTCACGTTAAAATAATAGATTATACTATAAGTAGTGTATGTATGTTATAGGTAGGGTTATTAACCCCCGTCTTATAGGTGTTGGCATGGAATAAATAATAGTGGTCTAAATATCAAATACAGTTGATTGGTATCGTACTGTAAATTAGTTTACATAATATCATAAAGGATTAATGTTGCATCATTTTTTGAATTTTCGTAGACTAATCGATCATCATTATTCGAACGGTCCACAATATTAGTCGGAAAAGTGTACTTTTATTCACTTTTCTACATAAACATTAAATTTTGATGGGAAGAGAACCAATTTTTTTTCCAATGATTTTTCTAGATTATGTGCACTTTAATTCCTGATGTAATCGAAAGGTGCACTTTATTAGTTTCTATTTCCATTAAGATTTAACGTTTTCATTAAAAAAGATACTAGTAAAGTGCTCATTATACACCTATATCAAGGATCATTTTATGTGGAAGGGACTAAAATAGTAATACTTACATATATTATTTAAGATCATTTTAATAACTATTTCCTCATTCGTATTTCATTATTGATTATCAATTAAGGACTAAAAATAATCCATTATATATATGAATGTGGAAGTGGGACAATCAATAATGATGGTGATTTTCAGTCACTTGTGTGGGATGATAGATATATATACCTATTTGAATAATATACTAATATAATGAAATAGAAAAATCTTATCACTTGTGGGTGTAATAATTTCGGATCTAAATATATATTTACCTAATAATGACTATGTTTGTGAACGATTTTCTATAAGTATGCTCTTCCGTCCATGTGATGGTTTGATTGGTTTCATTTGTTTACTTATTTAATTGCTAATGAGTTACTCCCTCCGTCCCTAAAAGATTGTCACATTTTGACTTTTGTGGTCAATTACAACAAAATTTGATCACGAATTCTCACTAAACGAAAATAAATAATATAGTCTTGTGGGACCTCGTTAGATTCGTCTCAATATATATTTTTGAAATATCAACTTATTATAATTTTTTTGCATTTAGAATAAGAGATATTTGTATTTTAAATCGTGTTTTATTGACCACCAAAAGTCAAATGTGACAATCATTTAGGGACGGAGGGTTTGTTAAGGCCACAATGAAGTTAGCATTGACAAAGAATATTTCTATTTTTTGAGACGGTGGAAAGGATCTGATTAGATTTTTAATTATTACTATCTCCGTTCCTAGAAGATTGATACATTTTGACTTTTAGGGGTCAATAAAACACAATTTAAAACATAAATATCTCTTATTCTACATCCTTACAAAATTATAAAAAGTTGATATTTCAAAAATATTTATTGAGACGAATCTAACAAGATCCCACATGACTATATTATTCCTTATCGTTTAATGATAATTCTTGATTAAATTTTTTAAAGTTTGACCACCAAAAGTTAAAATGTATTAATCTTTTAGGGACGGAGGGAGTATTAGAGTTGGTCTGCTCATTCAAGGTTTCTAGCGTAGTTATATCAAGTCTGTACTTCTTTTCAAGATGTTTTGGGTTCGATTTTCGAAAAGGAGTATATTTGAACATACTTTCTCTGCTTTCACGCCTGCAAAGACAGCGTTCTCGGGCTGCCTTTGCAGCATTGCAACACTCATGCTGCGGAATTTCAGGCACTTCGACGAGGGAATTTCAAGACAACTTTGAAAATCGAACTCACATCCACAAAGCATCATTTGAGAAAAAAAGAAGAGTTGGTCTCGTCCTATGCATGTTAATAAGCCTCTTTTAGAACACTCACAAAACTTCTACTAAATTCTAGGTTTATTTTTGTTTTGGACCCTGAACTTTGACGAAAGTTTCAAATTGGACCCTAATACTATCTTAAGTCTCAAATTGCACCTTATACTACCGTTTGTCTCATTTTGCCCCCTCAAATGCCAAATTTGGATTAAAATTCATTTTGCAAGAAGGGTAAATTTGGATTATCACATATATTAAACTTTTGGGACATTTCTTACAAAAAAACTACACTTGTAAATTACAAATTGACCCCACCCCCTCCATCTTCTTTATCACCCCCCACCCCCACCCCCCACCCAACCCAGTTGTAAACTCCTGCAAATCAAAAGACAGAAGTGGAAGATGAGGCCAGCCTTAATTTATAATCATTACAACATCAACCAAACAAAATAAGAAAAACAAAGAAAATGCACTTGATCTGCAACTCACTTATCTCCAATTTGCAGCCAAAATAATGCAAAAACTCTTCTTTTTCTACTCTTTTTCCTATCTTTTCTCCAATTATTACAATGAGTAATCACGAAACAGTATTTAAGCTTATAATTTCATGGGTATAATAGATTTCTTGATTGTTAAAATATAAAAATCGATCTTTGACCCAACAGATGGTCCAACTCTCTAAATCAAATAATTATGCCATTTCTATAATTGGAAAAACAAAAAAACTATCCAATTTAGGCACATTACAAGATGCGAGTATATTAAAGCCATATCGTTTGATGAATTTTGATTAGAGATTCTTTACTTGGATCTAAGTAAATTGCCTTTGTTTGACTAGTAGATGAGTTTCCCTGATATGGTTTGTTGAGGCTCCAATTTCTTATCCGGAATGTCGTCGATGGTGATGCTGGGTCGAGTCCGGATTCGGTGCATCAATAATTCGGTGCACCCGGTGCATCAGGTACCCATTTAAAGGTTTTACGTGGGTACTGTACCCACTTGAAACTTCATCATTGGTACTTGTACCCAAATTGTACTATAACAATGGTACAATACCACATATTTATTTTGGATTGATAAATATGTGGTATTGTACCATTGTTATAGTACAATTTGGGTACAAGTACCAATGATGAAGTTTCAAGTAGGTACAGTACCCACCTGAAATCTTTAAATGGGTACCTGATGCACCTGATGCATGGAAGTATTGATGCACCGAATCTTTTCACTGCTGGGTCAGGTGTGGGGGGGGGGGTGAGGGAAGATGAAGGGGTGGGATCATTTTAATTTACAAGTTTAGTTTTTTGTAAAAAATGCCCCAAAAGTTTAATATATGTGATAATCCGAATTTACCCTTCTTGCAAAATGAATTTTAATCTAAATTTGGCATTTGAGGGGGCAAAATGAGACAAACTGTAGTATAAGGTGCAATTTGAGGCTTAGGATAGTATTATGGTCCAATATGAAACTTTTGTCATAGTTCAAGGTCCAAAATGAAAATAAACCTAAAATCTATTCCCAATATTAATTTTATTACTTTAAGAGTTGCATTTTATTTTTTATAACAAAATTGGATTCACTATTTTCACCTTATATATCAATAGAATAAATAATACTCCATAAAGATCACGACAATAAAATATATTAAGCACTACTAAACAATTATAAACACACTTAAACACGATGCCTTTAGGTTACGATGAAAACTTCGTTCCATGTGGTGCATTGTAGCCTTCATCATGATCTAAAGGCAAGATGGAAGGTGTGATCACGTTTTTTATGATTTTCCCAAGTTCTCATCATGACCTCCATCGTGCATTTAGGTCACGGTGAAAAATTTGCTCAAAGTGAAAATTCATTGTCACTCTTGGACGAAATCAATATGCAATTTTGGGGGGAGGTGAGACCGAAAATAACAAATGAACAAAAAAAAAAAAAGAGGAGATGAGAGGTACTCAAACAAAGAATTTTATTAAGGGTAAATTAGTCATTTTGAGGGGAGGAATACTCATATATACAAAAAAGCAAGCGGGCAAAAATTTAAAAAAAAAAAAAAAAGAGGGAAAGGGTATTCTTCAAAATTACTCCAAATGATATATTTTGTTTCCTTTGTCTACAAATGTTTAATGACAAAAATGCCCCCGCCCTTTGTCAACCGCCGGATGAAAGATGCCATTAAATTACCGATTCAATGGTGCATGATTCGTTTAAGCACAATGCTTAATCAATTATTTAAGCACTCAAATCATAGCTCGGCTTGACATTATAGTATGCAATTTTGCGAGCAAATTGTTGAAATGGTCCCCGATAGTATGGTCGAGTTGCACTTCGGTCCCCAATAGTTACACGGTTGCATGTTAGTCCCCGAAAGTGGCCAAAAAGTTGCACTTTAGTCCATACATCAACTTTTCCGCTAACATTTCAGGTTTAGGCGTTAAAACTGGGGTAAAACTTTCGGGGAGTAACGTGAAACCGTGTAACTATTGGGGACCAAAGTGCAACTCGGTCATACTATCGGGGACCATTTCAGCAATTTGCTTGCAATTTTGCATATAGTATTTTTAAATACAAAAGTATCGCCTATTATTTATTTCAAACTAATCAATCACATAAATACACAAATGAAGTCGATAGTTATGAGTGGAAAACTATAACAGTAACTCTGTTAGTAATCCCAAAAGGTTAAGGATTCAAAAAATTCTTATATCTATTGATGGTTTTATTTTATAATCATCATCCTCGGTCTTGAATTCGGCCATGTCAGCTAGTTCTTGAACAACATTAATAATGTCCTCAATCCGTGAAGCAATTTCAATCAATAAAGAAGCATATGATACAATTGGTATAACTTCCAGGATTGAAAAACCATTTTGAGATGCTTTATTTTCCTGATTTTCAAGGCACATTGTCTCTGTTTCTGTATTGGAGAAAGTAGGAAGATGATTCAAGAAATCCCGGATTTCGTCTACTGAATACTTCATTTGTTCAACTAATTCATTCGTTTTAGACGATTTTGTCATTGTCTTAATACTTCTTGCTAGCTCTTTCAGTATTCCTGATGAGCTTGAACTCAAGTTGAGGTAGATATCTCCAAGTGTGTTTATGTCTCCAGAATCCTGCAACTCGATGAATAAGTTCCATCTCAGTTATCAATTTAAATTACAGTAAATCGTTCTGCTTTTGCTAAAGTTTAAATTTCGTTAAAAAGTTCTGCACCATCGGAATTGGACTCCTGGTGTATGCGGAAAAAAAAATGCATACCTGGTTTTTGCGACAGCTATTTAAAGCCTCGATACAATAAGCAAAGCGTCGCATGGCTGCACCGATTTTCACGTACTGTTTCCATGGATGCTGGAACTTGAACGAGCCATGACCAGGCTCCCATCTTGCAAAATTAGCCTACAAATAAATGTACCTCTTCAATCTTCATTCACTCCCAAGGGACATGTATGTATCTACTCATATACTAGTGGTGAGTTAAAACATCATATTTTGTACTCTGTATTACTTACCAGTGATTCCTCTGAGGCTTTGGTGTTTAGCACACATCTATAAGCTAGTACATCTTTTTCAGAATTCTCGCTTTTGGTAGTAACAGTTTCCTCCAAATCGTCGCAATAGTTACTTATGCAACCTGAAAGTGATCCATAATCCAATTATCGACACATGTTATGCATGGGTGTCGTCTGCTCGTGCCTTAAGGTGTTTGTTAAGTGCTATATGAAAAAATAAGTACTCACATTGAAGAGAGTTGGCCAACTTCTCCATGTTAAGTGTAATTAAAGCATGAAGCTGATCTCCAGCCCATGCAGGGAAAACAAACATGCTAATGAGAATACAAAAGGAAGTCCCAATAATAATTGTCAATAATCTGTCTCGAGCCAACTCAAACAATTTCTCCACCCTATAGCCTGATACTGCAATCAAAGTGAAAGTGAGGACAAAAACCATTGCCCCATAATCGAACCGCGCCTTCACCAATGGAATAAATCTTGAGAATGTTACCACAGAACCTGAATCAATATTCAAAATTGTCAAATACTCCCTTTGTCCCTTTTTAGTTGTCGTTATGCTATAATTTGAATGTCTTATTTAGTTAGCGATGTTATTTAATAACGATAAAGTTACTATGATGATACAATAAATTACCTAGGAGGAAAAGAGAAATATCACTAATTATTGGTTCAATATCCCCTCCAAATTGACTAGCTACCCAATGAACTCCTACTGCAAGAAATCCAGCAACAAAAGTCCCTGTCACTCTGTTGAAGCTCTTAGCTAATGTTGCACCTGACAATGTTAGAAATATGTTCAATTAAACAATTGTTGTTGCTAAAACTGAAACTTTATTATTAAACAAACTTATTTATTGTTCACATATAATGAATAATTCATTTATTTTCTCCAAAAATAATATATATTGATCAAACATAATTTACAGTCTTATTAAAATTAATTATTATCGATTTGATCTTAGATAGTTACGGAATGTTACACTTTAGTTCTCGGTATATAGTTCTATGTAGTGTTAAAATTAGTTCTCAAAAGTGATAGAAGCGTTGAAATATGATCTAAAATGATAAGTGTTGCAGTATAGTCTTTGGAAGAATAGATACGACCGTGCAAGATTTATCACTTTAATTTCATGGATTATACTGTAATATTATTCATGCTAATTTCGAGACTAATCTGCTACCGTATAACCATATGAGACTAAAACACAACTTCATCCCAATATTAAAAATCAAATTAACACAAATGCATAAACAAAATCAAAACTTGAAAGGAATTTTTCTTGGTATTTACCAACATAATATTCCAAAGCAACGACGACTGTTAAGACAGCCCACATGGCAGTTCCTCCAACACCATCATACAAAGGTCTCATGTAATAAAAAAGTGAGACAACAGTAAGAGCAAATCCCACTTTCAGACAGTGGATTACTTTCTTAGGTTCATCCACTGCAACACTCCATGCCTTCTCTAAAAATCTCCAAATTCTTGAAAATAATTTGGTCATAATAAATGACTTTACAAATAACCAAGGCTTCAAGATAATGGAGGTTGGTTGAGATGAATGAATAATAATATTGTCTGAAATGCCATCAATAGAAGAAGCTGTTGTCCTCCATTCAAGATGGGTTGCAGCTTCTGTGGAGTGAGCCATGTATTTTAATTTGGGGATGAAAATGGAGATTGACTTACATCATAACACCTTAGTGTTATCACCCTAATAACAAGGGACAACTATGTCTTTTTCAATGTATTAACACAATTAACAAAATTTCATTTCCCCCCTCCCCAAAATTTCACACACGCCCCCCCCCCCCCCCACCTTTCATTCAACCGCCCAAAATTAATGCCCGAATTTAATGCCCGAAATTAGTGCCACCTAATAATCCGGGATTCCAATCATTTATTTCATCCGAAATTGTAGGCAACCAACAATTAAACATCAGTAACATCCCAATTATACTTACAATATTGGAAAGGAAGTCCAAACCCTCGTGAAAGTCTCCAAAATTCTCAAAAATTCATTCAAACTTCAAGCAATGGCAACGTCTTCAAAAACTCGTAGCACAGGTATGATTGATTAGTCGTTTTCTTCACTTCAATTTCGTTGTTAGATGGTGTCATTTTCATTTTTCCAGATCTCAAACCCCCATATGCCATTGATCTTGTTCAAGTTGTATGTGAAATAGTTGTCTTCTGTGGTGCCATTATCATTCTTCGTGTTGTCTTTATTCATTTGATTCACACTTTGATGAAATTGTATTGAATATAATGGAATCTATGAGAATATTGAAGATGTGGTGAATTTTGAATCAAAATTAATTGTGTTGTATGTAACTTGTGAAGTTTACTGATTTTTTTATTGTTGGCATTTTGTGGAACATGTATAATCCAATTACATTGTTTTGTTATGGAATTTTATTTTATCCTGTGAGAATTTTGAATTAAGGACATGTTTGAATGATTGTTCATAATGTTTTATGTGAGTTTTGAATTTTGAATCTAAGCTTTTGAGATCTATGACACTTTGTTTGACATATATAATGTAATATCATTACTGTTTAATGAATTTGAGATCTTTGGCATTATGTTTAATGAATTTTTTTTTTTTGGAATTTTGAATTGAAAAAATAAAATTGTTCTATGCATTATGTTTACCATGCGTAATGAAATCTGAGATCTATGGCATTATGTTTAACATGTATAATGCAATATCATAGATGTTTAATGTATTCCAAAACCTATGGGATTCTGTTTAACATATAGAATGCAACAACATTGTTGTTTAATGAATCTTAGAGCTATGTCATTCTGTTTAACATGTATAATGCAATATTACTGTTGATTAATGAAACTAAGATATATGTCATTCTATTTAACATATATAATGTGATGTGAGTGTTTGTTGATAGAATTATGAACTAATATATTATTATTGGCATGTCGAATTATCAGGTCCTTGTGGTGAAGTAGGAAATCGATATATTCAACTACCGCGAGTTCTTGTTTGGTAATCAAACTGGACAATAGTTTTGGGATGGAGGAAATCGATATATTCAACAACCGCGAGTTCTTGTTTGGGATTTCATATATGGTCTGATTTTGTGTAAATGGTGTAGATATTGTGTAATAGTAGTATTATTTTTTGTTTTATATATGGTCTGATTTTGTGTAAATGGTGTAATAGAAGTTCTTGTATGGGATTTCATATATGGTCTGACATTGTGTTCGAAGTAATAAAATGTAATGACAATTGATTAGCATTGCATTCTCTCCAAGAAATAAAATGTAATGACAATTTACGAGCATGGCATTGACCTCAAGCTAAAAAATGTGATACCTATCAATTAGAATGACATTGTTCTGCAGTAATAAAATGTAATGATAATGCATTAGCAAATTGACTTAATTAATTCAGAATGCAATCACACAGCAACCTTATTGAATTCAGAATGCAATCAGCAAAATGACTTAATTAATTCAGAATGCAATCACAAAGCAACCTTATTGAATTCAGAATGCAATCAGCAAATTGACTTAATGAATTCAGAATGCAATCACAAAGCAACCTTATTGAATTCAGAATGCAATCAGCAAATTGACTTAATTAATTCAGAATGCAATCTCAAAGCAACCTTATTGAATTCAGAATGCAATCAGCAAATTGACTTAATGAATTCAAAATGCAATCACAAAGAAACCTTAATGAATTCAGAATGTAATCAGCAAATTGACTTAATGAATTCAGAATGCAATCACAAATTGACTTAATGGTATTCGTGGACCATAATGACATTCCATAAATTTACCAATTATGAAAATTTAATATTTATTGCATCCTACATGTAATACTAAAGTCAAAATAGTTATAAGTCAAACTCTAGTCAATGTAATCAATTCGAACTAGGAAACCTCTATTTGGAATTCACAACAAGTGTATTACGGATTGAACTTATAATATATTACAAAATGCCATCGACGTACACGTGCATAACATATTAAAACATAAGTAAATTATGAATTATAATTCTGAGATTTTTTATTACGTATTTATAATGCCATCATCTTCTACTTCAATTAAATTAAGGCGTAATACGAAAATACCCAGGCGAATTAAAGTATATTCATTCCCATTAGGTAATTTAATTGCCACACACCGGAATAATAATTTATATAGCAAACTAAGGAAAAAAACATTGCATATTATTTAGATTGATTAATATGCGGATAATAATAATGATAATAAAATGTAATACCACCTAATAAGGAGTGAAACATGGAAACAGTTACACACTAATTAATAAACCGCCCCATTAATCAACACATTAAATGTAACCGCCCAACAAAATCAGCCAATTAAGCGCGCGATTGTAGCATGGAATTCACAACAAGTGTATTACGAATTGAACTTATAATATATTACAAAATGCCATCGACGTACACGTGCATAACATATTAAAACATAAGTAAATTATGAATTACAATTCTGAGATTTTTTATTACGTATTTATAATGCCATCATCTTCTACTTCAATTAAATTAAGGCGTAATACGAAAATACCCAGGCGAATTAAAGTATATTCATTCCCATTAGGTAATTTAATTGCCACACACCGGAATAATAATTTATATAGCAAACTAAGGAAAAAAACATTGCATACTCCCTCCGTTTCTTTTTAATTGAGTGTTTGAGCATTTTTTCTATCTTTCAAAATACTTAAACGTTTGCCATCCCAATGTCCTTTTAAACTTATGCTTCCCCTTTTACCCCTAAAGTACTATTGGAAGGCTTTAATAAAGAACTCTGTGTAGCAGACCTTCTTTTTCTTTTCCAATGCATAGTACGTTGCTCTTAATATGTAAGAATTCATTAACTCCATAGCAAATGCTTCATGTTTTCTCTAATCTATTTATTGCAGAGGAGTGTAGTTTAGTATAGTGAACTTATATCAAAGCTTTCAAAAATTATCCACAACCCCCACCAAAATCAAAATTAAATGGAAGAAAAATCAAAATCACCAATCAATTCAGATCTATATCATAATGTTGATTATGATACAAATGAGGTGAAGAACAAACAAAAAGAATTACATATGTATGTGTCAGATTCAGATGTTGATGACGATGAAAAGATTAAACCAAAGAGACTATTAAGTCGTTGTCGTTCAAAGAAGGTATATATGTTCTGAATTCTAACTCAATCAAATTTTCACATTTTCCTTTAAAATGAAATTGGTGTATTTGATTTCATGATTGAGTTTGGACTAATGAATTTGAGTGTATTTGATGGTAAAATGCAGCGCAATCATACCGAAATTGACTTGAACAAGATTTCGAAAGAAGAAGAAAAACAATGTCAATTACGGGAAGACGTAGTGCGACGTCGACTTGATTTAAACAAATACCCTATTGATATAGGAGAATTGAATTCCAATATAGAGATTGAAGATGTTGGTTTCTTATTTATGATGTGTAGTGATATTTTGTTTTATTAAAAAATGATCTTTTGTCAAGGCTCTTGTTGTGCATTTGAGAAAATTGTTTAATTACATATGTAATGGGAGTTCGTGGGAGTAGTTTCATTCTGGAAACAGTAATATGTCGAGAAAATAGATGTTGAAGCCAATAAATCTTCTGTACATAAGTTCATTTTGAAGCCAACAAATCTTCTATTGTATTAGCTCTTAAATTTATTATTTGGCTCCAAAAAATTTAAAAGATTGAATTTGGCGCTAATTTTTGATATGAAATTGTATGTGCATTAGAACGTTTGGTTTTTGGTTCATTAACACAACTCAGCTTTTCTAGTCTACTTTTACACCTATAGTTCCCATAGTACTGAAAAGTATATTTTGCAGGTATATGCAATAAATCAATGATGATTGAATGCTTTTATTAATTGCAGGGCATTCTAGTAATCTCACATTGTTTCTTAATAAAGCACTTTTTGCTAAAACACTCAATTAAAAAGAAACGGAGGGAGTATTATTTAGATTAAATTAATGTATAATACAAAAATACCCAATCGAAATAAAAGACAAAAATATTTACTAAAACCGAACCATGACATCAGATACCTAGGTCATGTCATCCGTGGCCCATACTGACATTCCACAACATTGCCAATTATGGAAATTTAATTTTGATTGCATCCTACATGTAATACTAAAGAAAAAATATATCCCACAAAAATAGGAAACCTCTAATGGCCAAATAATTAGCTTAATGTATTCAATTCGAACTAGGAAACCTCTATTTCGATATCACATGTTTTTAATTATGAATTTATAATGCCATCATCTTCTACTTAAATTAAATTAAGGTGTAATACAAAAATACCCAAACGAAATAAAGTATATGCATTCCCATTCCCATTACCAAATCGAAATTGTATAGAATAATATCTACATAATTAATGCATATTAATTATATTGATTTATATGTTGACTCAAATAATGCCAAAAAACGTATCACCCAAAAATTAGGAGACAAAAAAGGAAACATTTAAACAACTAATTGCAACCGTGCAATTAATGCTTAAATAAAATGCAACCGCCCATAAACATAGGAAATTAAATGCGTGAGTGTATACCACTCGCGCCTGTTGGAGAGTGGGGCGGTTGTTTCGCCTAAAAATCAATTAATTCTATCTTCCCAAAACACCTTCCTTTAATATCATCCACAAGATTAAAAACTACCAAAAACATCATGATCCAACGGTCCACAATTGAGTTATTAGGGTGATAACAGATTTGTGTTATGATATAAGAAAAAACTCATGAAAATGGATAAATGGTTTTGCTTATAATTAATAATGTGGTGTACCAAAATCTAGCTATATGCTAGCTAATACGATGATTTGTGTTGTATATATATGTGCATGAATTTATAAACAAACATAAATTTGTGCGATTCATCATGCATATAATATTAATTTAATATATATTAGTAATAAATATATTACATTTAGCTAATGGAAGAAAGCACTTCCACTTTTTTTTTCCAACAATTGGATATCAATAATATACTTCGAACGCTTTACTAGATGATGCGAGTGACCTAACCCGAGACATACATTCTACTACGTGAATAATTCAAACAAAATATAGTTTGAGATTTATTAGTTTTCAAATAAGAGTACTAACACTAACTACTAAATTACTAACAATACCCGAAACGACTCGACTTTATAACAATTTTAAGAATGTTTTTAAGTTGTGTTCATAAATTAAAGGAGCGCCTCGGTCCATTTATTTTAATAATGTATGTCTCTAATAGAGCTGTTCGCGGGCCGGGTTATCCGGGGCTCGGCTTAAACCGGACAGGTAATACGGATCGAAATAGAACCGGTTCCGGTTTCTAGTCGAAATTCGGGCTCGAAATTGATTTAGGTATACCCGAGACTGGACCGACGGTAACTTGATTGATTTAGTTTTTTTTTTTAATTTAGTACAACAATATTTACAATTTCGAATCGATGAGTCGAGTTGATCAGGGTCAATTTCGAGTCGTTTGGGTTAGGTCTTGAGTCGAGTTCCCATCAACTTTTTTCAATTTCGAGAAGATTTCGGTCCCATACTCGAACTCAGAGGATCGACTTGGTTCCAAAGCATATAGAAGGTAATTTAATTGATGACAATGTTAAATATGTGGTGTTGACACACGAATTTTTAATTAAGGTCACTAATGAATTAAGAAATAGTTAGTGACCGTTTCACTTTAATTAGTCACTCAAAATATACACCTTATAATAGAATTTAGTCTTGAATTGGGTAAAGCTTATTTGAATGAGGAAAATAAATCTCCGAAGGCCTTACAAGAGGAAGTGATTAGAACCACTGATGATTTTGATATATTAATATATATCCTTAATGGCAATATGCTTGGCTTAAAACTAACAAATTAATCTTTTGTGGTAAAGCTGATGCCAGATGACATGAAGGTGATAAGTCCTTAGCTTCATCATTTAAAGATTAAAATGATCTGACAAATTTAGGTCAGTTTAATTATAAAATAGCCTTTTCTTCAAATGACCGAACCGATTGTTGATAGTTACACAAACCTTTTCAAGGATAATGAAATCAGTCTGCTGGCGCACTAATTCAACAAAAATTGTATGTGAAGTGATGATATGATCTTTTTTTTTTCTTTTTTTTCTTTTTTTGTAAATTAGCATGAGGTTAGTTTCGAACTCAGATCCTTCTTGTCACTAACAAGAGCCTTTTTCACTAGGCTATTCGATTAACTCGATGATATGATCTTTTAAACTAACAATTTAGTGTTAATTACAGACACCTTATTATAGAGGGTACGGTTTATTTTGAAATTTTATAATTGACTTCTAAAATTTTGAATCCAACATTAACTCTCTCTATATATGTGTCATACATAATATTTGAGTTAATTATCAATTTAGTCTTGAATGGAAGAATTAGCTATGTCGCATTGTCGTCATAGTACCAGAATCAAATTAACAACGGTAAATGACCGGAACCATCACCCATGTTTATAGGATGTTTCCAGTCAATCACTTGTGTTTTAAAGTGTTCCATTCCATCACCTATGTTTAAAAATTAGTCCCATTTGGTCACTCCGTTAACATTTCCGTTGAAGCTCCGTTAAATTGGTCATGTTTATAGGATGTTTCCAGTCGATCACTTGTGTTTTAAAGTGTTCCACTCCATCACATGTGTTTTAAAGTGTTTCATTTCATCATGTAACGCCCCGCCCTGTAACACCGGGTCGGAACGTTATTTGATTTGATGGACTGGCCTCACGAACCATCACGGGTCTTTCCAGCACGTTTTGTCCTCACTCACGTGCTCACGGGGACACTTCCCAGTGGGTCACCCATCCTAGAATTACCCCAGGTCAAGCACGTTTAACTTTGGAGTTCATCTGAGTTGGGCTACCGAATAGAAGATGCATCTTGATGGTATGAGTAGTACCAATCAAATCATATCAAACATATCACATCGCCCACTTTGGGCCGGGTATTACACATCACTTATATTAAATGTAATTATATATATCTATATTAAATATAATCATATATATTAAATTATATCTTAAATTTATATGATATATAATATGTATACATATAATTATATATTAACTATAATTATATACATATATTTATTTATATATTAACTACAATTATATATATTAAATATAATTATATGTATTAACTATAACTATATATATTTAATATACTTATATATATATACTTCTATATTAAAATAATTACATATTAGGTATATATATCTATATTAAATATAATTGTATATATTACATATGTAAATAATATATACTTAATATATAATTATATTTATATATTAAGTTTAAGTCCTAATATATTATGCTCATTTTATAACTAATCAATAAAAATTAAAGTAATAGTACATATTGAAATGAAATAAAATTAAATAGAATCAAAATAAAATTAAATAAAATTAAAAATAAAACTAAATAGAAAAAGTACTCAAGTTGAAATAAAAAATCTATAACTAATCAATTAAAGTAATAGTAAATATTCAAAATGAAATGAAACGAAATAAAAAATATACGTCTGATAATGTCTAATACTAAAGTAGGCATCATGTAAACAATATGACCTTGTAGAGTCCGGATTCGGTGCATCAATAATTCGGTGCACCCGGTGCATCAGGTACCCATTTAAAGGTTTTACGTGGGTACTGTACCCACTTGAAACTTCATCATTGGTACTTGTACCCAAATTGTACTATAACAATGGTACAATACCACATATTTATTTTGGATTGATAAATATGTGGTATTGTACCATTGTTATAGTACAATTTGGGTACAAGTACCAATGATGAAGTTTCAAGTGGGTACAGTACCCACCTGAAATCTTTAAATGGGTACTTGATGCACCTGATGCATGGAAGTATTGATGCACCGAATCTTTTCATGACCTTGTAGCTTAATTGGTAAAGGTTTCATAGTCTATGGTGAGGTTGGGGGTTCGAATCCCATACCTCTCACATAATTTTATTAGTTCAAACTTGTTGTCAAATCCCAAAAAAAGCCTTCAATGTTGGTGTGAAATTTCAAAAAAATACCCTTGACAAAATTATGTGAACATAGTAGCGTGAAATTCCAAAAATGCCCCCTAATATTGATGTAAAATAATTAAAATACCCCCGTAAAAAGTCACATGCAAGGTACATGACACACTTAACGGTAAGTTAACGGAATGGGTGATGGACTGGAAAGTTTTGAAACATAGGTGATGGAACGGAACACTTTAAAACGCAGGTAATTGACTGGAAACATTCAGCAAACATAGGTGATGGTTCCGGCCATTTGCCGAATTAACAATTACCATATAATATTTTACAGTATAATATTCGGTGAAAAAAAACAAAAAATGGTATAATTTAAATGTACTATATATTATTAGCATGTTAATTTTTGTCAAAATCCTAGTTGTGGGTCGATTATATCTAGTTTGATAATACCAATGCTCAAGATTTATTAAGAAAACTTTTTAGTCATAATTGGTGCAGACAAATTTGATTTGGAATCAAAGTTATCATGTTAATCGTAAACTATATAAAAATGCTATCATTTGATGTATTATGAAGGTAATTGTCTCACCAAATACTATGGAGGTAATTGTTAATGCAATTTAGAGTTCCACATAGTTATACGGTTAAAGATTAGTCCTCAAAAGTCAACTGTTTTAAATAATAACCGTTAAATCTGCAGCATTTATTACTTTATAATGATATCACTTTTGTGAACTAATTTACAACAATGTAACTATCTAGAACTAAACTGCAAAATTCCTTTAACATCTCGCTCCAACTGTCTTCATAGATGGAAGCACGCCGTGTTTTCAATGTTTGTGTTAGCTATTAGGACTCGTGAGTCGACCTAAATTTATACCGAATAAATATATACTCCATCAAAAAAGTGCAGGAGTCTGTAATATTTGATACTTTGATATAGTTCGCATATAATACTTTCGTCGTTCCTAAATAATTGGTACATTTTGATTTTTTATGGTCAACAAAACACGATTTCAAACATAAATATCTCTAAAATCAAAATGTATTAATCATAGGGACGGAGGAAGTAGTATTCTCTTACCTAGGCCTGTGAGCAAACGTCTTGGTTCGAAATTATTCGACGTATTCGATTCGAAAAGATTCGGCTCGAAGTATGTTCGAAGACATGATACTGATACCTGAACCTTGATTTTAGGTATTTCCAAAATCGAGACGAACGGTTCGATTTAGTCCGGCTCGATCACCCCCCTCCCCCCGTCATTAAATAAGAGGGTTGAACCATTGTGGACTAATATATGTATTCCCTTCAACCCACATATAAACCCTAATCACTATATATGTATTTAATGATAAAATCCTTATCAACCCACATATATTCTCTTATATGTACAGTGTACTCTCTCATTCTTTCATCTCTACTCTCCATATCACCCTCCCCCTCCCCTTCGGCCCTCCCTCATCTCTTCTCTTCTCAAAAGCCGCTACCCCACCCCGCTCCCCCTCATGAGGCATGCCTAGCCTTGTGATCAAACGTCTCTGTTCGAAATAGTACGACGTATTCGACTCGAAAAGATTCGGCTCGAAGTATGTTCGAAGGCATGATACTATACCTGAACCTTGATTTTTAAGTATTTCCAAAATCGAACGGTTCGGTTCGAAAAGGTTCGAAGACATGATACCGAACTCGAACCTTGCAAATATTCGACTCGATTCGGCTCGATTACAGGCCTACTCTTACCAGTACTCCCTATTATATTTATTATTAATGGGCTCTCGTAACAAATGATTCGTTTTAATACCTAAGTGGGATATGAGAGCTAGGCCTGTAATCAAGCCGAATAAAGCCGAACTATTGACTATTTGTATTTGATTTGATCAATTATTAAAGTGACGTTTGATTTGGCTTGATTTGGTCAAACATCAATTATAATAGTTTGGCTTGACGTTTGAGGGAAATTTTTAAGTGTATATTTGATCCTATTTGGCTTGAATCGAGCGAACCGTTTGAAAACGTTTGATTTGAAAATACATATACAACTTAATCTTTGAACATGAAATCTAGAAATGAAAAAAGACATAAAATTTATCAATTACATGCCCGTAATCTAAAATAGCAAAATAATAGTAGTTTACAAAATTCGGCTCAGATTTCGGTTTTTTCCATCAACCAAAAGTGCGATGCGCCATGGCTGCAAAGTGTTTGCCCCGCCAAGATACGCATCGGGTCATTTGGTATGATAGTTACTTAAGTTCCTACTGTATCATCATATTATTGAATACAAGAAATGTATATTTCACCTCCAATTAGGGACAACAACGCAGTCATTGACATATTAACATAAAGTTACAGCTGAGGGAGGACCGATTCTTGATAATGTTTGAGAGAGAATTGAGATGTATGATGTTAGATGTATCGGCAGACAGAGAGAAGGGAGAAAGAATGAGGGTTAGGGTTCATAACTCATAAGAATGAGGGTTAGGACTTAGGGTTATATACTTATATATAAATAGATATTAATGAGTTGGACCTAACCTAATATAAATGGACTAGTAGATTATGGACTATAAAAATAAGTGGATCACATTAGTTCATTACTTATAAATTATATAAATGTTATATAATATAAATGTTATTTATATATATAAAATATAATATAAATAGGGAGGGGGCAATCGAGCCAAACCTTTTCGAACGGTTTGGCTTGATTTGACAAATAACGACTTCTAACGTTTGGCTTTATATTTGAAGCCTCGAGCCGAACATCAAGCCGAACCTTTTCGAGTCAAATATGCCAAACCTTTTCGAATCGGCACGTTTGCTGTGACAGGCCTAATGAGAGCACTTATCTCCTAGTGTTGTGGCATTCCCGCGCTACTGAAAGGTGATTTCGGCTATCATAACCTATAGTAGTGAACCTACTTTTCAATCATGCAAAAACCAAAATTCAAAAAAATAGTGGAAGTAGATAGTGCATGCCTGTCAGTGGCGGATCTAGGGATATGAAAGTACATGTTTGAAATTGTCATAATTTTCAAAGTGACTGTTCAAAACACTTAAATATATTAAAATATACTTTTAAATGCTAATTTTACATTAATTTTTTCTTTAAATATATATATAGAAAAAAAAGTCAAAAAAAAGTGACTGTTCGAGTGAACGGGCTTGAACTCATATGAGTCCGCCACTGATGCCTGTGATTAAATTTTTTTGAATTCTATTCCTATGAACAATATTTTTTTAGTGATGCATAAGGTATAAATAGACCGAAGTATACTGAACGTAATTATGTTTGAGTTCGATTCGCAATTGTTCGAACTTTACTTTCGACTCGGTCCCACATACAAACCTTACGTGTGACTCGGCCTGAAATGTGTAAACCGGACCGAATTATTTATGTACAAATTCGGTTTGGTACTTAAAAAGTTCGATGCAATTGTGCGGATGAGTTGGATAATTGGATTGGACTTAAAGTATATTGAATTTAACAAAAACTTTTAAATTTTGTGGCCCTTAAAAAAAGGGGCTATGTACAGCTGCACCGGGTCCAACAACTATTGGGTCGGCCCTCTCTAAAAGGACATTAGAGCGACGTTTGAGTCTGCTACATTAGCTCCTGAGCTCCATATGTTCATTGAAACCAACAAAATCATCGGTCAAACTCCACAATTGGTTTTCTTACCTTAGAATGCTGTTTCATTGATCTTCATATTTAAGGCGGTAAAGAGTTTGGATACCTGTGTGTGTCTGTGTACATGTTCGAGTTGGAAAATTTAGCATAGATTGCGGGGTTCGTTGGTGGGTGGTGTACAAAATGAGCGACTTTATATTTTAATGGCTTTTTTTCATCTGGGCACCTGAACTTCTGATATTATAACAAATAGGCACCTGGTGAACTTTTTATAACAAGTAGGCACCTGAGACGAAAAATTGGCACCTCAACTTTTGCTTTTCTATTTTTTCAGATTTTAAACATTTAGATGGAGGACAAAATAGTCAGATTACAACTAAAACTAACTAAACTTACTAATCTAACCCAACATCTAACCAAATCATTCAACCCAACCCCATTAATATTTATTCAAAACAAAAAAAGTCAAACTTTTCAACTCCCTTCATTCATTCATCAACTTTTCTTTCTTTCTTCAACCATAAAAATCTTTATCATTACGAGATTATGTTTCCAAATGGAACATTAGAAAGTATAATTTTTTTAAATGTAGTATCTTAGAGCAAGATATAAAAGAAAAAGCATGTAAGAGCAAGATTCGGGTCATTATTGACAACAATACTAATAATTTGTGTATATCCTGGTATGGTATCTGGTTTTCTTGTCTTTACTTTCAAGTTTGAATACTATAAAATTTAATAAATTGTACTTGAATTATGATACTAATAATAATGCGTCGATTGTTTTTTCTATTAACAAAAATAATAAATTAGTGGAGAATTGTAGACCTCATCTTTGAGATCTGTTTAAAATAAAAAAATTTAGTACCATATTTGTCATGTTTCATATTTTTATGATACTAGTAATAATGCATCAATTTCTTTTTCAATTAAGACAAATAATGAATTAGTGAAGAATTGGAGACCTCAAATTGGCAATTCACAGAGGTTCTTGGCACCTTTTCGAGAGGAGAGGCACGCTTGCAATAGGACATATTGTAGCAAAGTGAAGATTGAAGATGATATTACAGATGAGGCTTGTGAGTTGGTGAACGGAGTGGAAGTTGCGATTGGGGAAGGAGAAAATGGCATTCGAGCTTTTTTGTTTTCAGCAGTGAAGAACAATAATAGGACCGGCATATTACTTTTATCTGATATTTTTGGATTCGAATACTCTGCCACCAGGGACTGACATAACGAATTAGAGGAGAATGACTAACTTGCCCTTGGGTTAAGGATTTTAAAATCTATTAAAATCTGAAAAAATAGAAAAGCGAAAGTTCAGGTGCCAATTTTTCGTCTCAGGTGCCTACTTGTTATAAAAAGTTCACCAGGTGCCTATTTGTTATAATATCAGAAGTTCAGGTGCCCAGATGAAAAAAAGCCTATTTTAATTGTTCATTAAGTAATAATAAAAATAACTCATATATATGTGTAGCTTTGGATTTATCATTTTTTATAAATGAAATTTGGGGTTAAAAATAAAAACATTCAATTTCTTTTAAAAATTGAAAAGATAAACGATTGAACTCCTCACTTAAAAGTTAAAAAGATATAAAGTAGAAATCTTTAATTGAAAGCATTAGAATACGTAACTGTTATAAACACCCCCACAAATATTGCCCAACTAATCTACACTATATTTAATTGGGGAAGGAAGGAATTAGTTATTCTTTGAGTGAAGCCCCATGTTCTTTTTTAGCCAATAAGCAAGTGACACATATTTAAATTGCATACTAACTCCCATTTAGTTTTTTTTTTGAAAATTTGCAAAAGCCTATTATTATTTTATACATTAAATTATTTAAGCATAGTTATTAAAAATAAAATAGTTACCTATATATAATGTATATTTATTTAATCATTTTTATCATGCACATATTTTGAATTTCACAAGAAATTCTTATCATCATATATTCATGTAAAAGTTAATGTAATAATATATATTTTAATATAATAACCAAATTCGCACACGTTAAACTGTGCACAAACATCTAGTGTGTTTTTAGACGTGAAACTATTATTTGGAGTGGAAACCAAGGCAAGAAAATTCACTGAATTAATTGGGAATTCCTCTTTTCTTTTGGCTTATTTTCATTTTGGACCATGAACTATCACATAAGTTTCAAATTGGACTCTGATACTATCATAAGCCTCAAATTGCTCCTTATAGTACGTTTTATCTCATTTTGCCCCCTCAAATGTCGATTTTAGATTGAATTTTGTTTTAAAAGAAGGGCAAATTCGGATTATCACATATATCAAACTTTAGGGCCGTTTTTACAAAAAACTAATGATAATATCAAGGTCTAATTTGAAACTTACATGATAGTTCATGGTCCAAAATGAAAATAAGCCTGAGATTTATTTTTAATTTAACAAGTTTTGTTATTTGTGAATTGTGCCCAAAAGTTTAATATATGTGCTATTTCAATTTTGCCCTTATTTTAAAATAAAATTACATCATATTTGACGTTTTAGGGGGTAAAATGAAACAAACATAGTATAGGGTCCAATATGAGGCTTAGGATAGTAGTAGGGTCCAATTTAAAAATTTCATTATAGTTCAAGGTCCAAAATGAAAATAAGCCTTTTTTTGTAAATTAGCGATGAGGTGAGATTCGAACCCGGGATCTTCTGGTCACTAGCGAGAGCCTTTTCCATTAGGCTATTCGATTAACTCGGGAATTCCTCTGTTTTGACAAGAGCAAAGGGGATTTGGGTTTCAAACACCCCCATCACTTTAAGTCTTTAACCTTTCTCTTTTCACAAGTCTTTAACCTTTCTCTTTTCACAAGGAATAGTTGGAGACTCATCAACCAGCCAAACCTCCTTATGGCCAAATTCTAGAATCCAAATACTTCCCCTATACCAGTAAACCTCTCATTACTTCCAAATCAAACTTTTCTTGGATTTAGAAAAGTCTTACTCATGAAATCAAAAGCATACATGATTTCTTCAAATGAAAGATTGGCAATGAATCTTCTGTCAATATTTGAACTGGTTCATGAATTTCAACAGAAGGACCAAACACTACCACCTTCCCCCTCTCATCACCTTGAACCTTGGGCCTCCAGAAGGCAACTATCCTATCTTGACTTTCGAATTTACTGTCGATTATTTTACTGGAATACACGACTGTTACAATCCATCCTTGATATTGTGAATGCTATTCTTAGCATCACCCCGTCAATCTCACCAGATACCAAATTGTGGTTCAAAGACAAATTCCATTCTAAAGATTTATACCAAACTCTTTTTAGATTGGTGCCATACTATCAAAATTCCATCTACTCTCGCGACTCTACCCAAACTTCTGTTGAAAAAAACTCTATAAACTACCTTTCCCTTAAAATATTTACACATTCCTTTGGAGAGTCTCAATAGACTCCCTACAAATGACATCCTTGCAAACAAAACTAAAATTTCTATTAACCCCTCATGTCCCCTTTGTATTAACAACATTGAATCCTTTCAACATCTTTTCTGCAACTACCCTTTCCCTTCTCACCTTCTCTCCTCTTTTAACATTTTTTTTATCGTTTTCTGACCCTGTTAGTATACTCTTTTCATATGGATTGCAAAACGCTGGACCAACAACAACATTAAGGAAAAAGTATTTTTTTTTTTAGTTATCTGGCTTACAGAAATAACCTTAGATTCAATAACATCTTTCCTATTAGCCATTGTACCGGTCTGATCAAGACTTTTATATATGACTGGCTAACTTATACTTAAAGAGTAAACTTCCACTTCACCATAATAAACAAAGTACTCCGAATAACATCCCAAGAAAACCCTCCTTCCTCCTTTTTAATACAATGGTCACACTCCATCAAAATAATTGTTCAAGACACTGTCAAAGAACTGATGCAAAAATCTTCCTTGAAATTTCCCAAATTAATGAGTCGAAGTGGCTCCTTAAAACATCCATCTATGGACATGACAGTGTTATAGAAGGCTCCACTATTTTCTCTGATGACAATCAATGTTGCTCCCTTTAAAACTTTAGTATAGGCATTTACACGACACTTTTTATAGCAAGAAATCGCGCTAATCATAATGTTTTTATTATTACTGATAGTTTTACTTCGCAGGCATGGTCTAGACACTACCATGTCATTCACCGCGACTAGGAGTTGAACTTTTTGATGAATCAGAATGCTACGAGTAGCCATAACATTTTGTGGATCCCCTCAAGTATCGGATGTTTTCAGAAACTCCAGGATTTTGCTATTAAGGGATTTAATGTTAGCAATGATATCCTTAATAATGACACTATCAGTTGTATTTTTGTGACTATAACATTGTGTGGATCCCCTCAAGTATCGGATGTTTTCAGAAACTCCAGGATTTTGCTATTAAGGAATTTAATGTTAGCAATGATATCCTTAATAATGACACTACTAGTTGTATTTCTGTAAATTCTTTTTGTAATGACTCCAATAGCCATAACTTATCCTGATTAATATTATAGTTTAATTATCAAAAAAAAAAGTAAAGAAGATACTCAAAAGAATTATGTGTCAAAAGTTGGAACGAGCCATGATTTATGTGTCAAAAGAATTATTTAAGCACATTGCTTACGGTCCATCACACCCTTAGTGAGGGCTCTTTAGTCAATGATGCTTTGGTGGTTGCAAGGAAACTAAACAGACATTATGCTTTTCTAGTGAACCAAATAAAAGTAAAAATTGTACAAAGTAGGATCTTGTCTGACAGATATTTGATAATAGTTCATGCTACTTTGTCTATTACGAAACATCAATAAAACAATTCAATCTTCTACAGCATCGAATCGTAAAATTTCATCATGGACCTGAAACTTAATGTTAATGATGAAAATTTTCATCGTAAAATTTCATCATGGACCTGAAACTTAATGTTAATGATGAAGCTATTCATCGATTGATTCATACAAAATCATAAGGTGAAGCAGACCAATATTTTCTGTTCAAGTCTCCAAATCCCATATATCTTCTTCATCGCTCGAATCACAATCTGAATTTTCTGTTTGAGTCTCCAAATCCCACATATCTTATTCATTGCTCGAATCACAATCTGAATGTTCTGTTCGAGTCTCCAAATCCCATATATCTTCCTCCAAGAAAATACGTTTGCTGTCCCTCGACAATTTGATATCCCTGTCGAGAAAGGAAGTATGATGATTAAGAACTTGATAAACATGAGCTACGTTTTTTGATTTGATTGGAAAGAAACGGTATCTAGAAGAAGACAGAAAGAGACAGTATATCGACACTCCTCCTTTATCGCGACCAAGTAACTGATAAGAACATAATACAAATTGGAACATTAGCAGGCGGAAAGTATCATTGCGATTTGCACGTGCCTGTTGCCAACATGCACACATTTCTTCAACTTATTATAAAATTCTAAAACTATAAAAGAACATATAAAAGAAAATGCAAGAAATAATTAAAAAAATGGTATTCGATTCCCAAGATATAATTACTCAAACACCTCCATGTTCTCAGATCCTTTTAGTTTTCTCCGAATTCTAGCCACTCTTGTCATCACACTAGGTAAGGATGTTTACGAAGAGTATTACACTGGGTAATAAAAAAAGGCATTAGAGCATGTTAAATGTCACTGATATACTATTGCTAATATCACAATTTAAAAAGAGCAAACAAATAACATGAAAAGCTTCAATGTATCATTGAATGTCATCCCAAAATGCCTAAATGATATATGTATATACAAAAGTTATGTCGAACATGAAAAAAAATTTCTTTGAAAAGAGCATGAAGTACTAACTTGGTATTAACATTCAGTATTTCTTCATCTGTTAGGGCATCTTTAAGTGATACGAGAGTTGGAACATATAAGTATGCTTCGTATTGTGATTGCACTCCCCTAATCTTCCAATATTTCACATTATAGGTAAAGTCACTGTTGAGATGCACAAAGCCACTATGAGAGTCAGTGAACATTATCAGACCTGCTTCTTCAGTATATGAAATTGGCAAAAATGATGGCCAAGGCATCCTTCTACTATAGTAGCTTCGAGCAACTGTAATCATCTTCGTCCATGAACTTGGGGAACCATGCTTCTTCATCACCCAGATAGTAAATTCATGGGGAGAAAAATAAAATAAGCACAAACAACCGCCTAATTCCCCCAGACATGTATCAAATGAATTAAGGACGTCATATGCTAAAGGTAACTCAATGGATTTAAAGCAATCATCATCCAAATCAAAGGAGCATATCTCGAAACAAAAACGTTGTGGCTGGCGAAGTAGCCAATTGACAGATCCATTGCAATATATAGGAAAATGATGTGAGTATATTGGTCTGTGTGAGGAAAGAGATTGATTCGAGTACATAGAAACAGGTATATGGCCAATTCTTTCCCATGATCCTTTCCCAAATGTATATGTCTCAACAATAGTGCGACTATGACACTCACTACCATCGAAGAGAGAGTGAACAACTTGTGATTCCCCTTGCTCGAACATCCTGATTACCTTGTATTTGTTTAACTTTGGGCTATAGCCAAATCCACAGACTATATTTACCATTATTTTGTCATCAATCTCTGTTCCTGGGATATTTAAATACTCACCGGTCACTGGATTGCAAACAGTCATGGGGTTATTAGATTGAGGATCTGACAAACAAAGGAATCCGTTGCATGAATTCACTATTCTGAACTCATGGGGTGTGGGTGATGCTTGTGTGCAACGCTTTTCACCACGTTTTGTTATTGAATCACCATTGATTGCTGAGAGCAATTCAATATTTCTCAGAGGTATCTTCATTGCAGTATCAAGCTTTAGGCTGACCTTATGTTTACAGGACACACACTCACAAATGCTGTTAGTGACAATATGTGGTTCAATTAGATAGATCATTCTGCAAATTTGCGCAGGTTCATACCTTTTAACAACTGCACATGGCTGAGCACGGGCAAAATGTTGCTTAGCAAATTCAGGCATTCTTATCAGATGATACCATACTTTGCACACAGATTTGCACATGATTAACTCCTTAATCGAAAGCCTCAGAAAGATTTCAACCATCGCGTCAGGTACATTCTCAATAGTAGAAAAAAGTCTAGGACACAATTCAGCAACTCTCTTCCCTTTCTTGATCTTACAATCAACCAAACTCCTCCTCCGCTTCATACTTTCAGGACTTGACAAACAAAAACAAGATGGAAACAAAAAAACCACGAATAAGTTTACTAATTTATCAATTAATTGAAGCAAGTGAATCTCTATCAAGAATCTTCTAAAACGAATCAAAATAAAATATACCAAATGCTAAAATCAAGCGAAGCCCCAAAATGTGAATTTTATATAAATCATATGTAATATAGGATGAGTACATAAGAAAGTAATTACCTCCAATCAAATCCTAAATCGCTGCTCAATTAAATTGAATAATGTTGATATCCAAAATGGAACAAGAATCGACTAAATTGACCAAACCAGATAAACTATAATGGTAAGAAAATTGATTTTTCAAAAAAAATCAAATGGTGGTTCTTCACATGGTAAAAAAATTGATTTTGCTCTTCAACTGACAACCCGTTATAGTTTCTCATTATAGTCAGATTTGGGATGTTAGAGCAAGCGAGAGAGAAATCTATGATAGGAGTAATAGATTGGGAGAGAATTCAAAAGTAAGAAATGGAATAGGGGCAACACTAGCCACTCATTTACTATTTCCAAATAGTAATTTTTAGGACTGAAATTACTATTGTATCCTCCCATTTAAGTCTCTCAATTACCATACTTTCAAATAGGGAGGGCAAAATAGTCAATTAGTGAATAGTAATTCACTATTCTGTGTGTATAAGTTATAACAGATCAGAATATTACTCTATATAAAGTCCTTTAAATACCGTCATTGTATAATAAATGTCTAAAATACCCATTTAAATAGGCTGGCGAAATTGTAAGAGCAATTTTGATTCTGCCAGAGCAAATTATGAGTATATACCTAATTTAACCTTTCAAGTCAACTATTATATTGTCATTAGTATTTCCTTTTTAATACTTTATTGCAAGTAGAGATAATTTTGAAAATCAGCAATAAATGAACAGATTCCATATTTTAAATATATTCATCTTTAATGTTAATAAATCATTATTATTGCTCTCTTGGTCATCTATAAATTAATTATTATTGAAGGAAATAATTTGCAAAATATTTTCTATATTAATTGAAAATAAAAGCAATAGACATTAGTATCTAAGATCTTCAATATTTGAAACTGTTGTTGAAGGTAAAGAATTTCGAAAATTAAATGATAATTATCATCTTTGGTCAATTGGAGAAAAGGGCAACCAAAGAAAAAAATAAAAGTTCAACCGAAATAAATTCTTCACGATTTGAATCATAGAAAAGATCGACAAATATTCTCTTCCTTTAAAGATATGGAATGTGTTCATTTATTGTTAATTTTCAAATAACTCTAATTGTAAGAAAATATTAAATAGTAAATATTAATGATATAATGAAATAGTTGATTTAAAAGGTTAAAATATGTATATATTCAAACTTTACACTGACAGAATCAAAATTGCTCTGGCAATATCGCCAAATAATACCACAACCATACCTATTCCATCTGAACTATTATACACACACCAAAACAGTAACACTTTTGAGTGGGAAATGACATTTATGCTCCCCTATATAGAAGTGTAGTAATTGAGGAAATTAATTTAAGGGCAAAATAGTAATTGCACACTCTAAAAACATTGTATGTGTACACCGTACAGTGGATCCGTCCCAGTACCTTTATATATAGTACTAAAAATTACCAAAATACCCATTTAAATCAATGACAAGAGAAGTTTTTCTTTCATTTATCAGATCTACACTTCTCTATGTTGCCCGTTCTCTCTGTGTTCAACATAAAGTTTTTAATTCTTGCCAACCACCCATTTTTTTAAATTATTCATCATTCTTCACTGTATATAAAAATATGTATGATATAAGTGTACATATATGTTATCAAGAACCGCAAATGACTTCATCGATCACTCATGTTTGTAAAAAAAAACTAGTCGACCACCCTAGTATGACTTTGTATACTTTCGATCACTCATGTTGGGTATTGTGTATAATTTTGGTCACTAACGCATTTTTTTTCTATAACTCATGATTTTTCGAAAATTTTAACATTTTAGTAAGGGTATTTTTGTCATTTCATCCTAGATTTGTCATTAACATCAAGTCATCAACTACCACTCATCATCATAAGTGATCGAAAGTATACAAATCCACCATTTTATATGCCTTTATATAAAATTTATTTTCATGTCTAGGATATGAAAAGACACTATGCACCATTTCAATTAAAAAGATATTATGATTTTATATGACTTTATATAAAAATAAGATAAGAAATGTTATTAGATATATATAAAAATATATATATGAAGTTAAACAACATAGTAAAACTAATTTCAATATTTCAATTATGAAAGACATGAATCTTATGATTTACCAAAATAAAAATTATAACTATAAATAAAAATAATAAATATACGATCTTCTAAAAGTATGGATCGATAAATTATTTATTCATTTTATGTCAAGACTATAATTCTCACCACTAAATTTACTAATTACATGTCATGAATGCATATATAATTTTTAATAATATGAAATTGAATTTTTAACTATAATAAAAATTATTTATATTTTTACGTAGTAATATGATAGGAAATTATGCATTCTATTAATAAAAATAAAATGAATAGTGTTATTAGATGATATACCAAAATGTGTTTGAAGTTAAATTATATTATTAGAAGTAATGTCGATATTTTTATAGGGAAATATATCACTTATTATATTTTAGCTAAATATAAATTATAACTATAAACAAAAGATAATATTATATGAAATAAAGATGTAGTCACATATTATAAATAACATATCAGTTCTCTATTAGTATGTTCAATAACATCTTTCCTAATATTAGCTATTGTATCGGTCTAATCAAGACTTTTACATATGACTGGCTAAACTCATACTTAAAGAGCAAACCTCCACTCGAATTAATCGAATAGTCTAGTGGAAAAGCTCTTGCTATTGACCAGATGATCCTGGTTCGAAACTCACCTCATGGTTAATTTACAAAAAAAAAAAAGCAAACCTCCACTTCACCATAATAAACAGACTACTCCAAATAACATCCCAAGAAAAAACCTTCATCCTTTTTAATACAGAGGTCACACTCCATCAAAATAATTATTCAAGACACGAGGGAATTTGTCATTTGGTCTTGGTAAATGGCTCATTGTTACACTTTGGTCCAGTAAGTGACATGATGCGCAAATGGTCCCTGTAAGTGGCTAGCAGGTGCGCATTTGGTCCCCATTTAACACCAATGTTAATAAGGGGTGTTCTTGCAACTTTGAGACAATTTGAGAGGTGGTTATGCAATTTTAAGACTTTGCTTGATCCCATAACTCTTTTTTCGATTTTTTTTTTCTATTTGTTTTTTAGATTTTCTTTTCAATTTTTTTCTTAGTAAAAATGGTTCGATTTTGGTAGGTAGTTGTTTTAGCTAAAAGTTTTGGTTTTGGCAAAAAGGTTTGGTTTTCATAGAGTTTTGGCAAAGAGGTTCAACTTTGATCGTTGTTTGCCAAAAACTTTTCGTAGTTTGCCAAAAAGGATCGGTTTTTGTAGTTTTTTTTTACATAACGGTTTGATTTTGATAGTTGTTTTGGAAAAATTATTTGATTTTGGTAGTTTTTTTGCTAAAAGATCCGATTTTGGCAAAAAGGTTCAATTTTGATAGTTATTTTGGCTAAAAGTTCGATTTTGATAGTTTTGGCAAAAGTGTTCGATTTTTATACTTTTTACAAAAATCAAACTTTTTGCCAAAACCAAAAGTTTTGGCCAAAACAACTACCAAAATCGGACGTTTTTGCCAAAACAACTATCAAAATCAAACTTTTTTTATAACAAAATCGAAACTTTTAGTCAAAACATCTACTAAAATTGAACCTTTTTGCCAAAACAATTATCAAAATTGGATATTTTTACCAAAAAACTACCAAAATCGAATATTTTTTTTCAGAAAAACCTAATAAATTGAACCGTTTTGTAAAAAAACTACGAAAACCAACCGTTTTGGCAAAGTGCCCAATTTTTTTGGTAAATAACTATCAAAATCTAACCGTTTTGCTAAAAAACTACGAAAACTAAACTTTTTTGCCAAAACGAAAACTTTTAGCTAAAACAATTACCAAGATCGTACCCTTTTACTGAGAAAAAAATCTAAAAAACAAATTGAAATTAAATCGAAAAGAAATCTAAAAGAACATCAAAAAATTTGAAAAACAATCGAAAAAAGAGCTATGGGATCAAGCAAAGTCTTAAAATTATGTAACCACCCCCTAAATTGTCTTAAAATCGCAAAGACATCCCAAATTAATGTAGGTGTTAAATTAGAGACCAACTTTGCACCTGCTAGCCGTTACAGGGACCATTTAAGCATCCGTGTCATTTAGTAAGACCAAAGTGCAACAATGACCCACCTACCAGGACCAAATCAGCAATTCCCTCTCAAGACATTGTCAAAAAGCTGGCAAAAATCTTCCCAGGAGGTTCCCAAACTAATGAGCCCAAGTGGCTCCTTAAAACATCCATCTATGGACAGTCTCATAGAAGGCTCCACTATTTTCTCTCCCGATGACAATCAATGTTTTTCCCTTCAAAACTTTAGAGTAGGCATTTACGAATTGTAGACACGAATCGTAACCGGTTCGAAATTCAAACCCAGCGAGCAAACGAACCGGTTTTAACAAACCGATTTGCGAGTGATTTACGAGTAATTTGATTCGGTAACAGGACTCGGCTGTGTCTGTGTACATGTTCGGGTTGGAAAATTTAGCGTAGGTTGTGGGAGTTCGTTGGTGGGTGGTGGACAAAACTAGTGACTTTATATTTTAATTGTTCATTAAGTAAATAAAAATAACCAATATTTTTATCTAATTATAAAATAACCCATATATATGTGTTGTTTTGGATTGGCCATTTTCTGTAAAAGAAATTCGGGGTTAAAAAGTAGAAATATTCAATTCTCTTTAAAATCTGAAAAGATAAACGATTGAACTCCTTACTCAAAAAGATATAAAGTAGAAATCCTCAATCGAAAGCACTAAAATACTCAACTGTTATAAACACACCCACAAACATTGCCCAATTAATGTGCTTTTAGACATGAAAGTATTATTTTACCCCTTCTATTTTTGTTTGTAGCCTTTAAAAAAATGGCTTTTTTGCATCTAGGCACCTGAACTATTAGAATCTTTGCAAATAGGTACCTGAATTGTCTTTAGTTGCAAAAGGCAACTGAGCACCTAAACTTTCGACTTTTTGGCTTTTTCAACATTTTTCGAAAACGTTTTCAATAATTTTATAAGGGCAAATTAGTCAAGCCGCCTTATAAACTAACCAAACCCACAAACCCAACCTCAAATTCTAAACCCAATCCACATAAACACTTTTTCACCTTCTTCACCAACCATCCTTTCTTTTTCACCAATTTCAACCATCACCCTCTTTCTTCTTCATCTTCCCTACTTTCTTCCTCACTTTCTTTTTCCTTACATTCTTCACCAGTTTCTTCCTCACTTTCTTTTTCCTTTCTTTCTTCACCACTTTCTTCCTCACTTTCTTTTTCTTTACTTTCTTCACCACTTTCTTCCTCACTTTCTTATTCTTCTTCACAACAACCACCGCCAACAAGGAGGGGTGGGGGCAAAATCGGGCAAGGAGGGGGGTGGGGGCTCGAAATTGAGCATGAAAGGGGTTGGGGTCGAAATCGAAGAGGGAAGTGGGTTGGGGGTTCAAAATCGGGATGGGGAGGCAAAATCGGGATGGGGGATGGGGTGGGGTGGTTGAAATCGGGAATGAAGGGTAGTGGGGAGGTCAAAATTTGGAAGGGATGGGGGGTGGTGAGCCGAAATTGGGAAGGGAGGGGGTGGTGCGAGTGGTGGTTTTATGTGTTTAAAGAAGAAAGGTGGTGGTTAGTGAAGAGGAAAAATGGTAGTTTTGTGAATTGAAAGTGGACGTGGGTGGTAGTTGGTGAATAAGAAAGGTGATGATTTTGTATATTGAAGGTTGGTGGTGGTGGTGGTGATTGCAGGTTAGTGAAGAAGAAAGGGGATGGTTGGTGAAGATGAAGGGAGGGGCAAATTTGATATTTCATTGGTTGATAGGTATAGAATTACACGAATACGAGCCGAATACCATAATTAAGTTATGACACTTGAACTTTTTCTCAATAATTGACGCAAATTTTTTTTCAAGGTGGCACTTGAACTTTTCTCAAATTTTTTAATATGACTAACATGCCCTTAAGTTGAGCATTATTAAATTATTTGAAATGTGAAAAATACTAAAAAAAAGTCAAAAAATTGAAAGTTCAGATCCTCAGGTATCTATTTGCAATAAAAAACAGTTCAAATACCTATTTGCAAGAATACTAATAATGCAGGTGTCTAGATGCAAAGAAAAGCCTTCAAAAAATTCATTGAAGGACAAAACAGCGTATCCTACCCTTAAAAAACACTATTTCGGTTTCCCATTGAAGTAGTTCGGGGTCCTAATAAAACAAGCCCAACTCACCGGCAAGATAAATTCCCATTTGCTGTTTTCCTAGTTTCTAAATTCCATTCATCTTTCTCCAACTCCCAACCAAATCGCTCACCCCTCCCCCCTCCCTCACCACCACCACCACCACCATCACCATCACTCCGATAAACAATCAAATTGAATAATATCATCAATCTGTTTAGATACATAGCTTGATTGCTAGATTGCTAGATTATATAATATAATGGCGAATTTATATGTACAGGCGGTGCCGTCGACGGATCTGAATAAGAACACGGAGTGGTTCACATACCCAGGGGTCTGGACTATCTACATATTGATCCTTTTCTTCTCTTGGTTAGCTGTCCTCTCCGTTATCGGCTGCTCTCCCGGGATGGCCTGGACCCTCGTCCACCTCTCCCATTTCGCTGTAATTTTTCCTACCTAATCACACAATTTCATTTTCTTATCTTTTCGTTCTTTTATCGATATTTTGAAATGAGTTTTTGGTTTTTTATTTGTCATGTTTTGGGATTCTAGGGTTTGAATAGGCTGGTATTCAGTAGGAATACTAGATGATTATGTGTTGTGTTTGGTGATTTTGTTATCGTATGAGATCTTATGGATTTTTGTACTTGATTGGTATTGAAGGAGTATCTGTCCCATATAAATATGCTAATACATACCGTACGATCATTAAGGGAAATTTTATAATTAAAAGTATATCAATACTAATTAGGGGTGAAAGGAGAAAATAGATTAAAAGGTTATTGCGCTTGTAAAAATTCAACTACTGTAAGAAAGTAAAAATTTCTAGATAATTATCTTTTGGGTTTGAATATATTTCTGGCTGGATCCTTACGGACAATGGAATATTTTGTAGTGTTAGGGATTCGAATGAGCTGATGTTGAGTGCAAATTCAACTAATTGTGTGCTTAGTTTGCTGACTTTTCTTTTCATGAGGTCATTTTGCTAGACAGCGAGACCTGTGGATCGACTTCCATAATTCGTTGCCATTATTGTTACTAGAGTTGGGGTGGGTGGTGTTTTAGTGTTTCACGGTTTTTATAATTGTATGATGTCAGGGTTTCAACTCGCCGTGGCGAGGACGTTGATAGCTATGTTTTATTTTCACCTAAAAGAAATAGAATTTAGCCGATTAGTTTAATGTTATGTCATTCCCACATGACTCATTTCTGCATAATGTGATCTCTTTATTAGCCATTGTCTCTTGTTTATGTCATTATGCCCCCTGTCATGTTTGATATTAAATGAAAAATTAAAACGAACACCCCACCTCAATACTTCGAGACTAAAAGCTTGATATGCATCATCAAATTAAAAAGCCAATCTCGTTCTTGAATATTGTGGGCATCCATTAGGACTTTGAACTGAATGAAAAAGGTGGCTTTGTAAGCTCAGGTGGGGACTGTGGGGTATAGTTGAGACATGGTGAAGATTCGAGAAGCAATGGAGATAGGGTTGGTTTGATTGAGGTGGTTTTTGATAACTTTAGTTCTAACTTCTGAATTAAAAAATTTCCGTTGGATTATTAAAAAGAGAGGATGAAAGTCTTTGTTAGGAAGATGATCGAGTAACAAATTGGTTCTAGACCCTTGATCTTGCAGGGGTTCGCAACTTCGCATAAGATGATTATAGATTTGCTCAACCTACTACTTACATAGTATGTGCCTGCGAAGAGCAGGGTGGGTTGGTGTTTGATCTAATTTAAAATAAGACCCAAATAATTTTTTTATTTTAGTTCAAAAGTTGACCAAAAAAATATGATATATGAATAATTCTTGTTCTGCCTTTCATTAAAAGTCAGATTCCATCAACTTTAACACGAAACATGAATTTATTAGTCAAATTGAAAAGAAGGAGAGCTTAGAGGGCATGCCTGAAATTTAGTGGGCAACTTTAAAAAGTAACGATAGTTCAGGGGTTAAACGAAAAAAAGCATTGCTCTGCCAGTATATTTAATTATGTGATCATATGAAGAAGTCTGTTTCATTTATGCAGCTAGTAAAATAATAGATCATTTAGGGGGAAAAACAATAAATTCTGAAGTGTCGCTGGAAGTGCAACAGGAAAGAGATTGAATGCTGGAACATTGAGTATTCTACTTTTCTCTTTTGTCATGTATAAGTTACACTATTGGCTCTTTGTTTTCAGGTGACTTATCACTTCTTTCACTGGAAGAAGGGTACTCCATTTGCTGATGACCAGGGTATCTACAACAGGTTAACTTGGTGGGAGCAGATAGACAGCGGCAAGCAACTCACTCGCAACAGGAAGTTTCTGACAGTTGTCCCAGTGGTCCTGTAAGTACATGTTTCTGTCATATGTATAGTTGTTACAAGTAGATACTGAACTGTATGGCCTTGTAGTGATACCAAGTTATCGATATATTTTTCTACAAGTCATAGTTGATTTGACTTGCAATCTAGTGGAGATGGGATTGTATAGTATACAAATGGATAGTATGTAACAAACTCATTGATGATCTACTTGAGAATATGCGTGCAAACTATACACATTAGCGTCGATAGAATATTATATTAACAGATCATTCATATTCCAGCTTTTATTGTTCCTATCTCTTCACATTGGCATCCATATTTAGTTTGATGCTCCTATTACTACTCTGACTAAGGAAGACCAATATTAGTTCTGTTGGTTTTAGTTTTGCTAGTCCTTTTTATTTTTTAGCCTTTATGCTCCTCTTTAGTTATTGCCTCTGTTCTGTGTCTAAAAGCAGCTTTCCTTGGCTTGTATTCTTATTTTTCCAACCTTATTGTTTCCCCTCCACCTGTGAAGCCTGTGGTGGTTTTCTTCACTTCTCTAATTACTATAACAAAGACCTTATTGTTTTTTCTGATGAATTCGACCTTTTTAATTCTAGCTATGTGTTAGTTTACATAGGCTACAAGATGATAAAAAGGCCAACACTCGAATTTTAATACGTGTTCTTGCAAGTAGCCTTATTTATGTGATTTGTAAGGCGGCCTATAGCTAACATAGACTTTTATATCTGACTGGGACAACTAGTCTCTCCTGTTCTGTTGTTTTATTTTCTGTTATCCTGGTTTACCAGAACAAATTTCTCACATTTAATGTTTAGCGAACACTCAACTGCCCTTCCTCGTCTCTACTACCATTAGCAACAGGCGAAACTGTAAATAGGATAAAAATAGCGACTGATGAAAGAAGATGGTGGATCAACTCTGTGATTAATATCTATCACTTTTTTATCTTCATTCTTTATTTTGCTAGTTACTGTTAAGCTGAAATCATATAATTATGGTTACTTTATGGATCTGGCAGAGAAAAATAGGAAACTATTAATAGGATGGAAGTAGAAACAGATGGAAGAAATTCGTGTAAAACTCTACGTGGTTGATAGTTGGCACATTACTGGCTTCATTCTATATTTTCTGGTTGCAGTTAAAGCTAAAATCATGTAATTGTGGTCACCTGTCGGGTGGACTTGATCTGAAATTTTGGATTGGTAATATAATAAAGGAGTGTATGTTCAAGATCTACCTGATGTTTATGTTCTAGCTATTTATTATGATTTTAAGAGGCCACGCAACATTGTCCATTGAAATTCTTGGTGCAGTTAAGCTAAAGTTTGTTTCGTCAGAGTTTATGTTCAAGATCTACCTGCTGTCTCTGTAGATATATATAGCATGGCCTCTTAAAATTTTTGTTTGTCATCCTTTCACTGTTTCTTTTTCTTCATTATTTATGATCCCTGAACAATCTTCCTACCTCATCAGGCAAAGAACATACAGATTTGGTTGCTCATTTTCATTATTGATTATGAGATCAATGAGATAACATCTGATGAATGGAGAATATCAGTTCTAAAGATTTTTTCTCTGAACCTTTTGCAGTTACTTAATAGCCTCTCATACAACTGACTACCAGCATCCAATGCTCTTCCTGAACTCGCTGGCCGTGTTTATTTTGGTTGTTGCCAAATTTCCACACATGCACAAGGTTCGCATATTTGGGATCAATTCCGGCCAGTAAGGTAGATCTACTCGAGCTTACGGAGTTATTTTTATTCTACTAAGTCCTCTTATTACAATGTTTTTTCGATTACCCTTGTAAATGGTTGCACTGGAACAGTGTTATTTTGTAGTGCCTATACAATGAATATTTACTATTTTCCGGATGAACTCTTTGTACAATCTAAATTGTTGCTGAAAACCGTGAAATCTACACAAGTGCCTTAATAGTTAATATTTTCTGGTTCTGCTGTTAAACAATTATTTCTCATGTCAAACAAGTCTGTTTAGCTCGCTAAGGTTGTGTCTAGATCATGTTCTCTCTGACTTGGATATTGGTATAACCAATTGAATCCGTGTCACTGTTTTGTGTGCGACTTTTAGGGTTATATAATGATGAACAAATTGTTACTTGTGATCAACAAAATTATTTGTAATTATCAAACAATCACTATTTCGAATGGTGAAAAGATTCGGTGCATCAATACTTCCATGCATCAGGTGCATCAGGTACCCATTTAAAGATTTCAGATGGGTATTGTACCCACTTGAAACTTCATCATTGGTATTGTACCATTGCTATAGTACAATTTGGGTACAAGTACCAATGATGAAGTTTCAAGTGGGTACAGTACCCACGTAAAACCTTTAAATGGGTACCTGATGCACCGGGTGCACCGAATTATTGATGCACCGAATCCGGACTCTTTCGAATGATATCATTTGTGTGTAATTAGCTTACTTGTAAACATTAGCTTCTTGGTTTATATATGCAAGAATCTAATTATCTAAGACTAAATTAACGATTATCTTTTATAGTTTAACAATATGAGAGAAGTTGAAATTGAACATAAATTAACATCAGTGCGTGTGTGAGAACCAAATCTTTCCCCATGTTCCTATTAGATCATTTTATTAATTTTTCCTTATTAGAATACGATAATTAAAGCTTACCAAACAATGTCTCAAATAAGCTAGTTTCGATGTCGAATCCCAAATGAAGTTCTCAAATCCAGCCATCGTCAACAAAGAGAATATATTTGTTGATGTCAGTTACCATTATTTGGTGGCCGATTCCTTAAGAAATAAATAGATAAATAACTAATATAACCATTTTTAGAACTTAAGTTAATATACAACAATTAAAATTACGTGGTTTTACGTTATCATATGTAGGAGTTCGTTGATTTGATCCCAAATAGTAAAATCGAGTTGTATTTTACCTTTCCATAGTTAGATAGTTGAAGATTAGGTGATACAAGATTACAAGTGTTACAACATAAATCTTAAATGTGACACATACTTCAACATTAGTCTTTTTAGGGACCATAAAATATTTACTTTCCTTTGTAATTTCGATCTTTTATCTATAAAAAGAAAAGTATTTTTAGGGACCATAAAATAACAGTTGTATCATTTTGAATGACTAATTCGCAGCAATGTAATTATAGGAGACTAATAAACTTTACGTTCGGTCTTGACTCATTAACTAGGACCAACTCATTAACCAGTTCTTACATTATATATATGATCATAAATCATGAAGACAAATAAGCACATAATTGTTATATTTGTTACCATGTAGCCCCTCCTAGTACTCCATTTCAATATCTCCACTCGAATTTTCTTCATTATCTTGCTCTTTATTTTGTTGCAATTGATGATGGTCATCAGTTGGAGCAGTTGGAGTAGTTGAAGCAGTTGGAGTGGTTGTTGCTTGCTTCAACCTCAAGTCTTCAAATGGGAACAAAAATCTCCCATTTCCACCATCTTGTTCAACATTCTCAAGACTACCACTAAGTCCATTATTAGTATTATTATTTGTTCCACGACCATATAGTGAAAACCGCAATGAGGGCTTCAATTCAATTGGCATGGAGAACCCTGATGAGGAGGAGGAGATATCGGAGTAGACATTGTTTCGATCAGAAACTTCCGGGGCTATTATCGGGTTGAATAAACTAAACCCTCTTGATGATGTTGGTGTAATGCCATGATCAAAGTGTGGCGATTGGAATAGCTCAGGCAAAGACTTGAAACCATGTTCGCGGGAAAATCCAAAGTTGAGATCTGGGCTTTCTTGAATCTTGTTATTATGGTTTTGAGAAATAATTGGTGGGGGTAAGAACATTGAAGGATCATGAGGATTTTTTATCTCATTCTTGGATGAAGCTATTGATGAGTTTGTGGATGATCTTTTGTTCTTTCTTGAACCACCTCCAACAGGAATATTTCTAAGACTTCCACCCTCTGTCCAATATCTTCTACATGTCTTACAAAAGTACCTTGGATGAGTGAGGCTGTAGTTATTGTAATAACAAAACTTTGTATTGGTTGAATTGCATCTTGGACAACTCAAAGCTTGATCCTTTTGAGGCCTTTGTTTCCTCTCTAAGGGATTAATAGTGCAATCAACATTATTGGCTGGAATTTTCTCTTCCTTTTGTTCCATAACCATCTCCTAATAGTTTAAGTGCCCAAATAGGGGGAAAAAAAAAAGAGGATTAGAAAATGAAAAAACCAAATAAATAATGAGTTTTTTTAAAATGTGACCGTAGGGCACAGATTAAGAAGCTAATAAGGGAACAAATTGATAATTAATTACATTTAAAATTTGAATGTTACCTTCTATGCTTATAAATGATTACCTTATATGCTTATGGTTTTTAAATTTTATTTCCATATGTAATGCTTAACATGTGCCCTTAGGGCACATTTTAGAAAAATCCAATCTAAAGAGGGGCAATTGTAAGTTACATTGTGTCACAATATTCTCTTTAAATTTTGATGGAAAAAACTAATATATTGTTTTGTACCAATAATAATTATCTCCCAATATCACAAATATATTTACTTTTATTTTTTAAAGATGATATTGTCATTAAGATCTTATGTTATTTTGCATATTATATAGGGTTGTTATCGAATCGAGTTGGTCCGGATTTCTGTAAAACCCTGACGGTTCAGTTCGGAATCGAGTCGGCCTGGAACTTTGCTCAATTGTGAATCGAGTTAGAGAATGGTATAGAAATCGGCTCGAAATTGAAAAAACAATGGGGAATTGACCCGGGACCGGACCGGACCGATATGATTCACAATTGACCCATATCAGCCGCCGGTATCCCAAGTTCGGTTTCAAGTCCGAATTTGAACTCGGAATAGGAACCGGTTTTATTTCAAGCTGGGGGTCCGGGTTTCGAGCAAAGTCCCGAGTAACCCCCTTGCAAACAGTACTCATATCTTATAAAGCTTTAAATTAAGAATAATTAAATAATATTACATATAAATATTTATTAATTCATTTTTAAATAATATATTATAAATACGATGAACGAATTTTGTGAGTGCATAACCCTATATACTACACTAGTACTACGTACATACATATACATAGATCAATGAAACTAACACAATATACAAATAGTCGAGGGATCTTGGCTTTAGGAGAATTTTAAAGATAAACCAACTTTATATAAAAAGTAGTAACAACAAAAGTAAGCATTTTAAACTGAACTTTGCTCACGTCCTCATATGTAATAATATGCATGTAATCAAGAATTTTTAGCTAGCTCCAAATAGCGAAATGATAGCTATAGAATAAGTATATAAGAGATGAAGAAGAAGAAGAAGAAAAAGATAATATATAGATCCATTTATACCTGAGGTGATTGAGAAGTATCCATATATGTATATGGATGATGATGATGATAATTGAGAAAATTGAAGTGCTTTATTTGTTTCAAGTGGCTTTAAGAGTTGGTGAAGAAATGTTTTAGATGGTTATCTACTCTTCTTAGTGCTTTATCCTCTTCAATTTATAAGCAAAGAAAGAGACAGAGATATACTAGTGTATGTAGTCAATAATAATCACTTGTTCCTATGTATCTCATTCTACTTAATTGTCAATTTGGACAGACTCAAATATTATGATAAAAGTTACATTTTAGTATAAATAGTTACTCCCTCCGTCCCTAAAAGATTATCACATTTTGACTTTTGGTGGTCAACAAAACACGATTTAAAACATAAATATCTATTATTCTACATACGAAAAAATTATAAAAAATTACTATTTCAAAAATATATATTGAGACG
Source organism: Echium plantagineum (assembly GCA_003412495.2). Lineage (NCBI taxonomy): Eukaryota > Viridiplantae > Streptophyta > Magnoliopsida > Boraginales > Boraginaceae > Echium > Echium plantagineum. Next base: position 15,754,626 of record CM016562.1, read on the forward strand.
AATCTAACAAGGTACCACAAGACTATATTATTTCTTATCGTTTAATAGGAATTCATGATCCAATTTTGTAATGTTTGACTAACAAAAGTCAAAATGTGACAATCTTTTAGGGACGGAGGGAGTATATTATTGCATATTAGTTTTCGAAAATAATATAAATGTTATGATAAATATGAACCTTGAAAATCAAAAATATTAGTTATCACTGTATAATTCTCGAAAATATAAAAAATAATACTCAATACTTACTAGTAGAATTATCACAGTTGTAATTATTTGAAACTAAAATTGTTTCTCCCACCATGTTAGACTAATTCAACCATTTAGACTAAATCAAATATTACGTCTGTTTCATTCACTATAATTCCAATTATTTAAGGTCTCCATTATGTCGATAAAAAATTGTTGATTTTAAGGTAGGTTGGTATGCCACTTGTGTGAACAGATATAAAAATTCAGAGTTTTTATCTTTTCTGACTAATGAACAACCGAATTTGTCCTTAGGAATGTGAAATTGATTTGTTTAGGTTATGATGATATTAGTTGCCATTATATTTTGGCCACTTTGTTAAATATAATATCGATGCATGGATATCATAGAATCGTGTTTTGATCGCATAATTATTAAAAATGGTGTTTTTATCCCAACTTTATTGAAAAACATGATCTGGGGACTAAAGTATAACATTTTGGCCACTTTCGAGGACTACATGCAACAGTATAATTATTAGGGCCTAAAGTACAATTCGATTCCATTATCGGAGATTATTTCGGCAATTTTGTCCGTTATCACATTTACCAATTCTTTCGTTAGCATAGTTAAAAGGAGTAAATTGTGGAAGAAGGTGGGTTTATTAATTGATCAGCACATGTTTGTGGGCCCAATATGTTATTAACATTTGGTAATTGGTAGCAGGTTAAAGCTTAAAGAATATAAGCCAAAGTGGGTAGTTTTGTAGAAACAAGCTTCATTTTTTACAACTTGTATGCTTCCTATTGTAGTAACTCTAGAAAATTATTCGAACAAGTTTAGCAAACTCTGGTTTTGTTGAACTGTTCCAAAATGGAAGAATGCATTAGGTATGCAGCTCAGCTGGAGCAGGTGATCGTCAGTTGACTCGGTTCCATTTCATTGCGGTTTAAATACGTTATGCATTTATTTTACCTTACTAGAATTATCATAAATAGGTATTTGCCAATTTGATCACTATGGAATTGACTTGTACTTTAACTCTTGGTGTGTTGGAAACGAGTCGAGTCGGGTCCTAGACGGAGTACCCCGCTCTACTACTTAAGTTAACGCGAGTCGGATAACTTAGCGAGCATAACTTTAGTATGCGTACCCTAGTCGACCCCATATGATAACGAGTTAGGTAGTAACGAGTCGGGTAGTGTCATTTTCCGGCTCTACTCCTTTATTACCCAGCTCCTTAAGGCAAAATGAAAGGAAAAACTTATTTTTAACAAAAAAAGGAATATATTGACATATTTGGAATATTAATAAATTACATAAAACTTAATTATTTGAAATATTGATGATAAAATTTTCAAAACTTAATTATAGATAATATTTGGACATATATATATTAAATTTATTTATTTATTTGGTAGTTTGTTAAGGGACCGAATAATTACAGAGCGAGTCGGGTATCTCAAACGGGCATCACCTTTGATTCAACTCCTACTCTACTCTTTAACTATCGAGTCGAATAGTCGGTTTAGGTGCTCGAGCGGGAAAGGGGTTACCCGACTCATTTCCAGCGATAGTCGTTACACCGTTGCAGATTATTAGATGAAACCAGTGTTGCAATAACATAGACCTTAAAAATGACACATGTCGCATACATAATCTCCATGCGTAACTTTGGGGCTCAAACTGCAATATTTACTTTTTAGGGACTAGAAAATACTCCCTCCGTTTTTATATACTTGATTGTTTAGCCAAAAAAGTGCTTTATTAAGATGCTAGAAAATTTACTATTATACCCTACATAATATTCTCAATATAAAAAGTAAGAGCAAATTGCTGAAATGGTCCCCGATAGTATGACCGAGTTGCACTTTAGTCCCCAATAGTTACACAATTGCGCGTTAGTCCCCGAAAGTGGACAAAAAGTTGCATTTTAGTTCCTACGTCAACTTTTCCGCTAACATTTCAGGTTTAGGCGTTAAAGCTGGATAAAAACGTAATTTTTAAGACGTAAAGTTGATTTTTTGCCCCAATTGGTGCTAAAATGAAACTCCACAACACTAATTGTGGTGAAGAAAAAAGGAAATTTTGGCGGGAAGGGGTTGTGGAGTTTCATTTTAGCACCAATTGGGGCAAAAAAATCAACTTTAAATCTTTAAAATTATATTTTGACCCCAATTTTAACTCCTAAACCTGAAATGTTAACGTAAAACTTGACGTGGGGACTAAAGTGCAACTTTTTGGCCACTTTCGGGGACTAACGTGAAACCGTGTAACTATTGGGGATCAAGGTGCAACTCGCTCATACTATCGGGTACCATTTCAACAATTTGCTCTAAAAAGTAACCTCTAAAAGTAAGGTTAAAAATGACCATATGAGTTCAAAAGTACATTGAATTCCGTAAACAATCAACTATTATGAAAAAATAAATTTTTATTAAACAATCAAGTATATGAAAACGTAGACGGAGACGGAGGGAGTAACACTTAAGTCATTTGGAGAGAACAAATTTTCAACAATATATATAATTATACAAGACTAAAAAACAGTAACTTGATCATATTGTTTAGGACTAACTCACTAAATAGTTCTTACATTATATGATCATAAATTAGGAGAAAATTAAATAAGCCCATGATTATTGTATATGTTACCATGTACCCCCTCCTAGTACTCCATTCCAATATCCACTTGAATTTCCTTTATTGGTATCACCACCCTGCTCTTTATTTTGTTGAAAATGCTGATGGTCAGTTGAAGCAGTTGGAGTGGTTGTTGCTTGCTTCAAATTCAAGTCTTCAAATGGGAACAAAAACCTCCCATTTCCACCATCTTGTTCAACATTCTGAAGACTACCACTAAATCCATTATTATTATTATTTGTTCCAATACCATATAGTGAAAAGTCCAAAGAGGGCTTCAACTCAATTGGCATAGAGAACCCTGATGAGGAGGAGAGAGCTTCCCGGGCCATCGTCGGGACGAAAGAACTAAACCCTCTTGATGATGATGGTGTAATTCCATGATCAAAGTGTGGGGATTGGATTAGGTCAGTGAAAGACTTGAAACCATGTTCTTGTGGAAACCCTAAGTTGAGATCTTGACCTTCTTGGATCTTGTTAGTTGGTGGGGATACTAATATTGAAAAATCTTGATCATGAGGATTGTTTATCTTCTTGGATGAAACTATTGATGAGTTTGTGGATGATCTTTTGTTCTTTCTTGAACCACCTCCAACAGGAATGTTTCTAAGAGTTCCACCCTCTGTCCAATATCTTCTACATGTCTTACAAAAGTACCTTGGTTGAGAGAGGTTGTAGTTGTTGTAATAACAAAATTTTGTATTGGTTGAGTTGCATCTTGGACAATTCAAAACTTGATCCTTTTGAGGCCTCTCTTTCTTCTCCAAGTGATTATTAGTATTGGTTGGAATGATATCTTCCATTTGTTTCATAACCATCTCCTAATTTAATTGCCCAAAACAGAAATAAAAAGAGGTTAAGAAAATGAAAATAACCACCAAAAAAATTGTTAAAGCCATCCATTTAAAGTAGTAACTATATATCTTCAAGAACAAACATATATAAAAGCAAATTGGCTGTGAAGCTCTCAAGCAAAAACATACTATATACATATATAGATCAAAGAAACTAACACATGTGATAAAATATATACCTAGTCCTAAAATTATGAGTCTATATGTACGTGGACCGGACTTATTTACTCTAAGAACTTTAAACCTAATCAAAAAGAGAACAAATTTTACCATATATAAATAAGAAAAAAGCATCCAACTTTATAAAAGCAAAAGAAATTTAGAAAAAGTGGTAGCTAATAACATGAACAGCATCCAACTTTATAAAAAGTAGTAACAACAAAAGTAAGCATTTTAAACTAAACTTGCTCAAATCCTTAAATGTAATAACTTATGTAATCAAGTATTGTTAGCTAGCTCCAAACATCAATATATAGAAATGAAGAAGAAGATAGTATATAGATCCATTTATACCTGAGGCCATTGAGTAGTATCCATGTATGGATGATAATTGAGTAGACAGAAAAAGAAGAAAAACTGCTTCGTTTTTTAAGAGAAAATTCAACTGCTTCGTTTGAAGTGGCTTTAAAGTTGGTAATGGAATGTTTTATATGGTTATCTACGTTCTTATTAGTGCTTTATGCTCTTGAATATGGACAATGATGTTAGACAGAGAATATAAGCATAAAAAGAGACATGGGAGAGAGAAATCAATAATTACTTGTTCCTCCATGTATCTTACTCGACTTGATTGTCAATTTTATTTAGTCTCGTATAATGATATTATTGTATTTATCTTCGAAGAAGGCATACGTAGTACTCCTCGTATTATAATTTTTGAAAGTGACAAATGTTATAGTTTAATTCTCGCAAAAAGGTCAATGTCTACCATTTATTATTTTCAAGGACCATGCAACCATAGTTGAAAATTGTAATTCTCTAAAGTATGTTCAATTGCTTCTTAATATCTGAGCTTAAATCAATTGTTACCTCCATTTCATTACCAAGGCCAACCCATGCATATCCATGCCGAGGGAGCGCGACTGTTAGAGACCCATATTTTAATTTAAGGAGCTCCAAAATTTGAAAAAAAAAGTAAAAATAAATTGAATGTATGATTCATTTTTTTTTTTAATCCAGTTGTCATTTTATATCAAAACTTTTGTTCGAAATTAGTAGTCTTTCTATGATTTTAGTGAACTTTTTACTATATTGTTTTTGGTTTTATCCCTATTTAGTGCAACTTATTGATTCTTCAATTGATTAATAAATAGTTCATATAAATAAAAGATATATGTATATGACATTAATTAATTTTGACATAATAATTACTTCAGGGCTTATAAGTACGTTCTTACTAATTAACATGTACTTAGATCAAATGACAATTAAAAAATAATGGAAGAGTATTATATATTGGTTGAAAAATTCATAAATGACATATAAGATAATAATCCATCAATCATGTTTATTATCTCCAATATTTTTAAATTTTATGTTGGTTAAACTTTATTTATTTCAAAAATATAATAAGAAAGATTGAATGCTTTAGCAATTTCTTGTATCAAGAAAGATGCTAAATAATATAGATCCTGATTCTATTATTATGAAGTTTGGATAAATAATGCACGAAAATAGCATTTTGTATAATATTTTAATCTTATATTTCATTTATTTCTAATAATACGAATTACCAAAACATAAAACTTTATCATTATATTAACAGCCTCTTTTTTAATTTTCATACTAAAATCTGTAAATGTTTGGACCGACATTTTTACCGATCCCGCTCATTACATACTATTTACAATTGTGGTATAATACTATAATCTAATGTCTTCATTATGCACTAGTATCAATAAAATATTGTTGATGTTTATGTGGGTTGTTATGAAAATAATAGTAGTATAAAACTTGAGTGTGTCTTATCTTTTCTGACTAATGAACAACTGAGATTTTTCTATGGGATGTGAAAATGATTTGGTTAGGTTATCTATGTGAATGCAATATCAGTTGGCAATGCATTCAAGCATCTGATGCTATATTAGCATTTTTGTTAGTAGATTACAATAATTAAAATAGGTATCATTTCCTGTTGGTTCGATCCTTGCTCTTTACACCCTATACTCGGTTATGACTCGTACACTTGCGAGGTTTACAAATAAAAAATTTAATCATCAGTGGGCCTGGGATAAAGATGGGCCTGACTACCGCGCCAAGCTAATGAATAGCCCGGAAGGCCCGGTTCGTTGGCCACCTAGTTAAGGCACTTGGCTCAAGTCCACCCCAAATTAAATTCAATATTAAGATGAAGTCCATACTTTATTTTTAAATGCTTACTTAAATAATTTATAATAAAACGTTAAAATAGGAAATATAATAGTGAAGGCATATTCAATGTTGTAAATGAGATGTTTTACTTCCGATTTCTTTTTAGTTATTTTGAAAAGAAAAGGTTATTCTCTTTAGCAAAAAACATAAAAATTAAATCATGGTTTCTCTTTGAGTGACATATTGAGGTTTGTCACTAGATATTTAGATTAACATATTCATAGTTTGTTTGAATGAGTTTTGTTACTAAAAAAAGTAGCTTAAGAGTAAAAGGGACAATATTTGAAATTTCTTCAGTCATCAAAAGATGGCCGTCGGTTGATGGATCCACTAATTGCAACACGAGTGGTCGTAGACTCGTAGTCAAATTCAAATATAGATAGATACTTAGACTATTTACGGACAATATAAAATGTTATTATCCTTACCACATCAGATTATTTTTTTTATCATATCACCATATCTGCTAGTTTGGCATTGCATTATAATTGTTCAAATATAAATAAGATATTTAGATACTGAGTAATATTCAATTCATATAAGCTAAGAAAATTACAATTAACTAAATTCTTTTTAACTGAAATTTAAAATAACTTTAATTTGTTAACTGTGCGATACTGAATTAGAATTTTATGCTCATTAGTCAATCCTCAATAGCTAAAATTAGTAGAGAATTTATATATTTAATTATATCATTTCACAAGTTTATAAAAACATTTAATTTTTATGAGACATTGTAAAGAAAGGAAGAGGTTATACAAGAAGTCAATAACAAATTTGATTATTCTTGAAGAGTTTTTGTTATTGATTATTCTTGAAGTTTAATTTGTAGGAAAATAGATAATCCTAAGAACTAGGAATAATGGAATCAATAATGTCACATTTCTTTTCATTTGAATGAAATCATATAGTATTGTTTGTCAATTTCATTAATTAAATAATACAGAAAATATATAATCAATTAAACAGTCTTACCGTTATTTTAATATATTTAAAATAAAGTAAAAAGATAGTAATAATAAGACTAATTAACCGGTTGCCCTCTCAACTATTGATAAGTCTTAGTTGGATCCTTAAACTATTAATTCTTTTTTCTATATTGGAGTATTCCTTTAAATCGACCCGTTTTTCACCTTTGAAAAATAAAATGCAAATTTTTCACAACATTACACTAAAAAAATATGAGCATATATATTTTACTAATCAAGATAAACTTCCATCTCATGTCACCAACTACCATCCATCATTATCACCATGTGATTCAGTTGAATTTTTCCTAGTCGGACTCATTCCGTCACAGGTTGAATCCTTGTTAAACTCATGTTTTGGACTCACGAGCCTTTTTCATAGTTGGATGGATCTGATTAGCCCAACCGCATCCCTAAAATAGTGTTCGGTTTGGGCGGTTCTAGATTGTTGTCGAGATTCTCATGCCTAGGAGGTAGTTGCACGTTGTCGCACCATTATCGAGGTTCGACCAGAGATACTACGACGCTCAAGTAAGTCAAAAGTGTAAGTTTGATAGATTAGATAAGTAAGGGGGAGTAGAATATTTGAGAGAGTTTCGATAGCTTAACCTTTGAATGATGAATGTGCTAAGTATATGTAGAGAAGTGAGCCCGAGATTTATGTACATCGGGCACATGTGTCACATGGTAATTGATGCGTGTTTTGTCCTATCGTATCTGGGCCGTTGGTCCACTCAACTTAGTGGCCCAGCCCATAATCGAATATGAGTCCACATCATTGCCCTTTCAATTCTGTGGGCATATACCCATCCACATCAGCAATTATATTATAAACAATTCAGTAAGGATCAGATAATGAACCCATGGTTTCCAATCAACTAGATCCTAGTGTTTGGGACTTGCGCAGATACGTTTATTTGTGTACATACGACACAAATTCACCTTCTCGAAATAAATTTGAGTAAGCATGTGATGCTACAGAAGATTATAATACTGTAAAATTGCGATTGTGTCTATTTCAAATATTAGACTCACGCTACCTACGTAATTCGTAAAAGTCGTCTAATAAAACTATTAAATTTGCAATGATCAAATTAAGATTAAGATAAAAATAAAAAAATAAGAAAAAAGACGAATGTATAATGTTCGTTGCCAAAATCATCCAGGCCGAACTTACGAACACCACTACTAAATGAAAGTCGAATATTTTTCTATGATAGTTGGGTATTAAATATTAGCTTAATTTGATCTGGGCACCTGAACTTTTTTAATTTTCTCAAATAGGCACCTGATGAACTTTTTGTAATAAGTAGGCACCTGGACCCTAAAATTGGCACATGAACTTTCTTTTTTCACAATTTTCTTAATTTTTCAGATTTTAAAATTTTAGATAGAGGGCAAAATAGTCAAACTATACTAAAAACTAACTCAATCTAATTATAAACTAACTCAAACTCAAATATTTAACTTAACCCCATTAAAAACATCATCTTCAACCTTACACCCCACCCCCACCCCTACCCCAATCCAAATATTCAAGATTGTTCGATCTAAAGGAAAGAAAAGACAGCTGGAAAATGGACAAATATTCAACACACACATCGCCAATCGATCTCTTCAACAAACTACAAAAATCGTCATCATCGTCGTGCCAATCGTCGTCATCATCATCATCCGCACGAGGGGCGTTGAAGATGGGTCGGATCTCCCCGTTGAAGAAAAGCTCATCGGCGGAGCTCATGGGTTCCGAAACTGTCGAATTGATTTTGAAACTGTCGAATTGATTTTGGTTGAAGAAAAGATTGAAACTTTTTTGTTTGTGAAGATTGAAAAGGAGAAGAGAATAAGAGTTTGTGGTGTTTTGTCTATTATGGTTGCTTCTTCATCTTGCTGGCCTTCATCTTGAACTTGTCGAATTGATTGAAACTGTCGAATTGATTTTGTGTTGTTTCTTCATCTTGCTGGTCCCATTTGTTTCTTCATCTTGCTGATCTCCATTTGCATCTGGGGTGGGTGCGTGGGTTGGGGGTGGGGGGGGGGGTAAGGGGTGATTTTTTATTTTTAGTTTTTTTTTATATGTATAATAATTGTATTTATTTTTAAAAGAGTCTAAAGAGTCTTAGTAATGGCACCTGAAATTTTATGAAAAATTTTGCCTCCAAAAAGTCATATTTTTAATATGACTAACTTGCACCTGCGTTAAGGAATTTTTAAATGTCAAAAATTTGAAAAATTAAGAAAATTGTGAAAAAAGAAAGTTCATGTACCAATTTTAGGGTCCAGATGCGTACTTGTTATAAAAAAATTTATCAGGTATCTATTTGGGAAAATTAAGAATCAAACTTATATATCCTTTACGTTTACTAGCTAGATAGTATTTAAGATACCATTGTCTAATTATAACACTTCAATCAGCTGATTATTAAATTACTAATTTCAATAAAACGGATTTATACTATTACTAACTAAGAGCATTCGCAGCAGATTGCTTAAAATTTTTTCCCTAAAATCAACTCCTTATACTACTTTATTAAATTTAAGAAGTATGTTTTAACTTTTGCACAAATTCAGATTCACTGGCCTATTTATTACTTACAACACTTGATATAAAGAACAAAAGTGGTTTGGGGAAGGTGTAAATATAAGGCATTCCCTATAATATTTGGTAAAGTTTTTAGAGATAGGGAATCTGCTATTTGATACCTTTTTGTTTCTTTTTGTCTTTCCCTATTCTAAATATGAAATAGGAAAAGGTTTAGGAAATCTGTTGCGAATGCTTTAACATATACTCCCTCCGTCCCTAAAAGATTGTCACATTTTGACTTTTGTTAGTCAAACATTACAAAATTTGATCATGAATTCCCATTAAACGATAAGAAATAATATAGTCTTGTGGGACCTTGTTAGATTCGTCTCAATATATATTTTTGAAATATTAACTTTTTATAATTTTTTCGCATGTAGAATAATATATATTTATGTTTTAAATCGTGTTTTGTTGACCACCAAAAGTCAAACTATGACAATCTTTTAGGGACAGAGGGAGTATAACAATAAATTCAAAAATTATATTCCTAATTAATTTATTATAACTAAGTTAGTACCAAATAAAGAATCAAACTAATTATAGATGGAACTGGAAAAGTATCAACTTAGTTACTATCAAAGCACCATAGTTACTGAAATAATAAGATTGTTCCATACAGTAAGTTAACTGTTGATTAGTTGACTCCAATTTGGAATTAATAGTTGACTAAAAAAGCACATACTAGTATTAATTACTAAAAGAAATCAAAACGAATATTTGTTTTAGTTTTGTTTAGTAATCCGCTCCATTTCATAATTATTTATAAATAATCCAATCATTCCTCAGTTTTTGTTAATATAAGTAAAAAAAAGCTCTTGTGTAGCACATGAAAATTTATAAGTTGTAAAATACACACGCTAGAGTATCAAAGGCGCAGGTAAAATATAAATATGAATAGAAAACAATTTTTAGTCAAAAATTTATTAGGAAATTGATACATGAGTACCGTAAAAAATCTTATTAATAATGAAAGTTATATATATATTGTTATATTGATCACCATATCAAAATAAACTTATTTAATTGATGATTACTTCAATCTCTTCATATTAATTAATAATATATACAAAATCATCACATGATGAAGATATCATAATCTATCTAATGGTTAGTGAAATTTTCGAACATTTCAAAATAACTTTGGAGATTGGAGTCATATTCAAAAAGCGAAGTTCACACATACTTTAAGATAAATTGAAGGAATTAAAATCAACTTCAAGTATCAAACTTATATTCAAACCTTTTTTTTAAGGATACCATAATCTCATGAAATCTTGCAATTTTGAAGCTAGATTCATTACCATATTTGATTTTGGAGGAGGTATTCTTAGAACTTTCTATTTGTAATGGAGTATATATTTTCGATATGAAATGATATGCGAAAAGTTACGTTCTTTCACAGAAAGAGACATCACAAATGTAAAATCACTACTCCATTCGTCCCTTCCATTCGTCCCTAAAAGATTGTCACATTTTGACTTTTGGTAGTCAATAAAATACGATTTAAAACGTAAATATCTTTTACTTTACATGCAAAAAAATTATAAAAAGTTGATATTTTAAAAATATATATTGAGACGAATCTAACAAGTTCCTACAAGACTATATTATTTCTTATCGTTTAATAGGAATTCATGATCAAATTGTTATGTTTGACCGACAAAAGTCAAAATATGACAATCTTTTAGGGACGGATGGAGTATATTATTATCAAACATTATATAACAATTATATATTATTATTTATGTGTTTTGTCATTATGATGATCTCATATCCCATCATAATCATGTTTGCAATTCGTTGTCCATATAGTGGACAATAGTATATACTTGTAGTCCATACTTTCTTTTGATTTTTTCCTTATTATTCTAGTCAAAGATGTTATATTAAAACACAATTAAATACTTGTAAGAAATTTTAATATTATAAACGGACGATTTTATTTTTAAGTCTCCATTTAATAATAAATACTCCCTCTCCCTCTGTTTTTTTTAAAAGATAATTTTTTCACTTTTCACGGTCAACGAGACACGATTTAAATGAAAATTTTACACGTATAAAAGTTAATGATCAAAGCTTTAATATTTGACTACACGAATTCCAAAGAGTAAGTTAAAAAAATAGAGTGAGTATATATTTAAAAAATATTAATATAGTAGTATTCATTAAACTGCTGCTTTACTTATTAATCAAGGATATAAATCATCGATTATATAACTAAAATAGTTGAAAGGACCAAAATAATTAAGGGGTTATTGATAAATAGATCTGCCAAGTGCCAATTAATGATAGTAGTTAGGAGTAATATACAGTATTTAAAGCTGTTCCTCTAACCGTCAGCATGTGAGCATAGTAGGGGCAGAAATGTCCAAAGGGACAAACAGTAGGTGTTCTGTCAACCCAATTGACAAGGAAATCCACTGCTCCATTCAACTACATTCATATACTCGTACTTCCTCCATCGTTAGATTATTATCATATTTTGACTTGTTATAATTGATAAATACGATTTAAAATATAAATATTTTTTGTTTTACTTAAAAAAATTATGACATTACAATATTGTTAAATTATATTTATTAAAAACAATAAATAATTAATAATTAATGATCAATACTTTATTTAGATATGTTAAAATATGAATTATTTTGACTTAGAGGGTTACTAACAAACATGAAAGGAGAATAAAACAAAGAAAACAAACACAAGTAGCCATCTACCTTCATATATTGCCTTCTCATACAAATCTCAAATCTTCTTATACAATTGTGTAATTGCATAATTGATTTACTATTCTAAACTGACTCCTAAATTGTTTGGTTTTTTCTTTTTTAGTCAAACTTTTATTTTTAGTGAGGTTGCTGTTCTCATATTTGGCAACCTGGTGCAAAGAAGGAATCTTGAAAACTGGGGCTTCAGAATTCACTTACTTTTTTTTGGCTAAGATTGAATTTTTCAAGAACCCAGGTGAGAATTTTGTTGGTCATGTGCTGGAATAAAAAACGGTTGAATTTTTCTTAATTTTTATGCTACTTGTGTAAGAATTTGTTGACTTGTAAGATTGTTATGATTGTTTGAATTTTGAGGTGTTTGGTTTTCTGCTTCAGTACTAAAGTTTGTAACTTTAAAAGATCTTTGGATTTAGTTGTTAAATTATTTGGTTTTGAGCTCATATTTAGGGTAGAGAAAGGGATCTCATTGTTGTTTGTGGTTTTTGGTATGGGGGTTTGGAGGAATAATTGGTTTAGGGTCTAATATATGGTCTGATATTAATTGTTTCTTCGGGTGTAGGATTATGTGTATTGAGTGATGGCTGATTGCAATTCTGTTGGAGATGATCGGTTTTTTGATAGCCGTGATGAGGTGACGTCTATCTCTGATGTCGGATCAGATTCCTCTGAGGTGTGTTCGAATTCTGGCATCCACAATTCTGCTTTGGGATATGAGTTTTGGACTAAGGACATCGCAAGTGTGGATGAGCGCCGTAGGAGGTTTCTGGAGTGGATGGGTCTGAATCCTGATTGGCGGAATATTGAGGTGCGAGAGCAGGAGGATGTATTTTCTGGTGGAATTGAAAAGAGCACTGTCAGGTTAAGGGATAACAGTAACACTGTTCTGGCAAACTTAGAATCTGAGGAGCATTTTTTCTCTGGCCGGTCATCTTCATCGAGTTGGTCCAATAATGAAACACAGGACTTTGAAGAAGATGGTGTTCTAGAAAAAAATCTTTCAATGAAAATCAGAAATTTGGACGATGGAACAGAATTTGTAGTGGATGATATCAGTGAGGATGGCATGCTCAGTCGTCTGCGTGAAATAGGCTCAAACAGAACTTTTTCATTTGATGAGTTTCAAAGAGCTCTGGGTTTTTCACCACTAGTCCAGCAATTCTTAAGGAGAGATTCTGAAAGTCGTACTGCTGCTTACATAAAGAAAAAAGTGAAAAGAGGTTGGATTAGCAAATTAAACGAGTTGACATGTACAACTAGTAGGGTCAAAGAGACCCATGTCAAACATAATATGAGCGATCCACAGATGGGTAGTAGCTTTCAGAAAGTCCGTGTCCATTCAACAAATAAAAATTCGAAAGAATTATCTTCTCTTTATGCTGGACAGGAATTTCCTGCACATGAGGGCTCCATTTTAACAATGAAATTCAGTCCTGATGGCCAATTTCTGGCGAGTGCTGGCAAAGATGGCATTGTTCGTGTTTGGAAGGTGGTTGAAGACGAAATCTTGAACCAATTGAGTGGTTCTGAGTTTGACCCTTCTTATTTTTATATATCATTAAAGGAATTTTCGGATGCCCCACTGAAGTTTGATCAAGAGAAGATTAGCCAGATAAAGAAATTGAGAAAATCGTCGGAGTCAACATGTGTCGTGCTGCCTTCCAAAGGATTCCATTTGTTGCAGAAACCTATTCATGAATTCCATGGTCATAAGGGAGAGGTCTTAGCCCTAGCATGGTCTAAGAACAGTGGGGTTAGTTTTTCCACCTTTCCTTTTCGAACAAATGTGCACTGGTTCATCTTGTGTCATTAAAAATTGTTAAACTCCTTTATTGTGTGCATTAAAAAATGCAGTATCTGTTGTCATCATCCGTCGATGAAACAGCTCGTTTATGGCAAGTAGGACATGAGCAATGCCATGGAGTCTATGCTCATAACAACTTTGGTAAGAACCTAAGTACTATGTCCTGTTTTCTTTCTTAAGCATCAAACACCTGACATTGTATATTTTAAAAAAGGCTTATTTTGTATTTTTCTATTACATAGATAACAATTTGTGAATTCTTAATCAGTGACGTGCATAGATTTCAATCCTGTGGACGATAACTACTTCATTAGTGGCTCCATCGATGGCAAAGTACGCATTTGGCAACTGCATGAGCAAAGGGTTGTTGACTGGACTGATATAAAAGCAATTGTGACTGCTGTATGTTTTTGTCCTGATGGAAAAGTAAGAATACCTCAACATGGTTTCGAGATTTCCAACAGTTACATTCGTCTTTTATATGATTAATATAAATATATTGATTCAGGGTAGCATCATCGGTTCCTTGGATGGCCATTGCCGTTTTTATGACATCATAGGTACTTATGCCCAAAGTTTATGAATTGTACTTGATTTTGTCTTGTTTCAATTTTTATTTTGGTTTGGGATTGTATTACTTTATCAATTGATAACTAGTCTTCACTTTCGTACACCTTCGATTGTTACTTATGGCTAATTGTACTCCCTCCATCTCTAAAACATGTCCAGTTTGCTTTTTCATTGATCAAAACTAATGAACTATGATGTCTTAATTAACTCGAACAACTTTGGTTAGAAGCAAAATTATAATATTCATAGTAAAATAGGTCGAAATACTACATTTTGACATATTTTATCAATTACTAACACCAACATGTCCAATACCTTTGAAGAGGCTTTCGCCTAAGCGGAGTAAGGTGGGTAAGAAAGTGTGCAACCTTACGTCCTTACCCAATGATAACAGAGAGGTTGTTCCCAAATTTATGTAAGAGTGAAATGCAAACACTGCCTACTACTTCGCAATAGGTAAGAAGTGTTGTTAGTGTCATAAGCCACTTCGATTATTTCTATTACATCCAAGACTCAGGGAATAGAAAATCATTGACTTCATAGCACATTGATCAACATAATATTATAGAAAATTTAAACAATATACTTGAGGTCAAAATTTAACATTTTTATATCATCAGAATAAGAAAGTGGATGATTTTTAAGGATGGAGAGAGTATGTAACTTCCTATCGACCAAAATGAGGAGTAAAAGTGAGAAAGGCCAGTGGTTATCGGTGGTTGGAGTGTAAAAATCATGAGCATTCATTTTCTGTTCCTAGATTATCTCTATTAGTTTTTGTCCAGGAAAAAACAAGCCAAATGGTGGCGTTACTCAATAGGATTATCTTGACAATACATCTTATAGGATTGGTTTGAATGCATGTTCTGCTTGTTGCATCTTACTTGATAAAGAAAATGATATATGCTTAACATTCAAAGGGGTTGGTTGCTAAAAAAGGATGAGTTTGGTTAGATTGCCCTTGTTAACGAATTAGCTAATTCACACAGTGGGCTGTTTGCACTCTGCACATGAAGGTTTTTTTGTCACACTTGATGGTGATTCTTACACTACCTCATTTCAGTTTATTAGAGAGCATATTCTCGTCTAAGAGTTATATCAATATGATGCCTATGCTCTTATATATCTGCAATTGACAGTTGTTGTAATATTAAGGTTACATTGATTTTTGTACCAAATGGATTTCAGTTCATTCATAATTGTAGTAAAACTCTTTATGGTAGCTGGTCTTTTAATTTTTTTTTTGTTCCAGAGAATCGCTTGGAGTTGGGGTCTCAAATATCTCTTCCTGGGAAGAAATTAACTGGCAAGAGAATAACTGGATTTCAGGTTTATATTTGAACTTTCTAATATGCTTCAACCAATCACATTATAGAATCATACGAGTATTAAATATTATTACTTTTAGAAGTTATGTCTTACCGGATAACCTTATTTGAAAATTTTACTTTCAGTTTTCTCCAAGTGACTCGAGCAAAGTGATGGTCAGTTCTGCTGATGCACAAGTTCGGATACTAAGCGGTTCCAATATTGTTTCCAAATTCAAAGGTTGATACTTTGTCTCTTCATAAGTGGCTCATTATAAATGTTGATCTCCAACTATCGTATGGCTTATATTGAATTACTGTGCCTTCTATTAGGTGTCAGACATTCAGGCTCCCAAGCTCCTGCATCCTTCACTCCAGATGGGAAGCATATTATTTCTGCTTCTGAAGATTCAAACATCTATATCTGGAATTACACTAACCAGGATAAGATGCCATGTCGACCAAAGAGCACCAAATCATGTGAGAGTTTCTCATCTCACAATGCTACAATTGCAATCCCATGGTGTGGCTTGAAATCTGGCTCCACAATACACCCTGGAACTGCTCTAGAAAATGGACATGGTGATGAGAACTCACCCAAACCCCTGTTGCCATCTCTTTCGGATTGTCTTTCATCGGGTCGTGGGTTCTTTTTGGATTCGTTGTCCAAGGGAACTGCAACCTACCCTGAAGAAAAGCTTCCGAATTCAGCTTCAACTCCTATTTCACCTACAATGAGTAAATCAGACTTTAAGTTTATAAAGAGTGCATTCAGTAATCCTAATTTGTGGGGCCTTGTGATAGTCACTGCAGGCTGGGATGGATGTATTAGAACATTCCTCAACTATGGATTACCACTACGATTCTGATGGCAGCATTCTCCCAAGGAAGAATCTTCCATTTATATCACTTCTTACGCACAACCGTCGCTGGACATCCAAGGTCAGAATGTTGCATCCGTTCCACAGCTTTGTTTCGTTCTTGTACTTATGTGCATGTCTTGCAATGTAAAGATAGTAAAAAGGAGGGTTTCCTCGACCCTGTATTAAAATTCACGGCACAAACCAATCATGAACTCAATAGGCCGTTTGTGTATTTTAGCCGAATTTGGCCAGTATGAAGAGGTTAGATTGTGTTCATGTAACTGAATTTTGTTGTCAAAATCAATGATATACTATTCTTTGATTCATCCTCTACAGGTTCAGATGCTTCATTTTATTTCTTTTTAGCTATTAAGTCTTATTCTATTGAACACTGGCTCTACAACAATTGTTTATACCACATTCTTCATGAGAGAAATTGCCACTCTTCCTCAAAGCGTGTAATGTTGTATTTGACGCCATCTTTATCATCTTTCGAATGTTGGCAAATAGAGGTCTATTGAGTCAACAATGGTCTACTCTTATTTCAACAAAAATGCATTGGAGTACCAATACTTGTTAATTAATACAAATCCAATCGCTTTACTGCCGCTCATTCATCTTGAACGTTTGGCATGTCCGGGTACATACCTATGACCATGAGCGGGAGAAGCGGGGGCAGGGGCGGGGGACACCAGTAGATCGGAGCCATAGTTACAGTAGCAAAACCATACCCATACGTCGGGGTGGGTTTCATTTTGATGATCCGGTGGTAGAAAAGATGTTTAAGCATCTAGCTTAATATTTCCTTAAAGCTTCTAACTTCTGGGCCAAACTCTGCTAGCTTTATTTTATGTCATGCTTTATACTTATTGCAATAAATATCATCGATTGAGCTCTTCTAATTATAATGATTTGTTGAAATTTTAAATAATAGTACGGTATCCTTATATATTAATATATATATAGTATAATATTTAAAAAGAAGATAAAAAAACACCTCTAGCCATGGGAAACCCCTACCAGCTTAATTTTCCCGCCAAAGTATAATTTTCCAATTTAGAAACTTCAAAACTCAACACCATACTTGGAATTTAAATTTGTAACAATTTCCTCTAATTACAGAAAACGACACTCTAAAAATCTCAGAAAAGTCTCTAATGGAAGAGGTGAAGAGATGGAGCGTGACTTACACGAAGCACGTGAAGCAGAAACACAAAGTCTATCAAGACGGCTTCTTGGAGCTTCGTTCCTCCACCAACAAGGTCTCCGATAATCTCATTTTTGTTAGATTGAGTTAATTTTTAGTGTTATATCATTTTGGTTTTACCGCAATTTCATTTCTGATAGTATTATTTAATAAGAGCGCAATCGATTATCCTTCAAGCATATCTGACATAAATATGGTCGACTTTCGAGCGGAGCTTAGGGTAACCCCGCTAGCGGGTATTATTTACTAGTCGAGATTCGTTAAATTGTTATATATGCATATATATTTTATGTCCTTTTGATCGTTTATATGAGTCCGGTTTAGGTGTTTAAGGATAAGGAAGCTGATGGCGTTAAATCCGATTTGTGGTCTTAATTGACAAAAACAACTTTGATTTGAATCAAAAAACTCATATTAATGTTAATCTAGTTTGAAAATTTTATATTCTAATATATTCTGTGCAAAATATTCAAAATATTTGATTTCAAAGTTTGAAAAGTCAACTTATCTACAGTCGTAAGTACTCTCAATTATTTTCGGTCGTTAATATTGTTTTTAGGAGTGAATTGTCGATTAAGTATTGGAATATTAATTTGGTGCCTTTAGGTAATTAAGAAACCTTTGGTTTTAAACATATTTGCTTTCATAATTATCATGTTGATATGTAGTTTGAAAATCCTTTATTTTAATATACTTTTCATAAAATAGAATACATCTTATTCGAAGGTATTTGCCTTCAAAATTGAAAAGTCAACTTGTCAAAATTCAAAACTGAACAATCTTTTACTGATTGAGTAAACAGTTAGGGATTTTTAGTGAATTGTATTTAGAGTTTTTCTAATCATTGTGTTTTTATGCAGGTCTTTTTGTATGATGATTGTGAGAAGGAATTGGAGAGTAGGTTTGTGAAGAAAGATGATGTTATACAGTCTGGTGAAGCCATTGCATTTTCTTCTTATTTGGTGGATATTGATCAGTTTGAAGGTGATAATAAGCCTACACTTGCTCACAATTACCAAAGGACGGATGAGAAAGTTTATGAGAAGTCTGCTATGTTCGGTACTCGAAGATATAAGAAAGGCTTTTCTTCTCCTGGTATTGCTTTCATTTTCTGTTTTCGAAATTCGTTTTGCTTCAAAGTCGTACAATTGACTTAGAAGATATGCTTCTACATGTTTGTTTCTAATTTGTGTCTTATGGTTATATTATAGTCATCCTTGGGAAGAGGAAGACGGAAGCTCCAACAAGTAGCCTTAGTCCATCCCAGAAAATTGTCAGAGGTTTGTCCACTTTGTCGTTTGTACTTCAATTGATTTTAATTATTTTCATGCACTATTTGGGCGCTATACTGTTTGCACTATTTGGGCGTTAGAGTCTAACTTTCTGTGAAATGGAAGTTTTGGCTGAGAAAGCATAGAATAACCTAAGTTCTTCATTCTAATTGAAGATATTTTATATGGTTCTTCTTTCTTCTCGCCCCTTGTGTATTCCAAGGAAATGTTAGTACTTCATTTCTACTTTCAACATTCTATTCATGTTCATATTTTTCTCCAAGGCTGTTATGCCTGTTTCCAACAATGTGGGGTAATATAACCATTTTACTAAATATACAATGCTTATATTTCAGAGTTCAAGAAGAAACAGATGATCAAGTATAGCATTTCACAAAGTTTGCCTGAGACATCAAAATCTGCTGATGGTAAGTTTAACCTTGCACTATGGAGTTCTCTCTTATTAGAGTATTTCAGTGAGTATTATCTATCTTAGGTTTCTCTCTGTATTGTCTAAAACAGAATGGCAAGTTTTGTATACAACAAATGTAACTCAAAAGGCCAAGAAGTATCATGATGGATTCTTACAGCTTGTGCCATGTGGGTCCCAAGGGAGGCAGGTCGGTGAACTATTCCGATTTACTTTGTTATAATAGATTTTGTGCATTCACTTTAGAAGAATGCTAGCTATAAAGGAGGGACCTTCATAGCAGAGGGAAGGGGAAAGGGGTTAATTAGTTAAGTTGATATTAGTTACTCCCTCCGTTTCTTTTTATTTGATTGTTTGGGGAAAAAGTACTTTATTAAGAGATTGTGAAAAATTACATTGGGATTGTAAAAAGGTGTATTGGAATTGTAAAAAGGTGCATTGGAATTGTAAAAAGTTGCATTGAAATTGTAAACAATCAAATAAAAAGAAACATGGAAAAAATGCTCAAACAATCAAATAAAAAGAAACGGAGGGAGTATGATCTTATGATCAATATCTATTGGATTCTGCAGTGGTTCAGGTGCCAAGTAGCCCGATTCTAGCCATATCTTAATCCACCTTACAATTTTTACTGGCCCATCCACATGCACCGTCTGTCTTTGTTTCTTATATCTAGTGACTTTTAATCTGTATCATTTCAGATCATGTTGTATGATGAAACAAGGGGACTCTTAAATAGCAGGTTTCTTAAAAAACATGAGGTAATCAAATCTGGCGAATCACTGTCTTTCGATGGGTACTTAGTGGACATCGGAGAATGTGCAGCAGTCTCCAAACCTGTAGCAGAAATGGATTGCAATGTAGTTGAAGAACCAGGAATGTCACAGAATCAGAATCACCCTCTCATTCAATCCTTAGTTGGTAAGTCATAAACATCCAGATCTACCAGTTGCTGTAGATACCAAAATGTTAAAAGAGAAAATTCCACAAAGCTCTCTATTAGTATTAACTAGTTTTTTTTTACCGTGTGATATAACTATCTCCTTACAGAATAAACAATAAGAAAGCTCTCTTGGGAGTTGGCATGTTACAAAAGGCATAACTCTTGTTTGATGGATAATGATATGCAGAATTTGATGTGATGTACACAATTCAGAGGACCAAGAAATACCACTATGGAGTACTCACACTTGTACCGTGTGGCTCTTACCAGACGAAGGTACAATAACATGTAACAAACCCCAGGCGTATTGCAACTGACCTATAATATATAGTGTCCACATTCTTGAAGCTTATGTTGTTGTTTAATATTTAAAGAAGCTTGTTTAATATTTAAAAGACGCATGTTTTTTATATGTAAAACAGACATAATTATGATCTTTAACGAATTCCGTCGGTTATACAGGTCACTTTACTTTCTGAAGAAGGAAATATACTGAGCAACATCTTCCTCAAGTCATCATCACATAATGTGAAAACTGGAACTACATTACAAATGCGAAATTACTTTTTAGAAGTTGGGGAACTGAGGAAGGAATCCGAAGGTATCTTTTTTGATGAAATCATGCCCGCACAATTGTTTCTTTATTCACCTTATAAGATTCCAATACTTGTCGGTTAAAAATGTAATAGGAAATCCTCCTTGGACTTGAGTGGTAAATTAATTGTTCTTGGTAAGTTCACATATAATTTGGAGATTCACAATATCTATACTGTCATGACCTTCAGGGAAGCATGTGGTCTCAAAAGGCAAAAAGAATATTAGTTAGTTAGAATGTTTTTCTATTATTTAATATTGTGATCAAATATAACTCTATAAATATAGATGTAGAGAATAGATAGGCAAGAAATGAAATGACTTATGTCCTCTCTCTAAGTTCTATCTAGCTTCTCTCTAATTTCTCTCTAGCTTTCTATCTTTCTGAAGTCTATCTTCAATTCCTCAACTAGTCCCCCTTCTAACTATTATGCTCCCATTGTCTCTATAATCTATTAATCTTTTGTAATCGATCGGGGTTATTACATATACTAATAGTTGTATGTGTTAACATATACTTGTCTTGGTAGGACTCTATCGGGTTATTTATTGATACTCCCATGTGAAGATTATAATTGATGGCCTCAATCTGCAGTTAACATATGTGGTGTTGATGTCTGAAACTGCAGAACAAACTGTCTTTAGCAAAGGACATGCTATTTTAAGCTATGGAAGTCTAGCCATCCCTTAACATTAACATTGCACCAATGTAGTTACCATGTGGACATATTTTTCATTTGTGATGCTTTGTGCTTACGACTAACTGTTTACAAAATGTACCACTTCATTGCTTCCTTTCCCATTTCAGGAGCATGCCACTATGAAGATCCCCACAAGAATAATTGCTCCAGTGCAGATGAGAATGTCCCTTCTCAGACTCTTGCAAGTGCACCTGTATGGGCTGGTAACATTTTCGTCTACAATTTGCTTACTAGGTCTATTTTTCATTCGTTTAAGGTTCCATAAAGAAGTATCTAGTTCTCAGATCATACTATTCAATACACTATTATGAGTTCAAGCTTAGGAAATAGTGTTGTGAAGTCTGTCTCTTGTTATATCTCTCACTTATTCATATGTTATTTCAACTACATATCTATAACTACATATCTTTCCCACTTCAAATTCTTGAATTAATACTTTTTCAATTCTGATGTTTTACGCTAACCTGTTTTGAAATGTACCACTTCACTGCCTCCTTTCCTATGTCAGGAGTATGCCACTATAAAGATGCCCAAAGGAATAATGGCTCTAGTGTAGTTAAAAATGCCTCTTGTCAGACTCTTGTAAATGCACCTGTTCGGGCAGGTATTGTGACACCATCTGTAATTCGCTTAGTAGTTCTATTTTCTCATTCTTTCAAGGTTCTTTAAAGCAGTATCTTCTTTCATCAGATTATTATTCTATTCAATACATTAATATGATTTCAATCTTCAAAATAGTGATGTAAAGTCTTTCTCTTGTCTGATCTCTCACTTATTCATATGGCATTTCAACTACTTATCTATTTTTGTCCACAGGTTCTTGCATTAAAATTACCTAGTCCTAGTTTTACTTCACATTGATACCAACTTTTGTAGAACATAAACACCCCCCCCCCCCCCCCCCCGCCCGTTAAATCTGACTATTCATGACTTTATGCTACTTTGATCAACTACACTGACATCTGCAAGTTAGTTCGTTAGTTCTATTTTAATCTGTTTGTACGACCTGTGACTGTTAGTTTTACATTGTTTTGTCACAGCAAGTGAAATTTTAAACTTTATCAAGAAACCTCTGACTTCAACAAAAGTAGTAGCCGTAGGAAGTTCGTCGTCAAGAGTGAGCCACCCGGAAGGTTTATCTTTAGTTCATTCTGAAGGAAACATTCTGAAGGATGAATCAGTGCAAGATTTCCAATTTCAATCAGTCAATGCAATGCGCTGTCCTAGTGGTGAAGTTATAAACATAGATGACAATGTCTGCAACCTGAAAGTGACTTCACTATCAAAAGGTCCAGGCAGTTCAAACTTGTAAGTCCTACCATACAAAAGCCAAACCATGTACCATTGTTATTCTTTTAAATTTAAGTGGTAATAAACCTCATGAATATAGTGGATTAAATCTATGACCTCTAAGGAGCAAATCTCATTACACTAGAGCAATATATTCTCGCCACATTGTTCCTGCTTTTTCAATTGGAACTCATTATGTAAATGTGAGAGGTCACTATGATGAAAACAGATTTCCTTGTGTTTCTTTGAGAACTAGCATGTAGCTCTAAGTTCTGGTACTCTCGTCTATACTCTTTGGTTTCGATTACATTTAGCAGTATGTTAACTAAAAGAGAGATAATTTTTGAGTTAAAATGGCATTTAACATTATTAGCTGTATCTGTCTTCTACGAATTATTTATTTAAGAAGCCAAACAGATGGAAAAAACCCATGATAAATACTGAGATCTGAGTTTAGCACTGTAGAATTTGTTTATTACACTCCACCTATATCATATTTTTTTATTCGATTTCGTGCAACAACTTTAGTTCTTGTAAGTTAAAAAAATCCGTCCTCTCTATGTTCGGAGGTTCAACTCATACTTTTCTGATTTTCTGAGGATGATACCAGGTCAGGAGCAACAATAACCTGTAGTCTGAGATCTAAGGAGAAGTTGTTAGATAGCAGCAATCAGAGACCTAGCTCTCCAGTAACAGAGCTTCAGGGTATAAGCGCTCCTAAAGTTGATTCTGAATATAAGTGCTGGAAAGGTGGCTTGAGCCTCATTTTCATTTTACTAATTGGAAAAGAACTGTTAGCTAAATGTGTTAGTTTGCTGAATGTGTCAATGCAGAGAAACAAACCAGTGAGTTGCTTGCTGCAGATCTGTGCTTAAACTCAAGCAGACCACCAAAAAATGTGAAGGTTGAAAACATTGAGGTGCACACAAAAAAAGCAATTGCTTAGACTTAACCAGATTTTGGGTTGCAATTATTTGATTTAGCTTGGTTCTCAGCAGGGGGCAGGCTTGGAGGAGATCAAAGCTAGGCAAGATGAAGCTTCTGGCGCAGATCTACCAGTCCACGTTAAGGGTGATCTGCAGTCTCCATTTGTCATTGGGAATAAACCTCCTAAGAAGGATTTGTCCTTATGGCAGATGGATGATGCTCCAAGTTTCGATCTTGGGTTTTGACTGTCAAGATCAAGAATACACTTCCATATGGACACAGTTTTGTCGTTGGCAAAGCTTATCTCAAAGGTCTGACTTAAGGCTCAGTCATATTCTCTAGAGTTGTGCAGGATGTAACAATGTTAGTACTGCCCCAGTTACAACCAATCACAAACTAATAATGTAAAGCTCGAGTTCTCTGATGATAAACATATAGATATAATTTTTGTTTGTGATGCTCGTGTCAAATGCTACTAAAATTTCTCGAACAGCAAGATGGTAGATGGTATTCCTTTGAAACACATGGATTCTAACAGCAGTAGTTCGTCGTAGTAGCGCATAAGAGCTCCCTTCTATAAACTACAGATTCAGGGCAAAAGGCACTAGCCCATGTTATTGAATATCTTAATTTCATTTCACCGATTCTATCGTTTCACCCACTAAACTTCTGAAATCTTACCAAATTAGCTAGTCTGTTAGACTGACGGTTAGTTTGACCTTTAAGTCAAAAGTTCTGAGATTTTTCTTGTAATTAATTTAAATGTAAGTCCTTTACCCCAATTAAAATGGGCTTAGTTTGAAGTTTGAAATATTTAAAAACTTGAGCCTTTTCCCCAATTTTTTTTTTTTTTGATAAGTAATTCATTTATATATTTTCCCCAATTTTTTTAAACCTTCAACCACATTCACATTACTTCTCATATTTTCTCTCCTCCGTCCCCATCTATTGCTGCCTTCCCTTTATGTTCAGCCCTTTCTTTGGTGGCTGCAGTAGTGGATAAATGGTGGTTGGTCGTCTTTCTTTGGTATTCAAACAATGATAAATATGATTGATGACATCTGAGGTGGTTTTGGAACTCTAGGTTTCGAAGGGGGATAACGAGGTGCAGGGGTTTGTACCTGTTGGAGACAAGCTAGAGTGGCGAAGTTGGTACAATCACAAACAGGGGACAACATAAAGGGTAAAGCATCAATTTCATGAAAAAAACACTATTTTGGTGGTAAATAATAGGAACTCTCAGTAAGCATGGGTGTCGATGTAGCATTTGGTCAACGAGGAATTTGCAAAATATAGGGTAAACAACTGAGTTTCTTAAACACTACAAAAATAGCCCCACTCGATTTGAGGTAAGAGACTTATTTTAAGAAAATACAGAAAACCCCAAACAATTGATTCAACAGTCAAATTAACAGTCAATCTGACAGAACGGCTAAATGGTAGCTTTGGTGAGTTTAGTGGGTGGGTTGGTACTTCGACTTACATGATGGGTGCAATGAAAATCAGGATATTCAACAATAGGCGCTAGTGCCATTTGCCCATATATGCTACAGCATATTGGATCTGGCCGAAAAGTGTACATGCATTAGCTAACAAAGATAACAATTTAATATAGAAAGAAAAGCAATACATGGCTTCTCAGTGATTAAAATTGACAAAAGGGGAGCAAACAAACGGGAAACTTTTGGCATAGAGATGAATCCACGGGCCACCAGGTGTACATATGGATGCTCAGACTTCAGTAGAGCTAACAAGTCCTTAGACAATCCGCTCTAATTCCCTGGCGTAACTGAGTGTCTGATTTATGAGCTGCAGAGATGGGATCTCCTTGCAAGGGGCGGCTTCTTTCGCCTGTTGAAACACAAGAGACCCTTTCTGCACCTCCCACTCAGGATGCTCCTGAAAGTAACAAATTCAAATAATCCTGATCATCACTCAGTTTAAAGAAATATCTTGAAGTAATCAAGGATCAAGGGGCCAACACTACACAAGACAACAATGTCTCATTACAGATTCAGATTTAGAGTACGAATAGAAACGGAAGTTGCAAGAGAAATAGGACACAAAAGAGGTTAGTGGCAGACCTCTTTGATGTACTCAAGGAGTTCTTTGTCTGAAGAAAATAGCAACATTTGCCGAGCATCATTGATTGACAAAGAGTCATAAGCCTTCTCACTGCACCCAGCTATCTCATCCCTGCCAATTATATGTTTTTACCTCATTAGCATAATAACAAACAGAATAACTCGGACACTACTTCAGTTACTCTGTTCAATTTTTAAAATGATTCAATCCGAACAGCAACCACAAAACCATTTCCACTCATGAAGTCCCTGCAATTAACAGGGGATACTGCAATTCCATGGCTACCACTTAAACTACTATAAGCAATGTCACTGAAGGAACCAAATATAACTGATTTAGAATTGAATTTATTACATCGTAAGTAATGCAACAATTCACTTGGAAATGAAGTAGTTTTTCAAACATAAAGTAGCTACATATCTATATATGTAAACATTAGTCTCATTATCAGCACGGGTAATTTTGCTAGAAAAATAATATTGTAGTCCGCATATCAGATATATATTCAATCACATGAGCCATATACTCCCAAGGCTTCTAAAGAGGATCCTGAAGAAGCAGGACAAAGGGGGTCGTATGTATCATGTACGCAACCTTACCCCTGTGAGAACAATGAGGTTGTTCCCAAATTGACAAGAGATGAAGGGAAAAGACTATCTACAGCTTTACAATAGATAAAGAGTAGTAGCTAGTGTAATGACCCACTTAAAGAGTTATTTTATGACTATCAAGAGCAGGAGAATATAAATAATTTTGCCAGAGAATATGGCATAACTAAGAGGGATAATATCATCCAAATAAAACCCAAGAAGTACAACAACCATGGCTGCAAACATGTCATCCATCTCACCACCCACCACCAGTTCTTGTGCCTTGTTTAGAGTCACAATCACATGGTACAAGATACAGTTCCGCACGGAATTCCGTTAGTGTAGATAAATACAGTAGGGTAGGGGTCGACTCATTCTTTGGAGAGTTGGTATTTGAGATAAATAAACATATTAAAGATTACCAAGGCAGGTTATACCTTACTGTCTTTGCAAGAAGGTCCATGAAATATACATAAGTTTCATGAGGCACACTCTGCCTGGCACTAAGCACCCGATTGTAGGCTCCTTCCATGAAGGATTGTTCTAATTCAACAGCATGCTTGATGCAAGGGTTCTCCAAAGCACTGGATGAAAGCAACTCCAATTCTGTGTGGAACTCAGCGATCCTATTCTGAACAAGAAGTCTCAAAAGATTGAGACCTAAGATGGGGTACTCCTGAGGGGACTGAGGAAGACGACCACTGGCACATAAGAGAAAGAGAACTTTATGAACATGACTAATTTGTGAACATCGTCAATGTCAAATGCATGGTAAGCCAAATAATGCATTAAGAAGCAGTATAGTGTGCTGAAGAAGGAAAATATCCCTCATTATAGAAACAGTTTACATTTGGATACATAAAACAATCAGAAATAGAACATCATAAATATGTTTAATTCTTGAAAATGGCATGTTTTTAATGCACAATGAGCCGCATAAATGTGCTTGAGAAATAAGATAATGTGCTGAAGGAAACAAATCTATATCATCAGACAAAATGCATTTTAATCAATAAAAATATTGTAACGGAGACAACTAAAAAAATCAGGATAAGTTTCCTACAGGAGAAGGCATATGAGTCCAAAAAGGAACAGTTATTTTACATCACTATGTTACTATTAATTACCTGATGCATTACAACGCATTTGGACAGCAGTGAAAGATAGAAATAGAAAAAGTAAGGTCACATTAAGAGGTTGTTAGTTTCATATTTAATGTCCATCCAATACATATCTAGTAGATAAAAGATATCATGAGAAAGATATATCACTATTCTAAGGGCATGTAATATCACTAATTTAGATTAACCAATACACCTTAACATTTTATGTTTTCCATACGGTGCCATCCCTATATAGAAAAAGTGGACTTTGAATTTAGCAACAGAGGAGTAGAAAACTCACCTTGCATCAGTATAGTACGGCTTTAGCTGGAAGAAATCCCTCTCAAACGCATCCTGATCTTCAATTTTCACACTTAGAACCACTGCGTGCTCATATATATCTCCTATAGTTGCCACCAAAACCAAGGAAGACGACAAATTTTGCGTTAGGCTAAAGGTTTTACGCAACTAAACATAAGTATGAAGCGCATGAGCATCAGAAAAACAGACTTCAAACAGTTGTATGTTGAAAATCATGTGACAGAAAAAACTGAACAGAGAAATATATTGCTACATCAGATAACAGAAGGCCACTCATTACTTGCAATAGTTAACTCCTGGACAGCATTTTTGGTGTTCTCAAACAATGGAGGGAGACTCTTGAATCCTGTTAGCTTCACCTGAAAATTATCAAATATAAGTTGCAAGCTTCCCAAATGAAGAGAAATAAGCTAATAAAAGATCGACATTCTCAAGGAATTGCCTTTAAAACAGAACCATAAACCAGTCCAACGCACAATATCGCACTCTTTCAGTCCCCTGTACAACACCGCTTCTTTTAAAAAGCCTATTCCATCTCTTCTACATATTCCTAGATTTATTAGTTAGTCAAGTAGTTTTTCTTCAATGCTGAATTTCTGATCTTTTTAGGGGGTAATTTTATTTATCTGCTTACAAATTCCTTAAAATAATTAAGACCTTAAAACTAAAGTTGGCCTCTTAACCTATATTTCCGAAAGAAAGGTTCATCCTTTACCCAATAACCACAAAATTACATTGAAAGAAAACTACAACAAGTACAGAATACTTGTCACCAGATTCGTGATTCGTCTCGGACCCAAACGTTGGCAGTAACTTTTATCGTTTTGACACCCCTTTTTCTTAACCTTTCTTTTTTTTCAATTCAGTCCTTGTCATTGCAACGACTCAAACAAAGCTCTCATTAGTTCTCACAATAAACGAAGGCATTTACAGTCCATAACAAATACACGTTCCTAACTGAAAGAAATCCTCAACCTTTAATCTATAACCACGAAATTACACTAAAGCAAAACTACCCAAGTACACTTCAGATCTAATTCAAGAAAATTACCATAACGCACATTAAAATCAGCAAATCGAGAAACGAACTCATATAATTAAAACCTAACATCATGATTATTACTATCTAGTTTCGAATTTTGATGGATGAATTTTTAAAATTTTAAACTCGAACTATTATTTCTATGTTATTATCTAAATGAAATTTATTATTAAGGTTATTGTTTCGATTAAAATCAAAATTATGCGTCAATTAAATTGTTAATATAATAGAAGGTAGGGTTTAATTAAATATACCTTGAGTTGTGTGAGAAGAGTGCAACAGGTATCGAAATCGTGACGGGTAAAAGCCGCTTTGAATCTATCGAAAACTTGAGATAATTCTGTAAGCTGAGGATCCATTTTCGTTGATTAATTTTCTCTTCTCTGAAAGATTGTTTCGATTTTTTGTCTCAGCAAATGTTGATTGTTCCCAAAGGCAGCTCTTCTATATGTGGATGCCTGCCTACTCCGGGTTTAGAGTAGCCCCGTAAGCCGTAGTTGTAGATCAGAGATGGGCTTGGTTTAACCCGACGATTAACGAGTCGGGTTAGAATAACTTTAAGATATGTAACTCTATATAGTTCATATAAATGGTGTTGTGGATTTAACAAATTCGGTAATTTTGATTGTTATAACTTATTTATATATGATTTTGTGATATGATCAAACAACTTGATTGGATTGACATAGTTTAATTTGAAAAGTATGATTTGAAGTTCAATTCAAATTGAATTCAAACTTTCTTTTTGAACTCGATAAAGTTAATGTTAAAGGTGTAATTGAGTTTAGAGTACATAAGCATGATAATTTTTTGATGTTTTAATGATATCATGAAAAAGATAGAGTTGTTGATTTGATATTCGAGTCATCGGAATATTAAAAGAACAAGCTATGAGTCTATGATTAATGGGTTTTTTTTTTAAATTGTCCAAGTTACCAAAATTGGATGGAAATAAAGAGGGTTACAAACACTGCCACCACTTGTTGAGAATTGAGATAGTGAGAGGAACACTTGCAAATTAGTAGACTTTTTTTGTTTGATAGATGAATCAATTCATAATTTAGACATAGTTATGACTTATGAGCCATTACATGCCGTATTAAAATATTATAATTTTTCAAAACATTAAAAGCATAAATAACAACACCCTTGAGATTTTTAAAGCATCCTGTGGTAGTTGGGTTTCATAAGATATTATAGTTGAAGGAAATGAAGCGAGGTTTTCTCAATTCCTGACTCCTAGGTTGAGGGATGATAGTTGGTTTAGAAGTTCTTTTAATACCAGAGCATTTGTTGTGCTAATTATTTGAGAAAGAGGTGACTAGATCAATACAATGTGTTGCACGCGCCGAAGGGCCCTCTTTTTCCTTTTTGGTTAGTCTAATGCTCCGGTTTTAGAATACTCAATCAAGAAGTTTGGGAATGGTGTTCTTTTGGGTTTTTCCTGTGATGTGTACTTATGTCTTTGAAGATACAAAGAAGGCTAGTTCTTTCAAGGCAAGGGGCGGTCTGATTCGACATTGGTTGGTTGTTGACCAAGGATGGTGTAAAAAAGGTCTTTTTTTGTAAAGAAAAAGGTAGTTTACTTGCTTAGTGCTTCAATTTCATGTAATCTATATAACCCAAACTATACTTCCCAATTTAAGAATATGTCTCATGTTATTAATGGTCCATTTTCTAATTTACCATCGACAAAGCGGCCAATTGGGTAAGGAAAAGAGAAAAAAATATTAAGATGAGAAAATAAGTTTTTGGTAAATAACATTCCGAAAAGAGATTATGACATGTCTCATTAGATGCAATACAAAGAGAGCAATCAATAGAGATTTGATGCTTGATTTTGGTGGAGAGCAGGTCATTGGCTGGGACTCTGTTGAGAATAAGCTTCCAAAGGCTGATATGGATTTTTCTGGAAAATGAATTTTATAAAGTTTTTTTCAAATATTTATGGGGGTGATAGACATGTTTGCAGGTTGATGGTTGTGTCAGGTAAATTCGTATTAAGATTGTTGTATATGTCTTTGGTATTTAGCTTTAAACCATTTTATTGTATCCTCAGATTTGGAAGGAGTGATACCGTGGATAGCTCTTTAGGAAGATGAGAGAAACGGGAATTGAGGAGTGGAGTGTTCCAACATATATTATTTATCAGAAGTTCAGAGACAAGTATGATCTGACAGTTATTGGTTGGAGTGATATACAAGAGGGACAGAGGGGGATGGGTTTTGGTGGGATCCATGAATTATTCCGAATATTTATGGAAGTTCAATTACCAACTTTCCAACAATAGAACTTGTTAACGTACACTTGTGATTCTAAAGGAGAGACTTTTCCAGAATCAGGAGGCATTAGGTTTGGTAATGGGAGAGGAAAGTTCGAGTTTGAAAAGTATTTGAATTTTTAAGGAGTTTGGTCTTGGTAAGATTGGGTTGGCTAATAAGATGCCAGCCATTTTTTACGAGAAGGAAAAGGTTGAAGTGATGTAGTTGTTTGAAATCAAGTCCACCTTTATATTTTTTAAAATGAAGGAACTCCCAATTTATCTAGTGAATTTTGTTTCCTTGAGGAAACCTCCAAAAGGAATTGACGAGGAGTTTGATAAGAGTCTATGGGGTTTCACTCTAAAACCAATTAACAATAGAGGGAGTAGCTCTAATTTGATACAAATTTATATGCCCAAGATCTTATATACCGATTCGGGAGGACACCGACTTCCGATGTGGGAGGTGCATCTTAACACTGCCCCTCACGTGTAACGTGATCGTTGGCGGAATTTTTCCTCGCCGGTCGGTATTCGTACCGGAACAACATCGGCAGGGTTACACGTGCCTCATTAATTCAGGTCTGGCTCATGATACCATGATAAGAGTCTATGGGCTTCCACTCTAAAACCAATTGGCAATAGAGAGAGTAGCCTAAGATCTTATATACCGATTTGGGAGGACACCGACTTCCAATGTGGGAGGTGCATCTTAACAGAGTTTGTCAATTTTGTAGGGTATATTTAAAGAAAATATATAAATGCCATAGCATAGACAAAGATGGCTTGAAGGACATATTTAATGAGGTAGGTCTGCCTCAGAAGTTAAAAAATTTGCATTTTCAAGATACAATTTTCTTTTTAATCTTGTCAATCACTCGAGAAAAATTTGCTTACGATTGGGTGATGTCAAGTAGAATACTAAGATAGTTACAAAGGTATCAGAATGCACAATACCTAATAAAGAAATGGTAGAAATTTTTTTTATAGAATAGGTGTTTTGGGACTAAAAGTGATGATAGATTTGGTGTGGTTAATTATTTGGCCATAATCATAACATAATTGTTTGAGAGAGTCGGAGGAAGTCGAGATGCTACTAGGAGAGAGGTGGATGAAAAAGCAATAATATAATCAGCAAATAGAAGATGGGTAATTTAGGATCGATTATTGGAAATAGGCATCCCCTAAGAGTTTTGGATTCTTGAAGATGCATAAGAAAAGAGGAAAGAGTTTCAATGCAAAGAGTCAAGAGGATGGGGGAGAGAAGATCTCGTTGGCAAATGCCACAAGTTAAAGAAAAAAGATCTGTTGTTTGTTCATTAACAATTATAGAATATTTCACAGTTGAAATGCACTGGCCAATGGCATTGATCCAGTGTTGAGGAAATTTGATTTTAGTAAGAAGAGAGAGGAGTAAGTCCCAATTGGCTCTATCAAAGGCCTTACTCATGTCTATTTTAATGGCTGCAATCACATATTTTCTCTCTTGTGAGGATCTAATTGTACGAGTGAGTTCTTGAGCCATGATAATGTTATCTTGGATTCTACCATGAATGAAATCATTTTCTTAAGGGGAGATTGTTGGAAATTGATGTGTCAATTTCCTCAATTAGTGCCCGTGAACTATATCATCTATATATACGGTTCAACAACCGATAGTTATCTGAACTATCAGTAGTCTCACCCGAGATAATGCCGGGGGT
This sequence comes from Echium plantagineum, assembly GCA_003412495.2. Taxonomy (NCBI): domain Eukaryota; kingdom Viridiplantae; phylum Streptophyta; class Magnoliopsida; order Boraginales; family Boraginaceae; genus Echium; species Echium plantagineum. The sequence continues at coordinate 15,787,978 of CM016562.1, forward strand.
CATCGAATGGTAGACTAGGCTCTCACGATGATCTTCGGGATTCGTGTATACGGTCTTATACGTTGAATCCAGATGCCTTCGTTACTCGGGCTATGAGGTCACACACGTAACAATTACCGAAGATACTTTCGAGTAGTGACCCGAAAGTGAATAAGGGATTTGATCCATATTGAGGAATTTCGGTTCGATCGAGATCGTGTCCCGACCGAACCGATGGTGCGCCCGGAATTGGTTCCGGACACACCATTTGGGGTTTATGTATATATATATATGTGAGATATATATATATATTATCATTTATTGAAATGATTTAATTAATTAATGAATTAATTAAATAAGATATGATTTAATTAATTAATTAAGATTAATTAATTCTATCATCATGAATGGTTGACATCTTGGTGGCTACTTTATGCCTTGGGAAGGCTTTGTAAGTCTTGGGAAGAACTCTTGTAAGAGAATCTTCCATGGACCAAGAGGCATTAACCATATGGATGGTTAATGTGTTTGTTTAGTGTATAATGTGTTTCATCATCCATTCTATATCATAAGATGATATAGAATGGATAGAGAATCAAGCTAAGTATCACACAACTCTTGTTAGAGAACAAAAACAAACACACACACTTCATCTTCAAACCCTCTAGCAAAACTCTAAGTGTTAGAGTATAGAAATTGTTCTATAGTTTGCTATAGTAGTTAGACTACACACTCCTCAATAACACACACTAGTCCAAGTGTGTCTTATTGCTATCTAAGGTATTGGTGTGGACTATTTCATAGTAGTTCCATATCACCTTGGTGATAGAAATTTCTTCAAGAAGAAAGCAAGGAGCAAGGTGTGGGGATAAGCACTTGAAGATCATATCGCTTCCGCTCACGCTTCAAAGGTATATCTTTGTAGCCACACTCTTTGATTATGTTAGTTGTAGCATATTCACACTATCTTTAAACATATACTTCTATGAGCTAGTTCTATTGTGTAAGTTCTAACGATCAACGAATTAGGGTTTTCTAGACATATGAACTATCGTAGTTCATTGTGTCTTGCAACCCCGGGATATTCCAACAGAGATGAGGCCATTAAGGTGTGGTTTAAGTCTATTAGCAAAGACCTTAGATGCAATTTTGTAGATAACATTACAAAGACCGATGAGCCGAAAATCACAAATGGTTTCAAGACTTGCCACTTTAGGGATGAGAGTGATGAAGATATTATTGATTTCTTTTAAGATAAAACCTTCATTAAGACATTTAAGAGTGGCATGATATCTTTTCTACAATATCCCAGTTTTTTGATAGAATTCTGTCGGAAATCCATCAGGTTTTAGGGATTTGTATTGTGGCATTTGAAACAGAGCGTTCTTTACCTCTTCATGAGTAAAAGACATGCTAATATCTAAAATTCGAGAGTTAGAGAAATACTGCTTAAGATGAGAGAGAGAGAGAGAGAGAGAGAGAGAGAGAGAGAGAGAGAGAGAGAGAGGAGTATGAGTTGTTAGGGCCGTTGAAGGAGGTGGTATCAGGCTTAAAATTGATTTTCAAAATGGCTTCGAAGTATATTTTGTACTCCTTTTAAATTTCATTATCATCAAATATTAGATTTCATGAATCATACTTCAAAGTACATTTTGTAATACATTTTTTAGAGTTCATAATTTCTCATAACCCGATCTAGTTTCTCATAGATTTTGATACCCTTCCATGCATGACCATGAATAAGGACAACTCTTATTGGGAATGTCCTCAAGTCCGAAGGTTGAGAGGAACTTAAGAAGTGGAGTAGAGCCAGTAATGGTGGCTTTAGGTTAGGGGGATTTGTCAAAATTAAAGATAATTTGGTTAAAGTCACCACACATTAGAATCGGAAGATGCGAGAATGATTAGAGAGAACCTTCAAGAAGGTTTAAAATATCCAATCTATAAGTAAGTTGAGCACAACAATATATAAACGCGAGAATGGTTCTATTGTAATTTCAAAGAGAAGAAGATTTTAGTCAGAAATATAGGGTTGTGGTGAATAGTAGATGAGAAACCTATCCAAAAACCTTCACCTTGACCAATAACATTAAACCCACAAAAGAATGGATAAAGTAATTTAGCTAATCCAAAAAAAGCAGTAGTTATCGAACAAATGACTTTAGATAAAAAAAACAAATACTAGGTTTAAAGCACTGCATGAGAAAAGTGAGAAGTTGAACTGTAGAGAGTTGACTCAATCCTCTCAATCCTCTACAGTTCCAAACAAAGATTTTCATTATGTCCTTTGGGGTTGTTGAGATACAACCATCAAAGACCCATTATTAATTTGTGAAATTTTAATTCAATAAAAAAATTAACATAAGGAAATAAATCGATATTCAGGATCTTCATCCTCATTAGTCATTTTCAACTCTTCTTGATCAACGTTGATCTTTGGAGGTTGATTTCTGAACCATTGTGAGCCTCAAAAGTTGATCTCAAAAGTAATCAAGTTTTGAGGAGTAAAATAGTGAAGGAAGCTGTTTGGTTAAATCACACCTATGCGGTTATGCATTTGGCAACTCTCATAAGATTATTTCGAGTTGAAGATAATTGATCTACTCAGTATTTTATGTCACATTTGATTTTCTTATTTATATCATCAAATATCCTTAATTATTTTTCAAACATCTCTTCACTCTACAATAAGAAATATTTCAAAAAGTTAATGTTTTTATCTCATTTCCATATCAATAATATATACTCCACTAGAGAGTTTTGTCTTCTTCTTCCATATATGTTATTATAATATTTATTATTTTGCATACTATATATATAAATGCTCATTTACTTTTCAAATAATATTGGTGTTACTTTCTTATCATTTAAAATATAAAAATAAATCTATGTCCAAATTAAACAAACCTAGTTTTTTACTTATTTAATAATTCCAAAAAAATATATATATACTCCTCCTCAATTAATATCCCCTACTACACTACACTATCATTCCTTATATCTCCTATTGAAAATAGTCTAATGGAAATGATTTCACATTTCAGTAGTAGAAATATTACTTAATGTAATGTGAATGATCATTTGAAAATTACTAATCTCCATGTATGAGAGTCTTAATCTATTCTCCGTCGTATTCCAACAATCTTAATATAAGCAGTAAAACGTTGTCGTGTGGTGCACGTGAGCCTATTAAATCATAGATTCAACATATTGATATTTTACAGCATCCAACCTTTATCAACACTCTTTGTAAAGTTTCAACAACTTAAATTTATTTACCCATTATGGTTGTCTTAGACTCAATTTTCATCTACTAAAATTTTTAGTTCATACTCGTTTAAATGTATGACTCAATACTCTTTCAATACTTAAAGCTTACAAAATTGACATTATTAAGACATGACTCTCGCTTTCATTTTTAATGAATTCCACACGAAAATTTAATCTTTTTACACAAAGGTAAACGACACATCTAAGAGTTGAGACGTGAAAACTACAAATGAAGGAATCACAAATATTAGAATTGTAAATGGTCTTTAAAATGTTAAAGACAACCCCTTAGTATTTCTTTATATTGTTGTGACTTAATCGAATGAGTGAGGGTTTTGGTTTGACATATGTTATTGAAATACAATTAGTTATTAATTACCTACGAAGTTCATTATTCAATATCACATTATTATTATTATTATTATTATTATAAATTATAACTTTCAGTTATCAATTATCAGTTACTGTTAATTCTAAATGGGCTTTACTAAGAGTTAAATGCAACCCCTTAACCTTTTTTACACACTAGTGAAATGACATGAATTTATTAATGAACAAGTATCATGTGCATCAAGTGAAAAGGTCAAATTACTTACAAATACCTTTTAAGTATGAGAATTAGATAATGTGAGTCAAGAAAATAATAATATTTAAAAATATTCAACTTTAAAAGTTACAAAAATAATAAAATATTTATGACATATATTGGATAATAATTCTAACTTACAAAATATTAATATTATTATATGAAAAATAATTTTTTTAATTGGTTATATATTTTCAAAATATTGTATGATATCAATGCATACTGGACACTTCAATTAATCTAATATGTTAATATTTTCTTGTTCATTGTATATAAATAGATATGTTAGATTGATTATATCATTATAAAAAACAAAGTTCATAGAGTTGAAATTAGTTTGGACTTTGTTTATGTACCTTAAGTTGAATACATTTATTTTGATTAGTTAAACTATTAAATCTAAAAAAATATGTAAGTAAAACTAATAGTTAAATATTTCAAACAATAATATTTAAAAAGAAGAAGAAAATAAAAGTTTCGCCTTACTAATATACTAATATGTATATTAAATATTAATATAAATAAATTTTACTTTTATTAGATTAATATTCACTTGCGAAACACGTAATATAATACTAGTATTGTGAAATCCATTTATTAGGCACAATCTAATATCAGACTCTCAATCCAGTTCTCTAAGTCTTGGGCATAGCGGAAATTGATTGAACATAACTTTAATGTGAAAAAGTCAAAACATAATAGCATGATAGTGATGTTTAATTGATTTACGTTGGGTTGGGCTATTTGTTTGATTTTCATATCCTTTGGGCTGACAAATGGGTCTAAATCATAACTTTGTTTAGTTCAAAATATAATTATTTCATTGTGTCTCCAATTCAAATTTGTAATACCTTATAAAACAATGCACATATATTATCGCATCAAAAAATTACCCTTCACTCTCTTCTCTCCTCATATTTCCTCATTATTCTTTTAGCTTCTTTATTTAACTTTATTTTCACAATATAAGCCAATTAAGAGTAATACAAGGAAAAAAACTCAATTAAAATATTAGTCAAACTTTCAAAGTTAAAAAAATTATAAGAAAAGATTCTAGTCAATTTCTTTCATTCAAATTGAGGAGGGAAATGCAGCAACAACGAAAATAACATAAGAATAATAGATAAAGAAGACGAGAAGATAGGTTTTACGTTTATTGTATGAGCATTTTGAGAGTGTAAAAGTAATTAAAAAATTGAACTAGCAAGTCCAACAGTGATACGCTTTAAAGGTTTTGAGAAATAAAGGATTTTGTGAATTACAAAGGTAAAATAGATATATTTTACGTATTAAAAACTGTAGAAGTCTTACAAAATGAATTTATCCCATGACCTCTTATATTAACACTTGGAAAATGAAGAGCTTTCATACTTTCAAATATTCAGTCTTGATTTCTTGTTGTGTTAAATATGTCCATCATAGTAAAAATAATTTGTATTATATTTAATGTCGAAGGCCTCAAAAAGTCGCATCGTTCTCATTTTTTCCTTTTCTTTTAAGTAGTAATTATATTTTTCATCTAATAATTTCTAGTTGATAGTTACTTTAACAAAATTTCATGATAAAAATATTATTAATTATATGAAATAAATTAAACCTAATTATATTAAACTTAATTATATATATGAGATAAATAGAAAACTATTTTTATGTTTTTTTAATTCTTTTAAAAAAATATATCAATTAAATTCATTTAACTACTTCAATTTATTATTGGTTTAACGTAAATTATTGAAGAATTTATCATATTCATTATTTTTTAAATAAACGAATAGTAACTAAACAAATATCAATGCGCACATAAATCGACTGTATACTCACTGGCCACGGCTAGTTGTTTTAATTGCTAAGTTGCTGGTTTATCTGGCAAGTAGATATTTCTTCTACCTGTTTTTCTCTTTAAGTAAGTTTTCGGACAAGAGATGTCTACCAATGCTTCCGGAGAAGAGATGTGATAGTGCTGGAAGTAATCTATACTCCCAACCGGCTACTCCCAAACCTGAGACAGTGACCATGTGCTAGGCAACATAAGGTATACCTTAATAATACTATAAGGAAAGTCAAACCCTCATCATAATCAGCTTAAGAATGTGCTTCCACCTTGAATGTAGCTTTATTTTCAACAAGAAAGGAATAACAACTTATTATGGTTAATGCATCAAGTTATTGTATTATTACTCAACTTCTTAATATTGCAAGTTGCATCCATGTTATATAACTTATACATAACTATCAATTGGACTAATCTTCATTCACAAGCAAGATTATATTTTATGGCATTTTCCTAAACAACTCTTTTTCACGGATATTTTTAGGGACACTTTAAAGGCTTAGATTTTACTCATATATAAGGACTAATGATATGTTCGATCATGTATGTTGCACACCATTCATTATTCAATTTCACATGTTGTAAAATAACATTTTTTTTTATCATATATGTTTCAAAAAATGTTCGACTTGATACTTCCATTATTAGGAAGGAACCGATGAGGTAGGGGGGCAAGTGCCTCCTCAAATTTTTGAAAAACTTTTAGACGTATTAATATGTAACCAGTATTATATATTGGTTGTTGGCTTAGTTGACCTCCTCTTCCCTAAAATTCCCGAACCTCAAGGATCTGATCTTGTGACCGATAGTACTACTGATCATTATGGTAGAGTATAAGGTCGTAGAGTAGAGTAAATTGCTAGAATGGTCCCCGTAAGTGGGGGTCTGGTGCACTTTGGTCCCCAAAAGTGACACCGTTACGAAAATGGTCCCTGAAAGTGTGTATATTGGTGCAATTTGGTAGTTAGTTTCGTTAAATTTAAGGGTGAATATCAATTTTTGAGGCAAAAATGGAACTTTTTATAACTTAGTGACTCTAATTCATTTGTGCCTGCCTAATAATTTACTCCCAATTGACCAAGACTCTTGTTGCTCCTCTAAATTCTTCGTTTTTTTAAAAAAAACAATTGATTTGTTTTTTATTTCTTTCTAAAAAAATATTCGATTTGTTTTTTATTTGTTTTCCTAGTAAAAATGGTTCACTTTTTGTACTTGTTATAGGTAAAACTTTCGATTTTGGCAAAAAAATTGGTTTTCGTAGTTTTTTTTTTTGCAAAAAAGTTCGATTTTCGTACTTTTTGTTACAAAAGGTTCGATTTCGATAATTGTTTTGCTAAAAATGTTTGATTTTGGTTGTTGTTTCGCAAAAAAGTTCTGAGTTTGGTAATTGTTTCTAACAAAGTCAATAATCGAACATTTTTGCTAAAACAACTATAAAACCGAACCTTTTGACAAACAACTATCAAAATTGAACCATTTTGCATAAAAAATACGAAACCAAATTTTTTGCCAAAAAAAACTTTTAGCTGAAACAACTACAAAAATCTAACCCTTCTTACTAGGTTGAAAAAAAATAGAAAAAAAATCGAAAAAATCAAAAAGAAATCGAATAAAAAAATTGAAAGAAATCGAAAAAATTCGAAAATGATTAAACTAGATCGATTTCTTAATTTTAGTGTATTTAATTGTTACTTTTACCTTTACCTTTATTATTTACATTTTAGGCCCTAAATGGGGATATTAAGTTATAACAAGTTTTGTTTTTACCCCAAAAATTGCTATTCATGCTTAAAATTAACGGAGCTAACAGAATAGGGACCAAATTGCACCAATATACATAATTTCAGTGACCGTTTCAGCAACGGTGCCACTTTCGGAGATCAAAGTGCACCAGACCTCCACTTACTAGGACCAATCCAGCAATTAACTCTCGTAAAGTACACTTAAGATGAACTTTTTAATTTTTATTATCCTCTGACAATTTCATCCTGGTTTCACCCCTGTCCATTATAATGACTATTAAATTTGATTTTTATTGACAAATTGGTAGGAAAATAATGTTTCAAGAAGAGATTCAGTTCTGCCTCCATCTTACTTTGATATTGTTTTTTTTCATTACGCTTTGAGATACCAAAAGAAGTTAAGTATTAAAATCTAACACTTGAGATACCAAAATAAAGGAAACTTGAATTTCATATTACCATTTCACTGAAATTAATCACTGGAAGAAACATTGTGCAAACTGTATTCAACATCAAAATAATGGAAAAAAGTGCAAGCCTCATCATCCTTACTAAAACAGAGGCTGCTCAAAATTTGGGCTGGGGGGGGAGAGGGCTCATCTCTATGCTAACTGCATTTTCTTTGAATTTATATATCTTTATACAACAATGAATTTGTTTGTATGTACTAAATATAATATGTAAAATACAACTTAGATTTTGTAGAAAGCTTGCTTCATTTCTCCAATTAGAAAGTTGAAATGCATCTTCTATGACTTGGGACCTTTTGCTTTTTATTCTTCAAGTCCTCTTTGTAGACTCTTTTGATATCTTGAGCTATGTTCATGGCATCCAAAGATGCACCTGCAAGCCCTCTCCTTGTGAACCCAACTGCGTATAGCCCTGATTGTCCTTTCCACCCATGAGGAAATGGTGTCTTGGGAAAACCATCATCGCAAAACATTTCGTTTTCCTGAACACAAAAAATATAATTTATTAATACATTGTATATTTCAAAAATGAGAACTTTTCGTGTTTATATTGCAATATTTTATCGAACCTTTAGCCAGTAGGGGACGTTGCTGCGATATCCAGTAGCCAAAACGACTGCATCGATGTCGAGCGAAACACCGTTAACAAGCTCCACCATGTTCTTTGTGAATTTAGTTATACCAGGAACCACTTTGATATCTCCTGATCTGACTCTTGCTAATGCTCCAATGTCTAAAACTGGAGTTTTTCCTTTAGTATTCTTGAGCTGCAATGGTCCCTCTGATGGTCTTTTTAAGCCATAACTATTTGTGTTTCCAAGAATAAACCATGCACAAATAAGCAAGATTTTATCAACTAGCCAAAGTGGCATCCATGTCATCAGTGCAACTGCCAATTCAAATGTTGATTTTCCAAATATTTCTCTTGGCAATACATGAACCTGCAGATCAAAAACAGAACCAACATTGTTAAAGATTGATATATCATTATTTTTCGCGTCGAAATTAAATGAACTTAAAGAATTATAGACATTAGGACATGTTGATATTGTATTTCTTACCGAGCTGCGAGCAACCATTGAAGGTTTAGCATGATGGTTACAGAGATCAAGAGAAACTTCCATGCCAGAGTTACCACATCCAACAACGAGGACTTTCTTGCCCTCGTACTCTTTTCCTGATTTATAATCACAGGCATGGATGACTTCTCCTTCGAAGTCCTCCAACCCATCGATTTCAGGCATGACACGCTCAGCATTTTCGCCAGTGGCTACAACGAGCCACTGGCAAATGTACTCAACCTCAGAGCGGATGGAGCCACTAGCCAAGACAGTCTTGACTCGCCACAAACTCGTGGCTTTGTCGTACTTAGCGGACTGAACACATTCGTTGAAATGTGGGTTGATATCAAAATGTTTGGCATAGGATTCTAGATATTCGATGAATTCTTTTTTGTTTGGATACTCTGGGTAGTCCTCAGGGAATGGAAATCTTGGTAATTGGCAAAATTGTTTTGGAAGGTGAAGTTTGAGGCGATCATAAGTGCGTTTTTGCCATAAAGATGCAATACAATCAGCTCTTTCTAGTATAACAAATGGAGTTCCATGTTCTTTCAGGCCAGCCCCTACGGCTAAGCCCGACGGCCCTGCACCTACGATTACAGGGCCATTTACCCAAACACATCTTCGAGTAGAGAAGAAATCCATGTTCATGTTAAACATTCTTGGTAGCTGGAAAAAGGGTAGGATACGAAAAAAAATTCGATTTATATAAAGAAGTGACGAGGAATTTCTTTTGTAACGGATACTCGTAATGAGGAGAAGATTAGAGTGTGAGAATGAAATTTGCTTTGAATTGAATTGAATTGTGGGAGGAATAGGTATTGTGGAAAGGTTTATATAGAAGGGTTAGTCAATGGAATCATGAAGGTTGCATGTGATAGAAAATGGGAAGTTAAATGCCTTCAATATGTCAGTTTTAAGGCTCAAATCATATGCAAAAGTCTGCCCTATTATCATAATTTTAGTCCAATTATTTATATCATCATTGCATAATATACTATCTTATTGATATATACTATACTCCATATTGAATTCAGTAAATCAAAGTTGTTATCTCATTTTTTATTCACTTTAATTTTCCATGCATAATGGAAGTTCATGAGTTATGATTTAGTTAAGGCCATAAGGGTATAGATTATTATCAAAACCAACTTCCAAATCAATACTACAACCTAAGTAGAATCACAATCAATAAGTTTCTTGAATTTATTTATCTAGAATATAGTTAGAAAATGAACAATAATGCAGATTAATTTCAAATAATAAGTTGAAGATTCTGTTTATAAATCAATTAAGCAAGCTCCACATTTATTTGTTATATCATATATGAATGGAGTGATCATTCTTCTTCAACTTGACCTTCATGCAAATAAATTTACATTTTTAAGCCATATAGTTGATACTATGAACCTTGTGATTAGGACCTTATGATTAAGAATAAAAGAAAAATAATAGAGGCCTCTCCTTTACAACTAAGGACCTTGTGATTAGGCAGGGATTAAAAATACAATAAAAATATGATGTTGATTATTTGCAATGATTATTATGGTATAAGAATGGTTTCGATATATTTATTTTAATTTATTTGCTATAAATTATAAGTGTATTTTAATTTATTTGCTATAAATTATAATCACTTAAACACCAAGAGGTACGTATTAGCAGCCATTGGATCTGTTTCATTAGTCTAATGACTATTATAATTTTGTCATGGTGTCAGAGGGGCAACACTATATACACACCAGAATAGTGATTTACTGTAGTTAAAATTTATTATTTTACTATCCATTTAATTTCGTCACCTACTACACTTCTAAATAGGGGGAGTAGAACAATAATTTGCAGCTACAGAAAATCACTATTTTGATGTGTGTATATAACAGATTAGGTGTCAGATTAACAAGGTGTTCTACCGTAGCTTAAACGGGTGGGGACTTATCATATCAACCTTTCATCAAAAAATGGCTACGGTCAATTCATTAATTTTCATTAATTGACATATACAATTATTTTCAATGTAAAGATGGTATAATTGGTAAAATATATGGTACAAAATAAAATATTTAAAAAATAAATGTACCAAAATGATATTATGCATCAAATTAGATTGTTTAATAAAATCTGTTAAATAAATTGGTACAAATTATTTAAAATGCAAAAAATAAATTTAAATAATTGACATTAATGATGTTTTAAAATACGTATTAACTAATAAAATATATCAAAAAAGAAAAAATATAATTTAAATTTTTTATGATTAATCAACCACTAATATTGTGGCCAAAGATGAGCGAAGAAGTCTTCTACGAACGTTTATAATTGGGGTCAGGTATTTTGGGCTTGTTCAAATGGATGAGTATGTATCTTTGTTCTCATTATTAGATTATGAAAGGGTATGCTCTAACAGTTGCTTAATATCGATTTAAGTTTTTTTTTCTAATTTATAAATTAGCGATAAATTATGAATACAAATGTATTACCAATAATGGATATAGGAATTCATTACTAATATGGACAAATTTATCTTTAACCAAGTTCGAACCATGACCTTTTACATGAAAGGTTAGGTCGAATGTCACTAGACTATTGAGCCATCGACTATATCGATTTAAGTTTTGAGTGAATAAACTAATGCTTAATAGAGTTGCAAAAAAAGCATTTTAATAGACAAAATATTTTATTATGTGATAAAAAAAATTGTAAAAAGAGAATTTATCACCACAAGCAATAAAGTGATAAACAATCATTTAAAAACATATAGGCTTACGTTCTTCATGTCCCCTAAACTAATGAAGTTGATCTTTTCACTTTACCGTTGAAGTTTTAAAATTGTTTAGTTTGCCTCGCGAGTTGGACATTGGAGCTGTCCACTTTTGATATTAAAATCGATAAATTTTAAATTTTAATAAAAGACAAAATCAGAATTTATATATTAGGCTTTTGAAGCAAATTTTAATAGATAAAATATTTTGAGGTCTCTTCTAAAACAAATAAAATTATTATAGAAAAATAATAATCTCTCCTTATTCCCACCCTAGAGGTCACCGACCCTTCCCCCACCACCCTTACACTCACGGGTATATATAATTTCAAGGCCCTACTTTCCAAGGTCCAAATTTTTCCACAAAAATTCTTACCGAACCAGTGAATTCAAGGTTGGAATGAATATCCAACCTTAGATTCACTGGTTCGGCTAAAAATTGAATTGTTGTTTAGAACCGAACCAATGAATCTGAGGTTGAGTATTTCTTCCAACATTGAATTCACTGGTTCGGTAAGGGTATTTTCGGAAAAAATTCAGGTCTTGGAAAGTAGGGACTTGGAATTAGTTTTTACCTTACACTCACCTATACAGGCAAGATTATCGTTCCCCACCCCCACCTTTACAGGTCAATATCACCCCGCCTTAAAACATGTGTGATCAAAATATGACGTGATATCAAACATGTATGGTCTTACGTTCAACCGTTACATACTGTAGAATAAAAAAAACCTGGGGGCAACCCCCTAGTCTCCTTGATGCGTTTACAAGAACAAATCGTATACATGGCCTAAAACATGTTTGAGATGAATCGCATAACTTGCATGATTTAAAGTTATAATAATATGTTATATGGGTTGTGAGGTCTCAGTTGAAGTCCAACAAGTTTAAGAGAAATTCACTCATTAGCATTTTTGTGAAGAGTAAATTGTTAAAGTGGTCTTCGAAAATGGGTTCAGGTTGCCTTTTGGTCTTCGAAAGTATAAAGTTGCAAATCAGTCAACGATATTGGCCAACAATTGCATATTTGTCGAAAATTTAACGGCGATGTTAAATGTTAACTGCACATGCGCCTTGTGAGTTACACGTGTTGTTAATAAGTTAGAACTATAATAAGTTACAATCATCATTGGAGCATTAAAAATTAACGCCTTAATGAAATTTTGGACCAATCTACAACGTTGGTCAATATCGTGGGTTGAGTTACAATTTTTATACTTTCGAGGACCAAAAGATAACCTGACCCACTTCGGGAACCATTTAAGCAATTTGCTCTTTTTGTGAATACCTTATTTCATTATGTGTCCACTCAAATAGAATAATATTGACACTTCAATATTTAATCCTTGTTTACCCAAATTTGAAGCCAATGGCTCCATACCACAGTCCACACCACACCCTTGTGTTAAGTATTCATTTATTCTATCTTTATTATGGATCCTTTGCAATTCTAACTAGTTTTATCCTAGAAATTTAGCTCCTTTATTGCACTAAGCACCAACGAAAAGGGGCCACATTTTCTTTAAGAAAAGCATGTTGAACACAACATGACTTGATTCAATCATGTAAGAATACATTTTTATTGTAATTCGTATGCGTAACTTATCGTACTTATTTACAAAATATTATTTTATACTCCCTCCATCCCTAAAAGATTGGTACATTTTGACTTTTATGGTCAAACTTTAAAAAGTTTGATCGCGAGAATTCTTATTAAACTATAAAAAATAATATAGTCATGAGAGATATTGTTAGATTCATCTCAATGTATATTTTTAGAATATCAACTTCTTATACTTTTTTTTGCATGTAAAGTAAGAGATATTTACGTTTTGAATCGTGTTTTGTTGACCATGAAAGTCAAAATGTATCAATCATTTAGGGATGGAGGGAGTAGTATATAATTCTATTTTCCCATTAGTTCCTTACATAGTTTCCATAACAAAATTATCAATAAGAGGGTTAATGGTCGAGGACATCATTTACATTTCTCTAATATCACCAGTTGATCATTTACCTTTTAAAAGATCTCAATTGATGAGTTAATCGAATAGCTTAGTGGAAGAGGCTCTTGCTAGTGACCATGAGGTCCTGGGTTCGAAACTCATCTCATCGCTAATTTACAAAAAAAAAGATCTCAGTTGATCATCCACCTTTTAAAATTTGTCTCAGTTGGTCTATTGGCCATTTTTTCGGTCGATCAATGCCTGTGATGACCATTATTAAGGGGTTTTTTGCCTTTTCGTGTCAAAACTAAGGGTTGATTTTGAGTTTATTTCTAATTTTCTCAATTTCGACATGAAAAAAAACAGAAAAAGCCCTTACTAATGGTCATTACGTGCGTTGACCGGGCGTCGGTTAACCAGAAAAATAACCGATAAATCAACTGATACATATTTTAAAAAATGAGTGATCAACTGAGACCCTTTAAAAGGTAAGTGATCAACTGGTGATGTTGGAAAAATATAAGTGATGTCCCTACCCATTAACCCTTAATCTAATTACAACAAATATCATGAAAAGTTGCATGTGACTATGTCGATTTTGCAAAAAAAAAAATCCATAACAATTTTGAAACAATGTTTCAACACTCTTCGACTTATCAAAATTCAAACACAATAATCAAAAGTTGAAGAACAATAATGGTCAATGGAAAAAGGTTTCAAAAATCAAAGGAGCTTGCAGCTAGAGTAATCAATGATGATATCAGGTATTGAATATATTTTGAAAGTAAATTTGAATTTGGAAATAACTAATGTTGAGGATGAAAGTAATGAGGCAGGCGTGAGTATATAAAACGAACTAATTGGCACAGATAGATTGATTTAAGCATGCTAGTGTTACATGTCTTGTTTTGCATTGTACAATTTACAGGTTTGAAGGCGAAGTATGATGAATATGCAAGACCATATCTTAGCAAATCTGTGATTGTTGGGCACTTGGATCTCAAAATTATTTTGGGTAGCTTCATTTGCGCCCCTAACATATGTCGCCAATTTGTAATATATGACAAAATTTATACCATTGTGGAATATTTGCTAGCCTGCGTTTGGATTTGCTCAATATGGCATACGTGTAAGTACCTAGCTTGTTGGTCTTAGGAGGAGTAAATTGTTGAAATAGTGCGATAGTGTTATTAAATTGTAATTTAGTCATCAATAGTAACATCGTTACAATTTAGTTCTCGACAGTGGCAAAGAAGTTCCAACCCCCTTAATAGTGACTAAAAAATTTTACCATGAGATGGAAAAGGGGTTGGTAAGGTTTTCTTAGACACTAAACATGAGTTCAAACTTTTAAATACGTTTTTGTCCCAAAAAGTACTTACTAATCGCTTGTTTCTGATGATTATCGACATAGAAGTTAATTTGGGACCAATTTGTAATTTTTTTTTGTCACTATCAGAGACTAAATTGTAATGGTGCCACTATTGATGATTAAATTGCAAACTAATGACACTATCGGTGACTATTTCAACAATTTCCTCGTCTTATGAGCAATCAATTAAACAATTGCCTATGGATTATCTATTTGAAAATGAAACAACAATCACCTATGTTTAGAAGATTTTTTCAGTACATTAATTCTGTTTTAAAACATCTTTGTCAATTGTCGATGACTCAATAGTTTAGTGACATATGACGTTAATTAGCTTCCAACTAGGAGGTCTTGAGTTCAATTCTCATTGGAGATAATTTGTTTCATATTTCATTCTAACTGCCTTAGTTAGTAATTTCTATATTCATTATTTGTAAAACTATTGTATTCATAGTTCATTGCTAATTAAGAGAAGAAAAAAACATCCTTGTTAATTACATATCTTTCAAATGTTTCAGTCCACCACTTATATTATTAATATATCGTGAAGTCGTTAAGGCGTCAAGTATAATTCTCGTAAGTTTCCAGTAAGGATTTATCGTCATATCATTAAATATAATTTGGGACAAAACGATTGATATAAACCCTCCCAAAATTCAAATTCACCACTAACTTAGAGTTGTGTAATGCCATATAATAATATGAGTTCGATAGGCAAAAGATTAGAGTAGATTAAAATAGGCTAATTTACTATTTGCCCCCTATGCAGTTTGTTTCAGATTGTCCCTATACTTTTGATCGTTTCTAGATGCCCCCTTAGATCATTTTTTAATTTTAAAAGATAAAATGACTATTATATTCCTGACACTTTTAGAAAGTATAAGGACAATATTAAATTTTTTTACATAATTAAAATTAAACTCCCATCCCTTTTTCTTCAACACACCCTACTCCACCCCCACCCCCAACTTTGACACAACTGCCTCCCATCTCCAAAGCAAGAAGCCTGTGTGAGAAACTTCAACTCGCTGACTCATTAAATGGGAGCTTTATATCGTTTTAATTTTGGAGCTTTGATAAGAAAAAGATTGTTAAATCTGCCTATTATCTTGTTGGATTAGATTTTGTCAACTTTCTTTCTCTATATTCTTCGTTTCATTAAGCAAATGTTATCAAATTACCATATATTCCTCATATGGCTCTTTATCTTATTTTACTCCATATTTCAATGTTCAGAAAGATGCTCACTTGTTTGTTTGGATTGGGGTGAATCAAGGGGAGGAGAATTTAAAAAAAATCTCCTAAAGGAAGAGAATCAAGGGAAATCAGGGAGAATATATTTTATTATTGTTTGGTTACCATGATTTTGAACTAGGGGAATCAGAGAGAATATATTTTAATGTTTAATATTGTATTCTCCTTGATTCCCCTTGGATTTGGAGGATAGAGATTTGGAAGGAAATGAGGGGTAATGAAGGTGAATCAAGGGGAATAGTTTCTCCTAGAGTAGAAAATTATTAGGTTCCCAAACAAAAAAAAAACTAAGTTCTCCTTGAATCCCCTTGATTCACCCCAATCCAAACAGACCACAGAAGTCAAGGGATGTAAATGCATCAAATTCATTATGCAAATGCGCCTTTATCAGTATCAAATTCATCACATGCTCAGAAGTCAAGGGATGTAAATCCTCTTTAACAATTAGCTTGTCATAGATCATTTGATTGAGTTCTTTCAATCATCGATTAAATCAAAATTGAGTGACTTTGAGCAAAAATATCGAGACTTTCATTTATTTCAAGATAATGGATTTAAGGAAATGGAAAAAATGGAAGAGAAATTGAGGTTTGTGCGCAAGTAGATTTCGTTGACGGAGAAGAAGGTGGAAGAACAAGAGATGGAGAAGATTTCATTGATACAGATGGAGATGAAACTAATTTGATTAAAGGCTTGAGAAGATTTCTGAAAATGAAAGGAAATTGATTAATGAGGAGGCTTTGAGAAGGAAACTGAAAAAGGGGTTGGGGTTGGGGTTGGGGTTGGGGTTGGGGTGGCGTGTGTTGAAGAAAGGGGTGGGATTTGGGAGTTTAATTTTAACTATGTAAAAATTTAATATTGGTTTCTATACTTTGTAATAGTAATAGGGGTACAATAGTCAATTTATCTTTTAAAACTAAAAAAAATGGTTAAGAGGGCACCTCAAAAATAATCAAAAGTATAGGGGACAATCTGAAATAAACTTCATAGTATAAGGGACAAACAGTAAATTAGCCATTAAAATATTGTTTATTTTATTTTTATTTTTTTTGTAAATTAGCGATGAGGTGAGTTTCGAACCTAGAACCTTCTTGTCACTAACAAGAGCCTTTTCCACTAGATTATTCGATTAACTCAAAATATTGTTTATTGATAGTAGACTTTGGGAAGCTGGCTCAAAACGGAGTAAATTAACTTAAAATCTCATGTTTTATAGATGAAATGATCCTCAAATCTAATCAGCTAAAATTAAATCGTGTTTTTTTAAAATCAAATCAAATTCTAATACGGAGTAGTAATTGATGATAGAAAAAATGATGGAGATGTGAGAATACATGTGACCACGTAGACTATCGGTTTCATCATCATCTCCTTATGGAATATTTAAAACTTGTATAGTTTAATTACTTAATACAAGAAATAAAAAACATTTGTTACTCCAAACTAACATGTGCAACAAATAATAGTGTTCAGACTTGAGCATATCAAGGATATTATGTTTATGTGTAGGCACCCAATAACACTCGGTCCACCCAATGATGTTCAACGATTATTAAGCTAAGTATGGACAGCACTATACATACCAGAACAATGTTTTTTTGGGTATAAAATAACTATTTTACCCTCAATTTAACTATCTTTTTTATTACACTTTCAAGTAGCAAAGGATAATATAATCATTTTATACCAAAAAATAATATTCTGGTGTATATAACAGATCAGCTCTGTTAGCTAAGTGGGTTTGGGGGAAAGCAAACCAAACATATTTTAGCAACCTTTTGTTTTGTCTATTGGGTTGTTTTTGTGCTAGTTTTAAGCATGTTCAAATCTAGCTGTTCGAAATATATATTATTTTTTGATGTTTTAATTAATAGTTTAATTAATAATACAATAATGTCAATTTTATTTCATGTTTTTTCTTCTTCTTCTTCGGTAAATTAGCGATGAAGTGAGTTTCGAATCCAGGACCTTCTGATCTCTAGCAAGAGCCTTTTTCACTAGGCTATTCGATTAACCCTAATTTTATTTTATTTCATGTTTTAGGAAGTACATTGTTGCCATATCTATAA
Source organism: Echium plantagineum (assembly GCA_003412495.2). NCBI lineage: Eukaryota > Viridiplantae > Streptophyta > Magnoliopsida > Boraginales > Boraginaceae > Echium > Echium plantagineum. The sequence goes on from CM016562.1 coordinate 15,806,319, forward strand.
AGGGTTGATCCATAAATTTTTTCGAGAGAAGATTAAGAAAATAAGGGACCTTATTAGTCCCACTAAAAAAATTATAAGAATTGCAACTTTCTTTATAATAAATCTAAGCATTAAGATAGAAACTATAATTTTTTTTATTGCATAACACTTAATTCAATATAATAATAAAAACATGAGATAGTTATAAAACTCAATGTTATATTCTTTAGGAAACGGATTGACTATAAGTTTGGAAAAAATATTGAATAAATCGAGAAGGATGCACATAGAATTTATATACAAATATTATAATGAGGCTTAAATTTTTTTTATCCCTTAAACTTTGATGAACTAGTCAGTTTATCCCCTGAAGTTTATAATTGTTCAGTTTGCCCCCAAATCTACCCGAATAGGTCATTTGGAATTTCGTCCACTTTTAAAGTTAAACTTGACGGATTTTAGGTTTTGAAGAGCAAAAATCAGAGTTCAACGCATTATTAAGCTTTTAAGGCCGATTTATAAAATACAAACATAACTTGGACATATTTTAAATCGGGCAAATGGAATCAAAGATCACTCACGTTTGTTAAAAGATCTTGGTCAATCATCCTAGTATGACTCAATATACTATTGATCACTTGTTCACTATAGTGTGTAATTTCTGTCACTCAAGCTAGAAAAATGCATTTTCTAACATTTCAAGCATTTTTTTAAGGGCAATTTCATCTTTTTATATTATACATGTCTTTAATTAATAATCTAAACTAACTCACCTTGTTCACCTAACAAATCACCTCCACAACCCATCCCCTCCATCCCACAACCCACCACCGTACCCGTAACCTACTCCCGCGCCTATTGCCTATATTATACACCAAACTTAATCCTACCAATTTATCCTTAAAAATTAAACTTAACGTCAGTTACGATGGAATGATCAAGAGGGACACTTTTTATAACATATGTGACTGAATGATACATATTAAAACATATATAATCGAATGATAATATTATATATAAAAATATGTGTATCAAACGTATCTTTAATCCCTTTGTCCGACTCCTCCTAACACCATCATTGATGCCACCTTATTTTCTTCTTAGTATAGACCTGTTAAAAAAAATATTGCAATGATCATGTGGGGTGCTTCACGCAATGAAATCATACTTTCATTTAGATCAAAGTTATTTATAATAATTAAAGCTACCCAATTAGTTAATATAACTACAAATAAATTAAATTGTACAATCTTTTTTCTCAATTACATACAGAAAATAACCAACTAACTTGGTTTAGTGGTTATCGATTCATGCCTCCTCAATAGGGGTTATAGATTCGAGGATTCAAATATATATGAATGCTTCTGCCCCGTTATAGTATATATTTCTCTTCTCGATGATATAGAACTTTTTTACTTGTATGATGCCGATTGATTAAAGAAAAATTATATAGAGAATACAGAAAAATGGAACTCAAATACTCTTAGGAATTAGCTGAATAAATATTTGATCACATCCTCCAAAAAATTTGTTAATTTGGTGTTGGATTATTCAATAAATAATTACAATTTCATCGAAATACATGAATAGCCGAGCAGGAAAAGACAAAAATAAAGTTGCAAAAGATATTTAAGAACAGAAAACATTTGCTCAGAAAGAAAAAATTTGGTTTCCCATATTTTTCCATGGAATAAGGTAGGCTAGAAAACCGTCGATAAAATATCGTCATAACATGATGTAATATTCGGTTTTGAAGGTTGCATGATACCGAATCAAAGAAAGTCTACATCTTAGATTCTTGTATCCACAAAACCCAAATTAAATTTCAGTCAAATTACTCCTAATTTTGACTACAAGACTAAAATAAACTATGCTTTGGAGTCTTAAATGCTAGTCAACTAATCGCAAGCTTATCCATTTCGCAATGACACATCGTCTGATGATCCAATTCTCCTCGATTTATGAGATTTACTTTCATCTCTTTTTGTAGAATTTACGATGATCTTAATTGTTTGATGCTGTTAGTTGTGTTTAGTAAAAAAATAAAATCGTCAACTTAACGATTTTTATATATATTTTTATCTTAAAAAATACGAATAAAGTGAATCATAGAATATGAATATGACTCAGTTGATGAGAGGACGGGAGATAAATTCATGTTGTATAAAGCTGTAGATATATAAATTTTACTTACCAATTGAATAGAGGACACTAGCTTGGTTTATTAACAATAGTAATTACAACAGTTTGAGGTAAAATATTCTTATTTAGTCAATTGCATTAAATAATTTCATATTTTAAAAAAAAATTGATTCTTTCATGGTTGTTATTATCTTTTCTTTTTTTACTTTGATTCGATAATCATTATGATTAGTGCTAGCAACGAGTCGAGTAATCAGTTACACATTCGAACACTCGACTCTAGTCATCGATTAGATAGATCACTTGATAGTCAATGAGTAGAGCATGAGGCTAAGGTTGTTCTCGTTCGAAATATCCAACTTACTTCATAACTACCATTCGTTAATATATTATCAAATAAATTAATAAATTTAATTTTTGTATTAAAAATGATTATCTATAACTAAGGTTTGTATATTTAGTGATAAATATTTTGAAATATTAAAGGCCTATGTAACTTATTAATGTTTCGAATATGTTAACGAATATTTTGTTGTGCTAAAAATAAGCTCTTTTCCCTTTTAGCCTTAATGAGTCAAGCCAGAAAGTTACCTTAACGATTTAGGTGTTTAGTCGAGGCAGATACTACAGTTGAGCTTGATACCTTATTGAGTCGAGTACTACACGACTCGTAGTCTTATCGTTGAGTCAGATACTCCAAATACCTGAATTGTAGTCTTCACTTAACATGACTTCAAATTCATGTCACCACTGAAATCCACAAAATGGAGCGAGAATTTATAAATTCCGTCGAACCTTATATACTAAATCCAAAATTTTATGAAGTAATGATAAACCTACAAGACATCAAATCAAAATATCAAAGTTAAGATAAGTATCACATGATGACAATAAGACCAATTATGTTTTATGTATCATAGATAGCCGATGAAATATCGATATGTAATGTGGAATTACACGCAGCAAGAAATAGAATTGGAGTGATAGGCGAGAAAGTTGGGTTGCCTCATTTGAGGTTCCATTAATAAGGAATAGTTAACATAGCATGTATAGAGTTGTACTTATATGCTTACAACTATTTTGTGAGCACAATGCTCACAAGGGTTTCATGGTCATTTAAAAATGTTTTTTTTATGAAATGTGAAAAAGTAACACCAAATTTATTGCACTCCAAATTTATTACCATTTATTAACCAAAATAACACTCAAATCTGGATTCTTAATTATGAAATTTTACAAAATATACTCACAAATCACAATATTAAACTTGAATACTTAACACATATAAACAATACAAATTTGATTGGTGTACTCGAATTAAATTTTTATTTTCTATTGTGATTTATATAATTTGGTTTGGTATTGCATTAAGTCTAGTCAAGACAAATTCAATTGGTATTTTAATTATTCCACCAATTTTGGTAGTAATCATATTACAATTTCTTAAGCGGTTAGAGTTAATTTTGTGTTTAAAGATAATGAGAGATACCAAAATACATTTTAAGCATGAATAGTAAAGATATATAAATAAAATTTTATGTGGTGTTATTGAAGAAATATGCAACACCAATGTATATTATTCAGTGGTGTTATTGAACAAGAACGGAACACCAGTGTGTATTAGTAAATGGTGTCACTAAAAATATATCTAAAATGAAATTAATACTAGAATTGTTTATTATTGAAGAAATATATCTAAAATGAGATTTGTACTAGAATTGTTTATATAAATAAATTTTATGTCGTGTTATTGAAGAAATATGCAACACCAGTGTATATTATTCAGTGGTGTTATTGAACAAGAACGGAACACCAGTGTGTATTAGTAAATGGTGTCACTAAAAATATATCTAAAATGAGATTAATACTAGAATTGTTTATTATTGAAGAAATATATCTAAAATGAGATTTATACTAGTAAAGATATATAAATAAATTTTATGTGGTGTTATTGAAGAAATATGCAACACCAATGTATATTATTCAGTGGTGTTATTAAACAAGAACAGAACACCAGTGTGTATTAGTAAATGGTGTCACTAAAAATATATCTAAAATGAGATTAATACTAGAATTGTTTATTATTGAAGAAATATATCTAAAATGAGATTAATACTAGTAAAGATATATAAATAAATTTTATGTAGTATTATTGAAGAAATATACAACACCAATGTATATTATTCAGTGGTGTTATTGAACAAGAACGGAACAACAGTGTGTATTAGTAAATGGTGTCACTAAAAATATATCTAAAATGAGATTTATACTAGAATTGTTTATTATTGAAGAAATATATCTAAAATGAGATTAATACTAGTAAATATATATAAATAAATTTTATGTAGTATTATTGAAGAAATATACAACACCAATGTATATTATTCGGTGGTGTTATTGAACAAGAATGGAACACCAGTGTGTATTAGTAAATGGTGTCACTAAAAATATATCTAAAATGAGATTAATACTAGAATTATTTATTATTGTTATATCTAAAATGAGATTAATACTAGTAAAGATATATAAATAAATTTTATGTGGTGTTATTGAAGAAATATGCAACACCAATGTATATTATTCGGTGGTGTTATTGAACAAGAACGGAACACCAGTGTGTATTAGTAAATGGTGTCACTAAAAATATATCTAAAATGAGATTAATACTATAATTGTTTATTATTGAAGAAATATATCTAAAATGAGATTAATACTAGTAAAGATATATAAATAAATTTTATGTGGTGTTGTTGAAGAAATATGCAACACCAATGTATATTATTCGGTGGTGTTATTGAATAAGAACGGAACACCAGTGTGTATTAGTAAATGGTGTCACTAAAAATATATCTAAAATGAGATTAATACTAGAATTGTTTATTATTGAAGAAATATATCTAAAATGAGATTAATTCTAGTAAAGATATATAAATAAATTCTATATGGTATTATTGAAGAAATATGCAACACCAATGTATATTATTCAGTGGTGTTATTGACATGAGACTGAGAAAATTCATTGGTTTTTGAATGAAATAATTAAAATTAGAAAAAAAAGTTATACTTCAATTTATTTTAAATGAGATTAATACTAGAATTCATATTTTCGACATTGGTGAGCTGAAGTAATCATTGCATTTAGCTTCCTCTCTCCAATCTCAATTAATTGCTAATTACTCTATCATTAATACCCAAAATACCACTATTATTGTTTTTCCACTTAAAGATGTAAGGACAAAAATACCCAATTAAATATGAACCATAGGATTAAAATATCACTTAAACTCTTAATCTAACGGCTCAGATGGTTGTGAGCACCATGTGAGCATGACCTCCTAAGCATACAAGAAAATTCTCGCATGTATAGGTAAGAAGTCATCTAACAAATACATCCCTCAAAAGATGTAAAGTTATGATAATCACAAATGAACATATATATAAAGGTAGACTTAAAAAGAGTTGGACATAAACTCAATTGAGTGACCTAAAATTTGTGAGCTTAATTGAAGGGATGACACAACACAGAAGATTGAATAATTCATATAGTGAATTTCACGTGGAATAAAATTTGAATTAGTTTGGTTTATAAATAAAAGCATATATGATGCATTTTTTCTTTTGTAAATTAGCGATTAGGTGAATTTCGAATCTAGGATCTTCTGCTCTTTAGGAAGAATCTTTTTTACTAGCCTATTCAATTGACTCACATATATGATGCATTTGAGTGTTACATAGTAGGTTATTGTAAAAGGCTCGTGGGCCGTATTAGGCCCAAAAATATGGTCAGTTGGAAATTGGCATCCAAGCTAGAAGCCCTTAATAGAAGGGTCCGTCGAACTTGAATGTCCCTTTTAAAGAACCTCGAAATATCACTCAAACCCTAATGCATTTATCAGCAGCCTGAAATCTTTCTTCCTCCCCCTCCCCCTCCCCCCTGCATAGCTGAGCTACAATGGTACGCAAATTGCTTATCGTAATATATTATTTCTATCTAATTGCTGATTTTATTAGTCAGATAATCAAATCGTATTGATTAATTTTGCAGACTTTCAAGAGAAGAAATGGAGGACGCAACAAACACGGCCGTGGCCACGTTAAGTTCATCCGTTGCAGCAACTGCGGTAAATGCTGCCCGAAGGTCTGCTAATTGTTTCTAATTTTTTGTGATTTTGAGTTTGGACATTATTATTTTTTCGTCTGGATGTGTTTGTATGAAATTTGGTGTAAGTGTATCAAATACTGGTTTTTTTGAATTCGCTTTGTTGTAATTTGATAATTTTGATTTGAATTAAAAGTTAAGGGTCAGTCAAGGTTACAAAGTTTCGATAATTTTGATAATTGAAAATCGAATAAGACAATCTTCCTGTGATGTAGAATGCAATATTTGGCTCATGTCTTCTAAGGTTCTTGTTGTTACTCTAGTTTGTATATTAATTGATTATGATCTTTCTATGATGGAGAGGTAAACCATTGTGGAGATTATCTTCGATAGTTGTTTGAGGATATGTTTATCTATGTAGTGACTTTATTAGCAGAGCCTTAGAGGTAATGAATTCGGTTTAATTAGAAACTTGGTCTAGAGTAATTACACAAAGATGATCCATACGGGGTTGGTGATTCTATGAATCCTAAAACTTCTTGTCTACTTCGATGGTTTCTTATGGAGTTTTGTCTTCATGTGTCTTTCTAATAATTGGCCGATCCTTGTATTTATGTTTTTGTTTTGAAACAATGAGCAGGATAAGGCCATCAAGAGGTTTCTTGTGAGGAACATCATTGAGCAAGCCGCAGTCAGAGATGTCCAAGAAGCTTGTGCTATGGAATGTGAGTACCCTTATTTGTTGTTCTTAATTAAAATACACCAAATTACCTCTAGAAGTACTCATTATGGTCAAGTTTCATATAGAGACATGCGGTGAATTTATACAAGGAAATACATTTTCTTCTGTAGTGCAGTAGTGGAAATGTGTGCTTTCTGTAGTTATAGTTGTGTTTCGTAATTATAACCATGACTAATTTGACTTTTGGTTGTTCTACTTTGATGCAGCCTATGTCCTACCGAAGCTGTATGTGAAGATGCAATACTGTGTTTCATGTGCTATTCACTCTAAAGTTGTGAGGGTCAGGTCTGTTACTGACAGGAGGAACCGTGAGCCACCTCAGCGCTTCAGGCGCCCAAGGGTATATCTCCTCACCTTAATCAACTTTTATCTCTTTCAGATGGCATTGCATGTATGTTGTATATTGTTTTAAATCTCTCCTCGCGGTTGTCCCTGCATGACTTGTTTCCTAGTCATAAGTGTATGCCTCACTGATCTGAATGTTTAGATTTTTTTCTGTCGCGTCTGTCCTAATTTATCGATGCGTGTTATATGCTCCTTTAGTTCCTGTTTTTCTCATTATTTATTGATTCTGTAACAATTTCAGGATGACCAACCAAAGCCTGGGCAAGCTCCTCGTGCTCCTGGTGCTGCTCCTGCCGCTGCTGCTCGTTCTTAAAGTTTTGACTTATTCATATCGTACCAGTCTTGTAATGCTTTGAATATTCACTTGTCTCTTTTCGTTGCAACAATTTCAAGATTTTTGTTTTTAAACAAGTGTTGGAATTTTTGATAGATGAGATAATTGCAATGTCATGTTTTAGTCCATTACCATATTTTTTTTTTCCTGCTGCTTCATTCATAAATCCTTTTCTCGAATCACCTAGAGATGGCAATTGGGGAGGGGGGGGGGGGGGGGGGGGGGGGTAGAGTTGAAGGTTAAATTCAGAACCTGATCCGACCCAATGTTGTATCAAGTTATCATCTGAAATCGTCCTTATTCAAAGAACTCGATGGATATTGGTTGTGCTATTGAGTTTTCAAATGATGATATTGATATATTTATTTTCTCCCCTTAAAAAATTGTCATATTTTGACTTTTGTTTGTCAAAAATTATAGAATTTGGTCATGCATTCTCATTAAACTATAAGAAATAATATAATCTTGTGAGATCTTGTTAGATTTGTCATATTTTTAATGTGGTTTTTAACAAATCTTCAAAATCACAATATGCCTAACAAGTCATTTGAAGTAACGTTTTTCTTTTTCTTTTTAACTTCATCATTACCTGATGGATTTTGATAGCATCATTAGTTGAACAATTGTCGATATTAGTTAAACTGTCGGGGTAAAAGTAGTGTTGCAAACGAGCTGGTCGAGTATCTCAGAGCAAGTTAGTCATCTTGAGAAAATTAGAGAAAAGTTCAAGTGCCAGTAAAAAAAGAATCTTTTTAGACCCCAATAATAGGGGAAAGTTTAGGTGCCAGTCCAAAAATCTTTCTTCCTCATTCATAATTTTCATAGTTTAGCAAACTAACAACATTTTAGATTCCATTTGTTTATTATATATATAGTACATCACATTTCTTAATCTAGCTCCTATGTTCTATAAGTATTGATTGCAAGTGAGTTGCTCTAATTAAGAAATAATTCCTCAATTAAAAATATTTTTTTTTCAAAAAATCCATCAATTAAATATAAAGAATCAGTTCAATCTTTACTAAAAGTAATTGCACATATTCTAAAATTGTCCAAAAGAGAGAAAAGGAGAAAAAAAAATTGAACTTGTGTGAAAAAGTGAGTCTTTGGGTGAAAAGGTGATTTTTTTGGGGTGAAAATATAGGACTTCTGAGAAAGTGTTGATGATTTGGGTGAAATTGAGGTGAAATAGGGAAGGATGACTGTGGAGCTTATAGATGGGGTTGAAAAGATGAAGAATGCTTGAATGAGGGTTTGGAGAAAATGAAGTTAAATTGTTAGGTTGAGTTAGATTATAGTGAGGTTGAGTTAAATATAAATATTAGTTTACTATTTTACCCTTGTAAACATAATTAAATGCTGAAAAACGAAATTCAAGAGCCAAAAATCGAGTTTAGGTGCCTATTTGAAAGGTTGAAGAGTACAGGTGCTTATTTGAAATTATTTCGTTAATTCAGGTGCATATATGAAAGAAGCCTATTTATTAACACATTGACCCCATCCATTTCTCCAAACTATTTTCTTAAACTTACTTTTCGGTTACGTTTTTTCAGTTTAAACATTTGATTTTTTTTTGATATTTTTTCAATTTCTTTTTCATTTTTTTTCGATTTCTCTTCCTATTTTTTTCGATTTCCCTAACAATTTTTTATGATTAGTGAGCAAATTGTTTGATAGTTGTTTTGGCTAAAAGTTTCGTTCTTGTAAAAACAACTTTGATTTTGATAGTTTTTCGGAAAAGGTATTCGGTTTGATAATTTGTTTTAGAAAACCGAACATTTTTACCAAATCAAAACTTTTAGCCAAAACAACTACTAAAATTGAAAAATGGAAAAAAGAATTCGAGAAAAGAATCAAAAAATAGATTGAAAAAATAGATAAAAAAATCGATAAAAATTGAAAAACAAATAAGAAAAGAAATGGAAAAAATATCGAAAAAGAAACTAAGAAAAGAAATCTAGAAAAATGTGAAAAAAGATTGATAAAAGAAATTGAGAAAAAAATCGAAAATAGATCGAAAAAACGAATTGAGGAAAAATCGCAAAATGAAATTGAGAAAATCGAGAAAGAAATCAAGAAAAATTGAAAAAGAAATCGAAAAAAGAAATCAAGAAAAAACCGAAAAAGAAATTAGAAAAAAATCAAAAACTAAATTGATAAAATTTTAATCTCATGATTGGGGCCAATGTGTTAATAAGAATTGAATTAGGAGCTTATGAGAGGAAACAATATGTTTGGACAAAAATACCCTTCAAAAAACTAATTGAGTGACCCGAATGAGTGACTTTTTAAACATTAGTGATCGAACTATCATTTTTGAAACATGAGTGCTTTAACGGGCTTATTTTTCAAACGTGAGTGATGTCAGAAGTCATTTCCCTTTTAATATATTAATATATTATTTTTCTGATCTTAATATAAATTTTTGGAAAATTCTAATCATTTAATAGTCACATTTTATAAGATTAAAATGATCTCATATTTTGAATATTAGTGAGACAATTGCAACAAATATCTCGAAGGTACAATTGTTTCGAATCATTCAATTACTTTGTATATACCTTACAAAAAATTATAAAACATTTTGAAAAAGAATTTAATGACATTAATTTTAGGTATATATAAATGAATAAAAAGTAATTTTTTGTCATGACACACGGATTTCCAAAATGTCAATAAATTGAATGTTATATACATTTAAAATAATACGATAACAAATTAATTTTAAATTGTTATTATGATGTGTTTATATCTAAATAATAACATAAAATACTTATATAAATTTGAAGACATCTTGAAAAAATTTAAAGCAATTAAGATTAAAGTATTCATTAAATTTATATTTCTAAGATAATCGATATTATGTCATTTTGAAGTATTTTAACACATTAAATTTGGGTATCTTTAATGTCTCCTACAATAGTATTACATCATATAGAAATGAATAAATTAAAAAATTACCTATATAATATTAATGTATTTAATATGAAAATAAATTTAATGATTACATAACATATACTTCCGCTAATTCAAAATAATTGTCTTTTTCACATATCGACGAAAATCGTTGACCTACAATTACTCCCTTCAATCTTTGTAGCCACTTGTACATAAATTAAAAAAAAACAAGAAGTGGTCAAAAAATACATTGGAAATATAAAAAGACATCACTTAATAATTGATTGGTTGATAACTTCATAAGAAAAAATAATCAAAAAGTAGATTGAAATTGAAAATATAAACTTACAATTAATTATGTTAGGGAGACAAGTATTTGGAAACAAAAAATTACGATTAAAAAGACAAAGAAAAAAGAATGGAGGGATTAAAAATTTATTTAATGCAATTTCTCATTAAATGCAAGATTCTCAACCAGTAACAAACTAAGTAAAGCATGCTTTGTCACAAATCAAAAAATTAGTTCAATTAAATGAGAAACAAAAGCGACAAATTTAGATCACCAATAATGAGGTGTTGAGTTTTTTCCAGCTACTTAATTAAAAAAATGGGTAGTTGAGATTAGAGCTGCACATAAGCCTAGTCAACCCCGATCTCAAGATTTTTTTGTTCGGTTTATCACTAAACGAATTTGAGGTTTCGCTCAACTTGGAGAGCTTTCAACCGAACTGAACCATTTCGGAGTCAAACTCCCAACTAGATCACTTAGCTCATTTCAAAGTTTCAAGATCAATCGTACTAACAAAAATTTATTTTACTTGAACAACTAATAAAATTAATTAAAATATAACAAATAATAAAAGTAATTTACATGTAAGAAGGTAAATAAAAAAAATTAAATTGAATGTAAATTAACATTATCGTAACAAATTATTTTTTCTTCTAATCAAGATTTATCTTTTTTTTTTTTTGGTAATAAGCGATGAAAAGATTCATCTTTTTTTATGTACATATAAATATAGATTTCCAACAGAATCACTCTATTAGCATTTAATAAACAACTTTTTGACTTTTTTTCAATAAGTTTCATGTTTCAAATTATTTTTTCTTTTAATCAAGATTCATCTTTTTTTATGTACATATAAATATAGACTTTCCAACAGAATCATTCTATTAGCATTTAATAAACAACTTTTTGACTTTTTTTTCAATAATTTTCATGTTTCAAAATATGATGGATTTAAGTGTTAATAAGTTTTGTTTAATTATAAATGATGACTGTTATTACTATATAATCACAAAAATAAAGCATATAAGTAAAGAAGGATATACAATAAAAGCGGTGTGATATATGATAATGAATTGATAGTGTGTTGGATTTTATTAAACAAAATTATTATAAATTGTCAGTTAAACAATTTTTGAATTATTAATGAGTAGAGATAGAGAGAGGAGTATTGAAAATTAAAAAATAGGATATTGAATCCTCTAACCATTGTACACGTCTTAGAGTTAAGTTATACAAGAAAAAGAATTGAGATGATGTGAGGGTGATAATATAGTATTACCATTTAATTTTTGAAAGTATTTTTATTTTAATTTATCTAAGATTAATGAAAATAAATCTATTTGCATTCATTATCATTATTTTCAATTAAATTAAACTGGAGAGACTATATTATACCCCCTCCATTCCTAAATGATTGCTACATTTTGACTTTTCATGGTCAACAAAACACGATATCAATGCAAGAAGCGTCGTATAGGCTAAAGGGGGTCTCCGTGTGGTGTTATAAATGCAAGCAAGGCTATCCTTGGTTCTGGAATAAATTGGTTGAGCTCAAGGATGAGATGAAGGGTGCAATGAATATACATGTGGGCTCTGGAAGGGATGTGAGTTTATGGTATGATGATTCGCTGCCAGGAGGATCGTCGATTGACAGATTGAGTGCTGAGGAGGCAGAGTGGGTTGGAGTCAATAGCAAGGACACAGTTGCTATGATAAGGCAGATAAGATGGCCGAGAGGGCGTAGGGAAACAAAACGAATAAGCCACATCAAAGAGCAAATCAATAATGTTGAGTTAAGAAATGTTAAGGACTGTATTCTTTGGAAGCTAAATGGGGATGGAAAATTCTCCTTGCAGAGTGTATGGCAAAAATTAAGAGGTGTTAGAGTTCCTCTTACTTGGACACATGTAACGTGGCATAAGAAAGCTATCCCTCGCCACAGTTTCATTGCGTGGATGCTCTACTTGGGGAAGTTGAGTACTATGGACAGATTGCATATGTGGGGAATAGTGACTAACAATGTTTCTAGTTTCTGTGATGAGAATGAAAGTGCAAATCATTTGTTCTTTCTTTGTGAGTACACAGTAGGTATCTGGAGGAGTGTGCTGCAGCGATTGAATGCTTACAGAGTGGCACGAGATTGGGAATATGAAGGGAAATAGTGTAGTGAGGAGTTCAAGAGCGGGAGTTTCTGTAGCTCGCTTGGGAGAATTGCCTTATGCTGCTCTGTATACCATGTTTGGAGGGAGAGAAATGCTCGGATTTATGCACAAAGACAACTTCCTCGAGATCGAATTTTGAGTATTATTTGTAAGGATGTTTCGATGAAAGCTAGCAATTGGGTAAATGTAAAAGCTACTAAGGCTAACTTTGAACTATGTCTTAGTTGGGGTATTAGCTCATCTATATTTAGTAGGAGGTCATTGTAAGAGCTATGTCCCATTTGTTTCTTATGTATCGTTTTTGTTGATTCAATAAAACTCCTCAATTTCAAAAAAAAAAAAAAAGCACGATATCAAACATAAATATCTCATATTCTACATATAAAAAATTATAAAAAGTTGATAGTTCAAAAATATATAGAGACAAATATAACATGATATCATATGACTGTATTATTTCTTATTGGTTATTGAGAATTATTGATCAGAATTTTTAAAATTTGATAATGTAAAATCAAAATGTATCAATCATTTAAGGACAGAGGGAGTATTAGATTATTGAGCATGATAAATTTTTATCTACAAAAGAAGATTCCAGTCAATTTCGTAGTGATGGAAGATATTATTTCTACGAAAAACGTTGAGGAATTCCTTATGTAGTGTGTTTCATATTTGTCAACAAATTGAATTTTTCAATATTTTGACTTGAAAGTTTTCTGGTTGCAGCCCAAAACTATTAGCCCAAACTTTAAATGGCGAAGTCTAGTGAATCTTTTAGAGGTCATCTTGTTCTCTTCGGGCTACGTACCCAAAAGTCCAAAACAAGTCAACAACTAATACTTCAAAAAATAAATATTTCATGTTACTTCATATTATTATTTTATTATATTATAAAAAATAACATTATTTTACATGAAATAATTTCATAACAGTTGATCTTTCAGACATCTTTGGTAAACTTAATCTGCCCCTCAAACTATTATAATTCATTCAAATGAGGAATTCAATTTTTGAATAGGTCATATTATTACCCCCTAAACATGTGTTTATTAGGTCAAATCATAGCAACTCAGCAAGCAGGCATGAGGTGGGAGCTAGGTCTCGTGGGGAAATTTTGTTTCACTTGTAAAGAGGCATGCACATTTTTCTGTTTAATATTGTGCCTCGAAATTTTAATGCGTGAAAACCTCGATTTACCCTTGCAAAAATCCTCGATTAGGGGTCATTTGACTTATACATTAAGTTGAAGGGACATAGCGACCTAAACAAAGTTGATCACATGTATCATTTTATCCATTTGACCACACATTTTTATAAAATTGTCCTCGTTGCTACTGTCATTGGAACGTCAGTTAAATTTTGACAAATTAAAACACATCACGTTCACATGACTATAATTTGCGAGTAAATTTGTCCAACACCTAAAATATTCACATGAATGTCACATGTTTTAATTTAACCTATATTCTGACTGTATTAGCAACTAAAACAAATTTTGTAAAAATGTATGATCAAACAAAACAAAATGAACCACATATGATTAAAAATGTGATACCTTACAAACATATATGACCAAACTTATCTTTAACCCATTGATTAATAAGCCTTTCCTTCGAAAAATGAAGTGTGAACCATAAATAGAAACTAATAAAAAGACATGCAACCAATATCGCAATTTCATCTGCTCCGGTTGCTACAGGACAACAAACGTTACATTTGATTTTTTGAACATAAACATCTCTTTCAATCCCTTCCCAAACCCATCAACATCAACAACCCACGAATCACCCAAATACAATCCCTAACTCATTAACGAAATCCAATAACTCATTTGACATATCAAATCGGATAAAATCCGACCAAATGCTCCACAATGCCTAGTCGAGACCGTTAATATTAACGATTTAATATTCTGTTGGTATCTGACTTAAGCATCAGAGAAACAAGTATGAGGTTCAGCATTTTGCTTGAGAAAATTTGTTTCATATTTTTTTTGAAGTACTCACTCTAAATTGTCATTTTAACTGAAAATTTGTGTATTTGTTACCTGTATTATTTAACACTAATTTTTCGGATCCAATAAGTTCCACCATTGAATGATATTCAAGTAAATGATATCGTTTGACAAAAGAAAATTAAAAAAAGTAGTAATATACTCCCTCCGTCTTTAAATGATTACAACATTTTGATTTTATATGGTCAAACTTAAAAACTTTAATTAATAATTTTCATTAACCAATAAGAAATAATATAGGCATATGATATCTTGTTAGATTCGCCTCAATATATATTTTTGAACTATCAACTTTTTATAATTTTTTCATATGTAGATTAGTAGATATTTATGTTTAAAATCGTGTTTTGTTGACCATGAAAAATCAAAATGTACCAATCATTTATGGACGAAGGAAGTATAAAACAATGAGCTCCTCGGTCCCACTTTCAAACATTCAAACAATACTCGCTAATATTAGTACTTGAACTAAATTTCCGCAAACAAAATTAGCCCACAGTTAGGCTCATTCATATCAAGTAGCTTGCTTCTCGTCGCGTCACACAGCCCCCCCCCCCCACCCCACCCGTCTATATATGTGTACAAACAATGTATAAGAAGAAATAAGCCAAAAACCTGCTACTATTAAAGATGGTTAGGTGTAGAGAGGGGGGGTGGGGGTGATGTGGTTTGGACAAGGAGCCATAATTTTCTTCCCCTGAAATAAAGTTTACATGTACATTGTTAGTATACATACATTTTTTCTCACATAAATACAAAATTATTGAAAGAAATTCTGTAAATAATAAAGCATGAAAATCAGGATTTATATAAAGTTTTCTGTTCATCCTCTCATTCCTCTGACTATCTGACTAAAAATTAATTACTTGTAAGTCACTTAAGAAAATACCCTTTTTGCATCTTTCAAGAATTATACCTTTTTTGTGCTGCAATTCAATTTGAGTAAAAAGATTGAGACTTTATTTTGTGGGGTTGTGAAGTTTGCTTGAGATGACTAATGTGGGGGGTTTAGTTGAAGAGAATGAATGGGTTTTAGGTGGGTTTGGGAGTTTGAGCATGAAGAGGGTCGGGTTAAACCCGTACCCGGGTCCATTAAAGGTGAATGAGGATTGTTTAGCTGAAGCAGAAGAGGCTGCAAGAGAGGTTCTGAAGTGTATACATCCAACGTTGGATTCTGAGGAAAGGAGAAGTGATGTAATTGATTTTATTCAGAATCTCATGAATGAAAACCTCGGTGGCCAGGTTGTTTTTTTGTATTGTTTAATTTTTATCTCTTTATTGTTTTATGTGTTTTGTGTTTGCATGTATAATCTGAGCTTGTACAGATTGTGTTTGGTTCTTGAAATGATGTGATTAGAACTTTTTCTGTGTTTTATCTCGTTTGAATTGGAAAAATATAGTCCGTAATTTTTTTTGTTGAAGGTTGACATGAGGTTCAGAAAATGGAGTTGGTGAATTTTTGATATATGTGTGGATCTCTACCTATCTGTGTTTTATATATATCATATACGGAGTATCTGTATATGATTACGAGATTTTTAGGAATATTTAAATATACAAAGATTGTTAATTTGATCATCTATACGAGTCTCTTCTGATGGGATCTGCAAAACATATTATTTTTGATATATTTGTGGATCTCTCTCTATCTCTGTGTGTCTGATATTTCATACTCTGTATATGATAAGGAGCTTACGCGAAGTCGCGAACATTTTAGAAAAGGAAGATTATCGAAACTACTATTATTTGTACTTTCTGTATCCCCAAGATTTATTGAATGCTCCATTATGTTATAATGATTTGTTGGATAAACTCGATGAACTCTAATTCGCGCGTAAATTTGAAAATCTGAAAACTAGCGACTAAAGATTGAAAAGTTGAAAGGAACAACGATGCTTCTTAAATTATCACTTCACACAACGAATTTGGTACACGTGGCGTGGCTCGTGACGACCGACATATGTATCTAATTATTACCATGTTATTTTTGTATCCGTCTGCAATCATTTTTATCATTGAACAACGAAATAAATGAGGTAATGACGTATTGTTTCGAGTAGTTAAGAAGGCAGCTTGATATGGTATCTAATTATTGATTGCTTATGATGTTGTGCGAACAACTTTCCCCGACTTTCTTTATGTTCCTTCCCTCTGTGCACACTCTTTATGCAGTCAGATATGGTATTTGTGTTGTGTGACTTAATTAGTTGTCAATTTTATCAATATAAGGTTAGCTTATGCAACTAGTTAAACATTTGACATATATGTGTCAAGTTGATATGTGATTCTGCAAACAAAATAAGAAAGCATCGGTTATTGCATCCATAATAGTAGCATATATGATATCTTATTAATAGATTCATTAAACTTTCCCCTTACATGTGAAACAAATATGATATTCAGTCAATCATTTGGTTAATATTAAATATCATTAATTACCTCCGTCCTGGTCGTGCGGACATGAAAATAATCTCACAAATACAACAGATTCAAATTAGCCAAATGTTGAAGAACTTAAGGTGCAAATGGGGTGTCCTTGAAATAGTTGATAAAGCTCACTAGGTGATTGTGTCTGCTTATGTATCTGAAAATGATCATAATGTCTCTCACAACCACGAATATTTGTTTCTTTCTCTGTGTTTGCGCACACTTTTGTATATATAACAGACACGTGTGCTTTGAACTCAAAAGACATTTCTTCAATTGGTATATGACGTTAGAGATTGGTTTTAGTATTTCTATCCAAAGACAAAATAACACTCATGATACCGCACCTTCATACCAAGATTTTTTTCCACATTATAATATTCTTTGTGTTCTTGTTCTCGATCCTTTTTTATTGCATCAAAAGGAAATAACAACTATATATGTAATATCCCAGGTTGACTATCGTACTCTTATTATGATTACAGTTTAATTCTTGTGGTAGAGTTCATAATTTGTATATTGTATTGTTGGCTGACATTAGGTACTCCCCTATGGGTCTGTGCCGCTGAAGACATACCTTCCTGATGGGGACATCGATTTTACTGCCCTTCACTCACATATTACTGATGAA
This sequence comes from Echium plantagineum, assembly GCA_003412495.2. Taxonomy (NCBI): domain Eukaryota; kingdom Viridiplantae; phylum Streptophyta; class Magnoliopsida; order Boraginales; family Boraginaceae; genus Echium; species Echium plantagineum. The sequence continues at coordinate 15,824,381 of CM016562.1, forward strand.
AACCTACCAAAAGCTGTTTTTACTGTTCTTAAGGAGGAACAACTGTATCGAGACGGAAAGTATAAAGTGAAGGACATACAATTTATTGATGCGGAGGTTTGTTTTTTCTGTGTGTAGTTATAAAACTTTATTATGTATATGTTATTCTTTTTATAATTTAAGTTAACTTATCAGACTTGGCTTGCAAATTGCTGAATGGTCAGCTCCTGCAATTTATTATAAAACTTTATTGTTCTGTTCCTCACTGAAGACGTGGAATCAAAAAAATTGATATTGATTGATATAATGACGTTGTAGTTTTGCGCCCTTTTCCTCTCCTCTACGATCTTTTGAGTAAGCAGATTCCTTTGGAAAACTAATTTAACTGACATCCCCATAAAACTTATAGGACCTTCAAAAAATCACTTTGGCTTACTGTAGTTCTGTATGCTCGCGTCACCCTGCATGCTTCTGATTAATTTAATGCGTCCCGCCTTATATCAGTCTTTTATACTACGGGGTTATATGATTAATGTAGTTCCATTTCTTACTATTTAGTATGTTTCTTAAATAGGTTATGGCGTCTATTTTAACATGATCGATCCCTCATGACAGGTCAAACTCATTAAATGCCTTGTACAGGATATTATGATTGACATATCCTTCAATCAGATAGGTGGATTGTGTACCCTCTGTTTTCTTGAGCAGGTACAGTGTAATGTTTTATTTGCACTGAAGACAGTTTTCTTGAGCAGATATGATATAATATTGTACATGATTGAAGATAAGTCACTGGAGAAAATATAATTAAAAACAATACTGAAGAGATATAAGGTCCTTTAGACATCTCTAAGATTTTCTTGAATATATATTTTCCAATCTACAAGAATAAAGTCCCCAACACAAGTCAGATCTTAGAATTTTCAGAAATCTCACTGGGGTGGTTATGTAGTCTTTGACCCTTATTTGATTGATTTTATCTCTTCAAAGATCTACATGTTAGGTGTGCAACGAGTTACCACATAACCTCTTTGGCCTATGTCACCTAGTTTAAACTTGGACAAGTGAAGCTTTTACCATTAGCACAGAAATGGTTTAGGATCTCCTCTTTTGCCGTGGGTATTGGTCATATACATCCATATAGGTTTAGCCCATATCTTCGCATTATATGGTAACTGTTGATTGTTTTAGATTTAAGTCACTTTGTTTATTTGCTTGCATAATGTTTACAACCTTTTACAACTATTTAACATATACAAAGTTCAGAAATGGGCCAAAAATGGGGGAACATCAAAGTCCTAATACTAAATGTTCCATTCCTTGTCTTTTGTATCAGTGATATGTAAATGTATTGCAAAAGCTGTGTTTTCTTTATCTAATTTTATATTTAATTCACTGTCACCATAAGAGGAGGTAAACAGTTCAAATACATGGTATACTGGCAGGTTGATCGGCTTGTTGGAAATGATCATCTCTTTAAACGTAGTATCCTTCTTGTGAAAACTTGGTGCTACTACGAAAGCCGTATTCTTGGTTCGCACCATGGTTTGATCTCTACATATGCTCTAGAGACGCTGGTTTTATATATTTTCCATCTCTTCCATTCATCATTGACTAGTCCATTGGCGGTAATTTTCTGTGACTAAAGCATTCTGCTTAGTTTTTTTCCTTACGCACATGATTTTATTCACACTACTTTTGTGCGTTCAGGTTCTACACAGGTTTCTAGATTATTATAGCAAATTTGATTGGAGTAAGCTCTGCATTAGCTTGAACGGTCCAGTTAGCAAATCTACCCTTCCTGATATTGTTGGTATGATTTTTTTTTAAATCTTATTTATTCATGTTTGTTCCTTTATGAGCCCTGCTTCTTCATTTTCTATACTTTGGATTTAGGTCTTTTTTGTTTACACATGTGCATGTGCTTTTAAGTGCATGCTTATTAGCGTTCTGCATAGGTTTATTTTTCCCCTTTTACTGCTATTAAACTTGTTACTTGACCTATATAGATTCATTAAGGATAATATATAAATATATTCAGATATTTGAGTTAGAACATGTCATTGTCCTTATGACATTTTCTTGGTCTCATATGAAGTTGAGAAGCTTGACAATGAAGAAAAGAAATTCTTACTCAGTGAAGATTTTCTCAGAGAATGTAAGGATATGTTCTCCGAGTCATCTAGTGATGATGCCCAAAAGACATTTCCACCAAAATATCTCAATATAATTGACCCCTTGAAGGAGTATAACAACCTTGGACGCAGTGTCCACCAAGGTAACAACTGTTTCTAGTCGTCACTAGATCATTACTCTGTTTATAGATCCTTTGCATATGATCTAAATTAACCTTTTTGTATTTTGGAAGATGGTCAATTTATAATTGAATGTACAAGTTAAAAAGTTTCAGGTTTGATGTTTTTTATTATGGCAGGAAACAGGCCTATAAACTTCAAAACTTTTCAAAAAATCTATATTCCTACACCCTCTAAGATGTAGTAATTGATCTTACAAATTGTCTCCCCAAACATCGCTTCATTCAACAAAGACATTATTGCTTATAACAATTTACTCTTGTTTAACTACTCTCAAAGTCTGTTGTCTAAATATTGAAGGCAAAAAAGTAGAAACATATTATTAACATAATAAGTAGAGGTTTTGTATAAGATATAAAGTTTTTTATACAAATCCTTATACCCCCTCCATCCCAATTTATTTGTCCACTTCTCCCAAAATAGAAATTCCAAAATTGGTTCTTCTTTAGTTCAAATTTGTGGAGGGAAATTAGAGTAATGTGAGATGAATTTGAATTTTCCTAAAACTTTGTGCAAAATTAAAGCGGACAAACAAAATGGGATGGAGGCCGTATTATGAAATAGGTATTCGTTTATTAGCTCTAGAGCGCCAACCGAAAGAGGAACGAACCCTTACATGTGAAATAGGAACTTGTTTCCTACGGAGTGGCTGAAGTTACTTTCGGTATTTTGCTAATGAAATCCTTAATTTAACAAAATATCTATTACCTAATAGGAAACTTCTACCGTATACAAAGTGCTATAAGGTATGGTGCTAGGAAGCTTAGCTGGATTCTTTCATTGCCTAAGGGTAGGGTGACAAATGAGATCAAAACCTTTTTCGTAAATACTCTTGAGAGGCATGGATGTAAAAATGAATGCTATTTGTCAAAGCGCATTCATGCAGAGGGATCTATTGATTTTTCTGTTTCTTCATCCTGCAACTTGGTATTTGAGGATGAAATGCTTCTGCGATCTTCTCTTTGTAGTTTTGAGGATGATAGTGTAAGAACAGAGGAGAGATTCTCTTCACACTTTGGTGGTGGCGAGCCATGTAAGTATCCAGGATCCATGGTTTTGTCTCAGGCACTATCAGAAAGTTATTCGGCAAATGGAGTTGCTACTTGTTCAGAAAACTTTGTTGGTGACAATAATAGCAATCTCTCATGTTCTATCTCTCAAGTCGGAGGTGTCAGTTCTGTTTGTTTCAGCAATAAAAGTTCTCAATTTAAGTCTCATTTGTATCCTGTGTCTTGTTGTAAAGAGAATAGGGACCTTCAGTTTGGATTTTCTTCTTTCGTTGCGAATGAGTTCAATGAGGATAAACATGGGATCATTTATGGAAAACCTACACCAACTTCAAGCCGAAAAAACTATATTTTGGAAAATTTCTCCCTCGATAATTGGTTGAAGGACTCGTCCGGCATGGAAAGTTATGTAGAACCGTTGGATCCTCCATCAGATCTCACTGGGGATTATGATAGTCACTTAAGGAACTTATTATATGCACAATACTATCATGAGGCTGCATTATCTTCCCAAGTAGGAAACTATCCTCATCTTCCATCATCATCGTTACAATATTTGAATGAGAATCCTTGGGATACAGTTCAGGCTTCAATTCCCCTCCAATGGGATTTGTATCCTCAGCACAACTCTAACATTGAATATGTTGAGTCATACAATGATTTTGCTATCGGTTCTGCATCATCAAGCATATATGTGAGCAACGAATCTAAGTGCACGATGGATGGTATATGCACCTATTTTACAATTACGGTAATTTCACCCCTAATCTTTAATCAACTTGTGTAATGCTCTTGATCTGATTTTTCTTTTCCACCCCTTATCGTAAGCCAATTATCTTTCTCCTGCACCCATAGCCTATACAATAATATAGAGTTTCCTCTCCTTTTGATATTATGTGTTCATATTTTGCAGAATTTCAGTGGGAATGATAAATGCTTGAAATGTGGGAACATAAGGAAGAAAGAAACAAGGGAATATAAGTTAGCAAGAGATACACACAAGAAAGCTGCAGCTTCTGCTCTGCCTGAGAGGAGCTCTACTAGCAGCTCTCAGGATCATTGTTCTCGACCCTCACTCCATAGGAAGTCTACTGTAGCTCAAACTCATGTTAACGAAATGTTGAGCCCATCTTCTGGAATCCAGTTTGGATCATTCTGTGGTTTTCCAGTTATCCCAACAGGCTCTTCCCAGAATTTGGCACCGGGGACTAATTTGCTACAGAAATTGAGTCCAATGTGGGAGGATGCAGAACATGAACGGTAGGAAACTAATATACACATATTCACTCTCATTATCATCTAGTTTATTTTATGTTTCTACTAATAAATTTAAAACTCTAAAGAATTTGGCATCCAGGGCTCTTGAGGACTCATTCCGCCTTAAAAGTGAAGACGACTTCCCGCCTCTCAGTACAAAAAATGTAGGAAAGAAGTTGGCTTGTAGAGACTGATTTTAAGATAGCCTTGATGTTGATTAAGTAAGACAATTAGGCAGATGATTTTCATTGTAAGTTGCCTGACTCAGCTTGGAGTTTGCCTCTGGAGATATTTGGTGGGAGCATAATGTAAACTAATTAGAAACTTTGAAATTCTCTTATGCTCCCTCTTTTTCATATCTACAGTACAGTGTGGATCCATATTGAACTTGATATATGCTGAAGCTGGGCTCTTCTTTATACACACCAAAACAGTAGTTCTCAGAATAAAATTATAATTTTGCCCCTCCCTTTTGGAAGTGTAACAGGTGAAAAAATAGTGTTGCACTTGTTTCGTGCAACACGTGGACAAAAAATGAAATTTATTTTTATATTTTATACACCCGTTTTAAAATAGTTGGTTGCTTAGGAAAAATTGATTTTTCGTAATATTTGATTGTTTAGTAATACAACGTACTTTTCGACTTTTTTTCTTTCATTTTTTATTCTAATAATAATTTTCTATTATAATATTTGATTGTTTGGTATCTAGTAATGATGAAGACGTTGTTGGAGTGGCTAATCTTACATTGTATGTTAAATATTTTCTTTAGTTTTTCATGACAAAACTTGTTTCGAAATACACAAAATACATTTGCAAACTATTATTTTTGTCATAGTTAGAGCATGTGCACCATCTCCCATATAAGTTATAATAAGGGTTCAACTTACTAAAACTGATACTTTTTCAGCTTCCCTAAAATAGTTTGGCTCCATATAAATTACTCACTTACCCTCAAATTTGTACCCTCCCTATTCTCTAGTTATAATTACTATGGTTCGATTAATTGTGAATAATAGGGGATCTGCCAAAGAGCAACTAGTACCGAAAATTGGAAAAGTAACAATTAAGAGTGAATTATAGAGAAAAATTTAGGGGAGCTGATGTACATGCTCTTACATACTCGTTCGTTGTTCATTTGTGGAATATCTAGTACTCCCTTCATCCCTAAATGATTGTCACATTTTGATTTTTTATAGTCAACAAAATACGATTTAAAATGTAAATATCTATTATTTTACATGCAAAAAAATTATAAAAAGTTGATATTTCAAAAATATATATTGAGACGCATCTAACAAGGTGTCACAAGGCTATATTATTTCTTATCGTTTAATGAGAATTCATGATCAAATTTTATTATATTTGACCAACAAAAGTCAAAATGTGACAAGCTTTTAGGGATAGAGATAATACTTACTAAGGCTTTACATGAAGACCATCTTATCATGTAAATCAACACCTTCAACATAATCAGAAAGCTTTACGAAAGCATATTGTATTTATCTTAATTATTTCTGTATGAATTGATTTCAATTATTTCTGTATGAATTGTTTTCTGATTTTTATTGATAAAATTATGGGTTAATGGCATGAAAGATCACTCAAAGATACTAATATTTCCTAGTCGATCACCCTATTATTAAATGGACCACCTTCGATCACTGAACTGCATTTTTTTGGGCAAACTTGGTCACTGGGCCGTTTTGAAAGATTTTGGGTGCATTTTGTAAGTTTTTAGCAAGGGTAATTTTGTCCGTTCATATTTATAGACATTTAATCCTCGTTTTTTAAACTTTTTTAAATTTTTTTTTTAAACTTTTTTTTTAAATTTTTATTTTATTTTTTTTCAGTTTTTTTTTAATTTTTTTTTAAAAAAATTTTTGATTTTTTTTTTAGTTTTTTTTTTTAAATTTTAATTTTAAAAAATTTAAAAAAAGTTCAAAAAAAATAAAAATAAAAATAAATAAAAAATTTTAAAAAAATAAAAAAAATTTTAAAAAAGTTTTAAAAAAAACTAAAAAAAAAAATTAAAAAAAAATTAAAAAAATTTTTTAAAAAAAATTTTAAAAAAAGTTTTAAAAACGAGGATTAAATGTCTATAAATATGAACGGACAAAATTACCCTTGCTAAAAACTTACAAAATGCACCCAAAATCTTTCAAAACGGCCCAGTGACCAAGTTTGCCCAAAAAAATGCAGTTCAGTGATCGAAGGTGGTCCATTTAATAATAGGGTGATCGACTAGGAAATATTAGTATCCTTGAGTGATCTTTCATGCCATTAACCCTAAAATTATTGTCACTTATATTTTTGGTGTAAGTTCCTTAGAGTTCATAGTTCAACATAATATACGCATGCGTTGAGTATTAAATTGTAAAATTGAATTTGAAAGTTATTGTTTATGTGTGTATATAATATTTGGTGTTATTGGAAGCAGTTTTGACTTTTAAAGTTTGAAGTATTTAAGAAAAGACCTCACAAACCTTGGTACTACTACTAATTTATTATCAATATGTTTCCCAAAATTAATATCGCCAAAAACATGTTGTCAACCTATGATGCCCGAGGCCGATGGCTATATTTATTTTAGTCCTAATATATTCCGTTGAATAGGCTAAGCAAGTTGATTAACTTAACAAATACGGTGTACTTCGTATGGGTTTAGTAGTAGTGGAGAATGCTGCTTTACGAAGGATCCATTATTCATCGAATTTGTATTGAGTGTGATGTGGGTCATTTCCTCGGTTAGGATCTAGGGGAGTCCACTTTAATATGATGGTCCACGGGCTTTTCGCCCGGTCTTTGTTAGACTGGAGATTCTAATCTCCTCTCGATTCTGGACTTCAAGGAAGGTCCAGGCCGGGTCCTATTTGCGTCTTGGGCCCTGGTGCTGGGTTCTCGTTGAGCCGGTCCAGGAGGAGTGTCTGCCGGCCCTTGGGAGTTGCCGGATGGCCCTGTCCTAGGTCTCCTTGGAACTTCTGGGAAGGGAGGTGGACTCCCGATCTCCCGAAGTCTGTCGGCCGGTCCATGTTGTCCTGATTGGTTGTCCATGTTCACTCCGGTACCTAGACCACGACCGGCTAAATCGCGGCCATTTCGACGGTCAAGTTAGTAAGGGTTCAAGGAGTGACTAGTAAATATGGAGCAAGAATAACATTACCTTCCACTAGTGCTAGTGGGAGTATATTTATAGACCTGAATCCTTTTGTCTTGATGTGCTGAGATTAAGCCACGTGGACGGCTGGAATACTCCCAGCCTTCCTTTCACCAAAATGGGACGATCCAGTCTCTGGGCCCAGAAGTGGACCTCATGACCCATTTCCAAAAATGGGTAGACTTTTTAACATAAAAGTTAGACCTCATCAGAGTGGACATCAAAATGGCATAATAACATGCAAATTATGTCTATCAAATAAATTACATCAAACAAACTATATATAATAGTCGTCTCGACAAAAAAAAAAGGTGTTGACCAAGGATATATTGCAAAATATCTCATCGTTAAAGACTTAGATTAATGAGGTGCTAGGCTGGTAGCTGATAGGTAAATGCAATATAATATCTGGACGACTTGATTGTTACTATCACAACACACAAGAGTCATGCACTGCAACAATGGAAAACTAAAAAAACGTTTACCAAAACATTACAAGACAAAGTAATAAATGGTGGCCTTTTTTGGAATTAGAAATTGTGAGTAGTAGACCGGTTCAAGATGATCGAACCGACCATGACGACTTGGGGTGGCAATGACTAGTGAAGTTGATTATCGCATCGCCGACTATTTATGGCGTTGACAACTGCATCCCCCACAGTCCACACAATTAAACTACTAATTAATTTTATTACGTAATTTAATTAACAAATTCTGATTATTTGATGTTTCAAAGTGAAGTCATCAAATCAGTGGACAGAAACGTGCGGAAGTACTACGTCTTAACTACTTTATCTCTTGCTAGGTCCCTTACCCTAGACGGGTTGTAAGAGATGTCCTAATAACAATCTTCCAAAGAAAAGAATCCAACTCTCATGGAGTATAATACTCCCACCGTCCCTAAAAGATTGTCACATTTTGACTTTTGATGGTCAATCAAATACGATTTAAAACATAAATATCTATTATTCTACGTGCGAAAAAATTATAAAAAATTAATATTTCAAAAATATATATTGAGACGAATCTAACAAGGTCCACAAGACTATATATATTATTTCTTATCGTTTAATGGAAATTTATGATCAAACTTTATTAATGCTTGACTAACAAAAGTCAAAATGTGACAATCTTTTAGAGACGGAGGGAGTATTTCATAAATATACTATTTTCGTGATTTGAACCTATAATATCGAGATATGTTCATCTCAGACAATAATAGACATTCTTTTGACACAAACCTAACAAGACACCTAAAATAAACCTTTTGGAGGCAATAATGAACATTCTTTCGACACAAACTTATCAAGATTCAATCTTTTAGAGACGGAGGGAGCATTTTTTTCATGTTTCTTTTTATTTGATTGTTTACAATTTCAATGCACTTTTTACAATCACAATGTACCTTTTTACAATTCCAATACACCTTTTTACAATCCCAATGTAATTTTTCACAATCTCTTAATAAAGTATTTTTTCCCCAAACAATCAAATAAAAAGAAACGGAGGGAGTATAATTATAAATAGGGAATATAAAATATTATTTGGACACTATCTTGAATATGTGTATAACAATTAAGAGTTGGTAATGTTAAGATTGCTCCAAATGAGCCCAAATTGTCACATGTGAAAGTCCCACATTGGAAATAAAGGAGAGAATTCATCACTTAATAAACTAGGGAGCAACTCCACTTATCACCAATTGGTTTTAAGATGGTGTCTCCTTGGGTTATGAAGTGTGCTCTCTCTCCTCATATGGTGTGGCCCAGGCCCGATTAATGCAGTTCTTACATGGTATCAGAGCTCATGGTTAAAGTGACCTGGGTATTCGAAGAAAAAAAAATGGGACTTCACATGTGAGGGGGGAGTGTTAAGATTGCTCCAAATGAGCCCAAATTGTCACATGTGAAAGTCCCACATTGGAAATAAAGGAGAGAATTCATCACTTAATAAACTAGGGAGCAACTCCACTTATCACCAATTGGTTTTAAGATGGTGTCTCCTTGGGTTATGAAGTGTGCTCTCTCTCCTCATATGGTGTGGCCCAGGCCCGATTAATGCAGTTCTTACAGTTGGTAGGTGTAACTTTTGTTTTGTACTTTAGATTGTTGCTCACAAAGTAGGCAAGTAGACATCTATCAGCCTCATCATTTTCGTTTACATCCTAACGACAGCCACTTGGTAGGGCTATTACATGCATTGTGTCGTTGTAGTTGTTCCAAGAGAGTGACTTCAACGGCTAATTTTCATTGCGTTCGTTAAGATTTTTATTTACAAATCATTCATTAAACATAAAAAATATATAAATGATATTTTCACCGTCCCTAAATGATTGTCACATTTTGATTTTTCATGGTCAACAAAACAAAAATTGGAACTAAATATCTCTTATTCTACATGTGAAAAAATTATAAAAATTTGATATTTCAAAAATATATATTGAGACGAATCTAACAAGATCCCGTAAGACTATATTATTTCTTATCGTTTAATGAGAATTTATGATCACATTTTGTATTGTTTGACCACCAAAAATCAAAATGTATGTGATAATCTTTTAGGGACGGAGGGAGTATTATTTTGTAATATATTTTTTTTTTCTTTTTAATTCTCCCTCCGTCCATAAAAGATTGTCATATTTTGACTTTTGTTGGTCAAACATAACAAAATTTGATCATGAAATCTCATTAAACGATAAGATATAATATAGTCTTGTAAGACCTTGTTAGATTCGTCTCAATATATATTTTTGAAATATCAACTTTTTATAATTATTTTGCATGTAGAGTAACAGATATTTACGTATTAAATCGTATTTTGTTGACTACCAAAAGTCAAAATGTGACAATCTTTTAGGAACGGAGGAAGTACGTTTTAGGCGAGAAATTGTTGGATATTGTGAAGTTGGTATCACCTTATAAGAAACTTATGTTTGAGTAGTTTTGTGATTAGTTGTAAATACTTGTAATCATAGTCATATGAATTTAATTTATTTCTATTCTTCGGTCAAGTGTTATTGTTTGACTCTATATTCTCTATAAGCGCTATAGAAATATCATTTCATCAAATTTGAAACTTACTTTTATCTTTCAGATAATCTGTAGCAATATGTTTAGTATTTACATAAAATTTTAAAACAAAAAATTTAAGGGGTGTTAAAAGTAATGAGCCAAACTCTGCCTAATGATGTAATGACGTGTCCTCATCATTCTACATTGTAGAGCCAACTCACATGATTAATACTCCAATAAATATGAGAAATAATGATTGTACCAATGATGTTTACAAATAAGTGGAGTCAATTCAATAGCCTCATGACTCTATAGTCTAGTGGTATTCGATCCAATTTCTTATGTAAGAAATTACAAGTTCGAATTTTGTTGGAGATAAATTTGTCTCATATTATACTCGATATAACACTCTATTAATTAGGAATTATAGGTTTTTCTAAAATGTGTAATTGCATTTGAAACTTGAATGTTGCCTTGTATGCTTATTAATGTTGCATTGTATGCTTATGAATGTTAAATTTTATTTTCATATGTTCTTACTAGTGACCAAAGGGTATAATATGAGACAAATTTGTCTCCAATAAGGTTCGAAGCCATGACCTCTTACATGAAAAGTTGAGTCGGATGCCACTAGACTATTGAGCCATCGGCAAGAAACAAACACTTTTTAAGATAAAAGGATCCAACGAATAGCTAAGGTTTGTTGACGATCCATGGCTACAATCCCACCGACATCATAAATAGTGCCTCATATTCATTAATTTTATACGTATATTTTTTTTATAAAGATTGTATTAGGTTAATGGGCAAGTAGTCCTATTCCATAAGTCCGCAGTGTTAGGGCTAATGACCATTATTAGCATAAGTGACCATTGATAATATAGCATTAATGACCATTATTAGAATTAGTGACCATTATTAGCATTAATGACCATATTACTCATTAGTTGACTATATTAGTGCGTAGTGATGGACATCTTTCTGTATAAATATGTATCATTATTCAATAATACAATGATCGATTCCACAATATTCTAACAGATTAACATCTATATAATAAATATATTTAAATATTTTGAACACTACTTCAAAATATACGTCACTCATCATTGATTTAGAATAATTAGATACACTATAAGAATAGTGATTGACAAGAAGATTTTGAATAATAAGTAAGTTACAAACACAAATATATTCTAAACATAGTTGATTGTTAAAGATATTTTATACTAATAAACTAAATAATAAGAGTTCGAAATTCAAAATAATAGACCTAGAACCAACCTTATAATAATGACGCGTATGACGAAGAAGCGTCGTAAATGCCCTCCTAAACTATTCAACACAACGCTTCTAAACATATAAAACGCTCTAAAACTCATCATTCTTCCCACTTCCAATCATTCGTCCATTTCTTTAACAAAGAAAAAAACAACCAAAAAGATACATTCATAGCTAAATAAACCATTCAACTCTACCTTTTCATTGCTTAATTTTAGCATATTTGTTCTTAATTTTTTTTACTTCTATTTCCATTTTCACATAGTACTTGTTCGATCTCCAGTATAACCGGAGATCGAACAATATATGGCAGGTCCGATACCCGAAAACGCCTTGTTTGGCAAATACGAGCTAGGAAAGCTCTTGGGATGTGGCGCTTTCGCCAAAGTGTATCATGCTAGGGACCTTAGAAATGGTCAAAGTGTAGCCATCAAGATCATAACCAAGAGCAAAATCTCCCATAATGCAACGCTAATGTCCAACATCAAACGCGAGGTTTCGATCATGAAGAAACTTAATCACCCCAACATCGTTCACTTGTTCGAAGTTTTGGCCTCCAAAACCAAGATTTACTTCGTGTTGGAGTTTGTTAAGGGGGGTGAATTATTCGCAAGAATTGCGAATAAGGGGCGGTTAAACGAGGATCTTAGCCGGAAATACTTCCAGCAGCTCGTTTCCGCCCTAAGCTACTGCCATTCCCGTGGGGTGTTTCATAGAGATCTGAAGCCTGAAAATCTGTTGATTGACGAAAATGGTGACTTGAAGGTTTCCGATTTTGGGCTTAGTGCTCTCGCTGAACAAATTCGGACAGATGGGCTTTTGCATACTCTTTGTGGGACACCTGCATATGTTGCTCCTGAGATTTTGTCGAAACAGGGATACGATGGTGCTAAGATTGATGTTTGGTCTTGTGGGGTGATTTTGTTTGTTATTAGTGCTGGTTATTTGCCGTTTAATGATCCCAATTTGATGGTGATGTACAAGAAAATCTATAAAGGCGAATTTCGGTGTCCCAAATGGATGTCCTCTGAGCTGAAGCGGTTTTTGTCTCGAGTTTTGGATGTAAATCCAATGACGAGAATCACCATAGATGAAATCAAACGTGACCCTTGGTTCAAGAAAGGGTTCAAGGATGTTAAATTCTACGACCAAGATTTTGGAAACAAATTCAAGGCTGTCAAGCAAGAGGAGAGCCCTGGATTCCCATTGAACGCGTTCGATTTGATCTCGTTCTCATCCGGGTTGGATCTTTCCGGGTTGATTGACGAAACGTGCAATGCGGTGGAAGATTCGGAGAGGTTGGTGGTGGAAGATGCACCTGAGAGAATTATGGAGAAGATTGGTGAAATGGTGAATGAGGAGGGGAGGGGAAATGTTAGGTTGAAGAAAATGAAAGAATGGGGTGTAGAATTGCAAGGGCAAGATGGGAAATTCATCATCAGCTTGGAAATTTACCAGTTGACTAATAACTTGGTAGTTATGGAGGCCAAGAGATTAGCTGGAGAAGCTGTACATTTTGATGAGTTATGGAAAAAGAAAATCAAGGAGGGAATCCTCAGCCAATAGGAAAATTGTGTTATTTAATTATATTTATAATGAGATTATGTGTAATTTTGTTGCTTGTTTTGTAAGTAGAAATTGCTACAATGTGTGAAGAGTTTTTGAAGTGTGATTCTAAGAAAAAAGAAAAAAGAAAAAAGAAAAAAAAGGAGTATTAAGAAAAAGAAAAGGAGAGTTTCCAGGTCAGAGTTGTTCATCAACAACCTAGCAAAATTGAATTTGCCCAGTTAACTGATGTAGCTCGTTTGTCTGCTTTGATCATTCTTTTGTACATTAATACTCCCTCCGTCCCTAAAAGATTGTCACATTTTGACTTTTGTGGTCAATTACAACAAAATTTGATCACGAATTCTCACTAAACGAAAAGAAATAATATAGTCTTGTGGGACCTCGTTAGATTCGTCTCAATATATATTTTTGAAATATCAACTTATTATAATTTTTTTGCATTTAGAATAAGAGATATTTGTATTTTAAATCGTGTTTTATTGACCACCAAAAGTCAAATGTGACAATCATTTAGGGACGGAGGGAGTATATCATACTATTGTCTATTATTAATGTTTTATGTATTTTACCACGAATAATATTTTCGAATCGAAGTGTATAATACACATATTTGAATGTGATATCAAATGCACGAAACACGAATTGGACTATCACATAGACGGCTTATGTTGTCATTATGCCACAGGATTGTTGCATTTTTCTTTTTCTTTTTTTGGGCTAAAAATTAGTTACTAGTTACTAGTGCTCCTGTCTTCGCTCAATTGATTAACGATGTATGTATGAATATGATAGTATTATGAATATCAAATATAAAAGTTTTTAATTATTAAAATGGTTAAGGTACCTAAAAGACAAAATTGGTGTAGAAACGATATTAATTGAGGTGTACAAAAGATAATAATATAACATCAAAAAATGGCATATGCAAGTTGGATATTCGATGGTGCATTAACATAGGCAACTTTTCTTTTGGTTTAAATTGTTCTTCTTTTATAAAGTTAAATATGTTGTGGGGTTGTTAATGAGTATGCATCATGATAATCAAGAAAAGCAAGGCCAGTTTGTTTTACATGTTGACACACGCATTTAGTGAATTTGATGGATCCATTTAATATTTATATGAACGAATGGGCAAAAATGATAGATATGTTTTGCCAGACTGCCACTTGTGGTTTTTTAATGTCTAGATCTTTTTTTCTCTACCATTCATTTGGCTTCTTACTAACATTAGATATGTTAAGTTGGCATCACCTAAAATTGAATCAAAATAAAATAAGTGATCGTTCTTTATTTAATCGAATCAATCTTCCAGATGTTCAATAAATAATACTATGATCTTGTCAATTTGTCTATTGAGCATATATACCACATATTTGATCATCATATTAACTTACAATATATGGTAAAAAATAAAGATGATCATCTATATTTCGTCCTCTACTTCTTTCACTCATTAATTTTTTAAATATCCTTATTCGTTTACTTATATTCGTCACAAGAAAAGCACATGGTTTCGCTCGAGATCAATTTTTGTATTCTTTTTTAGTTTTTTATTAATCAATAAAAGTTTATATTTACCCATACAAGAATCATGATTAGCATATGGCTAAGTTAACGACGATATTAACAACGAAATAAACGGGTGTACGAAATAATTCACTTTTTTGTTCGTGGGTGAACGAATGAGGACATTTAAAACATGAGTGAGCGAGTAAGGTCCAAGATCAAACATAGATGATGATTCATGTCTTTTGCCCTACAATATATTCATGTTTTTAGCTCAAGTACTACTTCCTCATGTAAAAAGACTAAACTATCCTATTAAAACTTGTCACCTTCTTCCCTATTTCTATCATTCAATCCACAACCTTCTCACCCCCATTTCTCTTCTTCGATTTACCAACCTCCCATCACCCCATTTATCTTCTTCAATCAACCAACCTTCATCCCTCTTCCCCATTTCTCTTCTTCAATTCACCAACTTCCGTTCTCACCCTACTGAAAATCGCAACCATGCCCTCTACCCCCAATGAAATCCATGTAGGGGCCAATTGTGATCAAGAGAGGATGTTATAAGTCGATTCCGAGCAGGGAGAGGGGTGGGGGTGGGGGTGATTCCAAGCAAGGGAAGGGCTGGGGGCCATATTCCGAGAAAGTGCAGGGGTGGGGGGCAATTCCGAGCAGGGGATGAGTTGGATGGTTGGTGGTGATGGTTTTGTGAATTGAAGAAGAAAAGTGGTAGGTGGTTGTTGGTGGTGGTGATGTAGGTCGTGGAAGGGATAGTGATTAGTGTTGGAATATCCCGGGGTTGCAAGACACAATGAACTACTATAGTTCATATGTCTAGAAAACCCTAATTCGTTGATCGTTAGAACTTACACAATAGAACTAGCTCATAGAAGTATATGTTTAAAGATAGTGTGAATATGCTACAACTAACATAATCAAAGAGTGTGGCTACAAAGATATACCTTTGAAGCGTGAGCGGAAGCGATATGATCTTCAAGTGCTTATCCCCACACCTTGCTCCTTGCTTTCTTCTTGAAGAAATTTCTATCACCAAGGTGATATGGAACTACTATGAAATAGTCCACACCAATACCTTAGATAGCAATAAGACACACTTGGACTAGTGTGTGTTATTGAGGAGTGTGTAGTCTAACTATTATAGCAAACTATAGAACAATTTCTATACTCTAACACTTAGAGTTTTGCTAGAGGGTTTGAAGATGAAGTGTGTGTGTTTGTTTTTGTTCTCTAACAAGAGTTGTGTGATACTTAGCTTGATTCTCTATCCATTCTATATCATCTTATGATATAGAATGGATGATGAAACACATTATACACTAAACAAACACATTAACCATCCATATGGTTAATGCCTCTTGGTCCATGGAAGATTCTCTTACAAGAGTTCTTCCCAAGACTTACAAAGCCTTCCCAAGGCATAAAGTAGCCACCAAGATGTCAACCATTCATGATGATGGAATTAATTAATCTTAATTAATTAATTAAATCATATCTTATTTAATTAATTCATTAATTAATTAAATCATTTCAATAAATGATAATATATATATATCTCACATATATATATATATACATAAACCCCAAATGGTGTGTCCGGAACCAATTCCGGGCGCACCATCGGTTCGGTCGGGACACGATCTCGATCGAACCGAAATTCCTCATTATGGATCAAATCCCTTATTCACTTTCGGGTCACTACTCGAAAGTATCTTCGGTAATTGTTACGTGTGTGACCTCATAGCCCGAGTAACAAAGGCATCGAGATTCAACGTATAAGACCGTATACACGAATCCCGAAGATCATCGTGAGAGCCTAGTCTGCCATTCGATGACCCCCGGCATTATCTCGGGTGAGACTACTGATAGTTCAGATAACTATCGGTTGTTGAACCGTATATATAGATGATATAGTTCACGGGCACTAATTGAGGAAATTGACACATCAATTTCCAACACTCCCACTTGCCCTTGGACTATTACCAATGTCTTGGATGTACACTTGCATCCTTATCACATGATTCCCTTTGTCCTCGGTTTTCGTCATAGGCTAAAGCAAGAAAGCGTGTCGCCAACTCCTATGACATAATTTCTCGGAACACGAGATAGTCTCACTCCCGTTCATAACGGGTGAATTCATAAGTAAGACTCACTCTCCGAGTGGCCAGAAAAACCTTCCCTGTATACCAGGGTGGACAAAGACCCTACCAATGCATCACCGATCATCTCACCACTACATTCACATAAGACCCAACGTACCCCATTACCACCAGTAACGGATGGGTCCGGAAGTAGTCAAAGCCTCATGCTCACGTAGCATGAGAATGATATGCATGTAGGTCTCAGAACCTCTATCATATGGCTCGTGTGAAATATAGGACACAAGATCTCTTCTATAATTTCACAGCGGTCACTGTCCAGTACCATGTCAAGACTCTCTTGACAATGAACCCATGTAATGATTTGGACCATCCTTTTGACTTAAGAAACAAAGTCAAACGAATCATTACACACTAGTTTGGTTGTGTCCGTTCCCAAAACGCTGGGACACACCACTAGGGACAATGTAATCACCATAGTTCTTGTCTTGAAAAAGGGGTTCCTTAGCCAATACACTTATTGCTCCTCTTCAAGAACTCGTGATTACAAGGGAATTAAAATATTTATCATACAACTATGATTAAATATTCAATTGTTTATTCAAGTGCTATAAAAGAATAGACAATCAATAAACAAGAAGTAATACTTTTATTCAACAATAAGAGTTTTACGAAAGTATACTTCATACATATAAATCAAATAAACTGAAATAAAGCTCCCACTAAGACTAAGACCACTCGGACCTAAGTCTAAGTCCAATAGCTGAAGTATGGAACTCATGTTTGGTCTGAGGCAATGGTTTAGTCAAGGGATTAGCTGCGTTGTCGTCTGTATCTACTTTGGATACTTTGATGTCACCTCTCTGGAACATTTCACGGACGAGGTGATACTTCCTGAGGACATGCTTGGACTTATGATGAGCCCTGGGTTCCTTAGCCTGTGCTATGGCTCCAGTGTTATCACATAACAACTCAATTGGACCATCAGCGCTAGGAACTACCCCAAGCTCAGTCATAAACTTCTTAAGCCAACATGCCTCCTTGGCTGCTTCAGAAGCTGCAATGTACTCGGCCTCCGTAGTAGAATCTGCAACTGTGTCCTGCTTGGAACTCTTCCAACAGATGGCTCCACCGTTCAGGCAGAATACAAACCCGGTTTGAGAACGAAAATCGTCTCGATCGGTTTGGAAACTGGCATCGGTGAAACCTTTTGCAATCAACTCCTCATCTCCGCCATATACCAGAAACATATCCTTAGTCCTTCTCAAGTACTTAAGGATAGATTTCACAGCGGTCCAATGGTTGTTGCCTGGATTCGCTTGATATCGGCTGGTCAGACTCAGAGCGTACGATACGTCTGGTCTAGTGCACAACATAGCATGCATGATAGATCCTATGGCTGAAGCATACGGGACTCTACTCATGTTCTCCTTCTCGAAGTCAGTGGTGGGGCACTGACTTTTGCCGAGAATAGTGCCAGTTGTCATAGGCAGTATTCCCTTTTTGGAATCGATCATATCGAATCGTCTCAGAACCTTATCAATATAAGTGTCCTGTCTCAGGCCAATCAACCTATTGGCTCGATCCCGATATATCTTGATTCCAAGGATATACTGCGCCTCTCCTAAGTCCTTCATCGAGAAACACTTACACAACCATCTCTTGACTGACTCAAGGAGTGGTTTGTTGTTTCCAATGATCAGTATGTCATCTACATACAGGACTATAAATGCAATGTGGCTCCCACTTACCTTCTTGTATACACAAGCATCCTCCTCATTCTGAATGAAGCCAAATTCTTTAATTACTTCATTGAATCGGAGGTTCCAACTGCGAGAAGCTTGCTTGAGTCCATAAATGGATCTCTGAAGCTTACATACCTTCTTAGGTCCTTTTGGACATGTAAAGCCTGGAGGTTGTGTCATGTACACATCCTCCTCAAGGTTTCCATTAAGGAAAGCGGTCTTTACATCCATTTGCCATATCTCATAGTCATAATATGCGGCAATGGCTAAGAGGATCCGAATAGACTTGAACATGACTACCGGTGAGTAGGTTTCATCATAGTCAATACCATGAATTTGTTTGAAACCCTTCGCCACTAGTCTAGCCTTGTAAACATGGACATTTCCATCTTTATCAAGCTTTTTCTTAAAGACCCACTTACACTCGATAGGTCTAGCACCTTCGGGTAAGTGAACCAATGTCCAGACATCATTCTAGTACATAGAGTCTATCTCGGATTTCATGGCTTCAAGCCATGACTCGCTATCTGGCCCTTTCATTGCGGCTCCATAAGTATAAGGCTCGTCGTCTTCTATCAAGAAGGATTCCCATACCATCTATCGGGAACATGACGAGTCCTACTGGATTTCCTAAGGGTCGGTACTTCTTCAGGAGTTTCATCTACCGTGGATCTAGGGTCCAAGATAGGATCCATCATGAATGGAGGATCTACTTCCTGAAGTGAGTCTGCCGAGTTCGTTAACTCGACTTGCTCATTTGATGAGACACTTGGGTTCAATAACCCATCTCTCTCATTCAATGAGTTTCTTGAGTTCGACAACTCAACTTGCTCATTAAACGTGTCGAATGAGTTCATTAACTCATTCGGCTCATCATCTTGAACTTCTTCAAGTTGTACCGTATTTCTGACATTTCCTGATAAGAACTCTTTCTCAAGGAAATGTGCTGTCCTAGCCACGAAAATCTTATTTTCTGGCTTAAGGTAGAAATAATACCCTTTGGTTTCCTTTGGATAACCAATGAAATGGCACAAGTCAGCCTTTGGGCCTAGCTTGTCTACGTTCAATTTCTTGACGTAGGCCAAGCAACCCCAAACCATGAGGAAGCTTATCTTGGGACGTTTCCCAAACCATATCTCATATGGTACTTTCTCAGCTGACTTGGTTGGACAATTATTTAAGGTAAGTGCGGCAGTTTGCAACGCGTAACCCCAGAAGCTGACATGTAGGTCGGTTCGACTCATCATGGATCGCAAACTGTCTAACAGAGTGCGATTCCTCCTTTCGGACACACCATTATGCTGTGGTGTTCTGGCTGGTGTGAGTTGTGAAACAATTCCACAATCTCTAAGATGAGCGTCAAACTCGTGGCTCATATATTCGCATCCTCGATCGGATCGAAGAGTCTTAATAGTCTTGCCGAGTTGATTCTCTACTTCATTTTGGAATTCTTTGAACTTTTCAAAGGCTTCACTCTTGTGCTTCATTAGATAGACATAGCCATAACGGCTAAAGTCATCCGTGAAGGTAATGAAGTAGGGAAAACCACCTCTTGCAGGAGTGTTCTTTGGACCACATACATCGGTATGTATTATCCCCAATAAATCACTTGCCCTTTCACTCGTTCCAGTGAAAGGTGATTTGGTCATCTTGCCCAAAAGGCATGATTCACATTGGTCATATGATTCAAAATCAAGTGACTCAATAATTCCACTTTCGTGGAGTTTCTTGATGCGATTTTCATTTATATGACCAAGTCTGCAATGCCATAGGTAGGTAGGATTCAAGTCGTTAGGCTTGTTCCTTTTAATATTTACGTTATATACCTCATGGTTCTCATCTAGTATGAAAAGACCATTTTGGTTTGAAGCTTTTGCATAAAGTAAACCATCACGATTAATAGAACATATATTCCTTTCCATAAGGATGGTAAAACCATCATTGTTCAAAACAGATATGGAAATAATATTTCTAGAAATAGTAGGAATACAATATACATTATTTAAAACTAAGACCATCCCGGATGGTACTTTTAAATCTATCTTGCCCACGGCAACTGCAGCAACCTTTGCTCCATTGCCTACCCGCAAGTCCACCTCTCCCTTCCGAAGGGCTCTACTGTCATGTAGTACCTGCATATTTCGACAAATATGAGAAGCACATCCTGAGTCAAGTACCCAAGTAGAGTTATTGGAGGTGATGAAAGCTTCAATAACGAATATACCTGTCGGAAGAGTCCCACTCTTCTTATCTTCGAGGTACTTCTTGCAGTTCCTCTTCCAGTGACCAGGTGTATTACAATAATGACACTGGTCAGTCCCCTTAGGACCTTTAGCCGGAGTTTTGGAAGTCTGGGCCTTGACTGTTCCAGTCTTGGCCTTTCCCTTCCATTTCCCCTTGCCTTTCTTAAAGGCCTTCTTGTTCTGAATCATCAGAACAGAGGGAGTAGGGGTAGAGCTCTTCCCACCCTTCAACGCAGTATCAGCCGTGCTGATCATGTTATGCAACTCCGACAACGACTTATCGAAGTCATGCATGTTGAAGTTACCAAACTTGTCAGGAAGGGACCGGAGGATTATGTCAACAGCCAAATCCTTGGAAAACTGAGTTCCCAAAGACTCAAGTCTCTCGATGATCCCAATCATCTTGAGAACATGAGGACTGGCCTGTTGACCATTGGATAGTTTGCAATCCATGAGGGCACAAACAGCTTCGTACCGCTCATTTCTTGCCCGCTTCTGGAACATCTGTTCCAGTCTGCAGTACATGTCATATGCTGCCACATTTTCGAACTGAATATGAAGATTCGGTTCCATGTTGGCCAGCATGAGACATTGGACATCCAATGCATCGTCCACGTGTACATCATATGCACCACGTTCTAGCTCATCGGCATCCTCATGGGGCGGAGGAGGAAGTTCTTCCTTAAGAACATATTCGACTCTCTCGTGCTTGAGAACGATTCTCAAGTTACGAGACCAGTCGTTGAAGTTATTGCCATTGAGTTTACACTTCTCAAGTGTAGATCGGAGTGAGTTTGAAGTTGATTTCTTAGCAGTTGCCATCTAAAACATGCGAGTATGAAACGACGTTCAGTTTAATTTATATGTAAAACATACGATACAAGTAAAGCATGCTTGAAACAATAATACGAGTACCAACAACCCCTCGAAGTGTACAAGTATACCAAGACCCCACGGACTTGGGTATGAGCGGCACACGCAATCATCCTCATAGTCCAATCCATGGGTAAGTTCTACTAGACTATCATATATCAACCATCCAATGATTATATATGACTCTTGGCGTCTATCACTAGTCGTTTTAAGACACTATAGACTTCCTTTGCCAAACGGGCCGGTTCGATGGGCTAACCTATAGCCACGTTTTAAGCAACCTTAGTTCACCA
Organism: Echium plantagineum; assembly: GCA_003412495.2. Classification (NCBI taxonomy): domain Eukaryota; kingdom Viridiplantae; phylum Streptophyta; class Magnoliopsida; order Boraginales; family Boraginaceae; genus Echium; species Echium plantagineum. The sequence goes on from CM016562.1 coordinate 15,846,737, forward strand.
TAAAGGGATGGATTACATTTGCCGGTTCGATGGGCTAACCTGTAGCGCATGTAATCCCATTGCCTCCTATTCATATGAATCAAAGTGCCCATCTAGGGATGATCCACCCGAAACGTAGGAAAGTTTGACAACTTTGAACTTAGGTTTGGCAAACACTTAATTATTACGTGGAGGGGTTTAGATTAAACATGTAATCCACATTTCATGCATATCACATAAGGTATACATATACTTCAAGAAAATATATGTAAGCATGAAACATGGCATGAATAATAAACACTTTAAAGGGACGTGATATGGCCTAAAAGACATTAAATAAAACTAGTCTAACTAGTTCTAAACTAAGTCCTTGGTCTCCGTCTTCTTGGACATCGCCATGCTCCAAGTCCGTCTCTTCATGTCTTGTTACATAATCAACTTTCGCATTAAATGGCACATGCGCCGCGAAAAAGAAATAACAATACAATAATTTAAAACGACACATGCGTCGTATTTCAATATCAAGGACAGTACGCAGACTGTATTTCGAATAAATACTAGGCCATATCAAATCCCCATTCCATTCAGACTACAGTTTATATATGTATAACACATTATACATAAAACACATAAACATGCTAGGAATGGAATAAAACACACAAGCAACACACAACTCACACACATACTCACACTCAAATAATGTGAATCATAGTCATATATGCATATCATAACCTTTAGTTGTCCAACAACTAACATAGCCAATTATCGGAAGTTTTACCATAAGTTCAACATTTTGAACTAATAACCCAATTACATTCAAAGAGACTTAGCATAAGTTTAAGGTTTGAAATTCATAATAACTCAAACCACAAACTTCCTTTCGATACTCAATTAAACAATTTAATTAGTACCGATAGGATAAAATCAACACTTTGACATACATGCTAATTTTAAACTATTTTAAACTTCTCAAAGAATGTTTTGGACTTATAAGATTATTTCCAAAACAATCTCTAAATCACCCATAACAAACCGAAAACGTCCATAATCATCAAATGACTTTGGACTTAATCGATTCGTTTTGTTTCGAAAACATCGGGCGAAACAATAGTCCATCGTGAGCTCCATCGTGAGCCATAGCTCACGATGGAGCCACGAAACAACCTGTCCAGGGTGTGCCAAAGCACGGACTAGGGAGCAGCCAGGCGCGGACAGGATGCGCAAGGACAGGATCCTGCCGAAGCCTCGGCAAGCCTTGGCATCCTGGGGCGTGCGAAGACGCGTCTAGGGGGGCCGAACCAGGCTACGGGCCATGGCGTGCCGCGTCCAGGGAAAGCCGAGGATGCGCGGTCCAGTGGAGCCGCGTCCTTGGCTTGCGTGGACTCACGCGTAACTTACGTTTTGTCGGGGAGGGTTTTCCGAATACGAAAATCGGCTACGATTCATATATCGACATATATACTATAAGGTACTACTTTAAACACTTCTAGAACATGTTAAACGTGTAATATAGCTCATGATACCATGTTGGAATATCCCGGGGTTGCAAGACACAATGAACTACTATAGTTCATATGTCTAGAAAACCCTAATTCGTTGATCGTTAGAACTTACACAATAGAACTAGCTCATAGAAGTATATGTTTAAAGATAGTGTGAATATGCTACAACTAACATAATCAAAGAGTGTGGCTACAAAGATATACCTTTGAAGCGTGAGCGGAAGCGATATGATCTTCAAGTGCTTATCCCCACACCTTGCTCCTTGCTTTCTTCTTGAAGAAATTTCTATCACCAAGGTGATATGGAACTACTATGAAATAGTCCACACCAATACCTTAGATAGCAATAAGACACACTTGGACTAGTGTGTGTTATTGAGGAGTGTGTAGTCTAACTATTATAGCAAACTATAGAACAATTTCTATACTCTAACACTTAGAGTTTTGCTAGAGGGTTTGAAGATGAAGTGTGTGTGTTTGTTTTTGTTCTCTAACAAGAGTTGTGTGATACTTAGCTTGATTCTCTATCCATTCTATATCATCTTATGATATAGAATGGATGATGAAACACATTATACACTAAACAAACACATTAACCATCCATATGGTTAATGCCTCTTGGTCCATGGAAGATTCTCTTACAAGAGTTCTTCCCAAGACTTACAAAGCCTTCCCAAGGCATAAAGTAGCCACCAAGATGTCAACCATTCATGATGATGGAATTAATTAATCTTAATTAATTAATTAAATCATATCTTATTTAATTAATTCATTAATTAATTAAATCATTTCAATAAATGATAATATATATATATCTCACATATATATATATACATAAACCCCAAATGGTGTGTCCGGAACCAATTCCGGGCGCACCATCGGTTCGGTCGGGACACGATCTCGATCGAACCGAAATTCCTCATTATGGATCAAATCCCTTATTCACTTTCGGGTCACTACTCGAAAGTATCTTCGGTAATTGTTACGTGTGTGACCTCATAGCCCGAGTAACAAAGGCATCGAGATTCAACGTATAAGACCGTATACACGAATCCCGAAGATCATCGTGAGAGCCTAGTCTGCCATTCGATGACCCCCGGCATTATCTCGGGTGAGACTACTGATAGTTCAGATAACTATCGGTTGTTGAACCGTATATATAGATGATATAGTTCACGGGCACTAATTGAGGAAATTGACACATCAATTTCCAACAATTAGTGGTTAGGAGTTGGTGGTGTGATTTTGTGAATTGAAGAAGAAAGGTAATGGTTGGTTAGTGATAATGATGATGTAGGTGGGGGGACAGAGTGGTGGTTAAAGGACGGTGGTGGGGTTTTAATAATTGAAGAAGAAAGAAGGTAGGAGTAATTTAAACTATTCAGTTTTCACCAAGATGAATGGTATTGAAATAAAATAAATAAATAGTATAATGAAGATCAACTATGTGGTATTTAACCCTTTTTTTCTTCTCATTGAGCAAATTTATGAGATACTTGGCAGGGGTGTCTCAACGAACCAGGCCAGATGGGCCTGGATCCCTAAGGGTTGAACTGGGCCGGTCCTTTTACTTTGTTCGGTGTACCTAAGGCTAGTAACAAACCGGGCCCCGGCTGGCCCCCCTAAAGAATGGCAAGCCTAGAGGTGGCCAACGGACGGCCCCCCTTGGACGGTCCGGGGGCCTGGCCCATTAGTCCGGTTTGAGTTCGGTTCGGGCCCACCAGGCCCACGGACGGCCCCTGACCCCTTTTGTAGTGAAGCAGATAGGGGCTTTGGGTTTGAGCCCCAGGCCCGGGCACGGTTCGAGCCCACCTCACATTCGGTGGGTCTTCGGCTAGGGCACGGTTCGAGTTCGTTTAGGCCCCCTTACTAACGTGCCCATGTTAGATCCAGCGTGTGCACGTTGATATGGTCATTATAATCCACAGACAAAACTAACGTGTGGACGTTTGTCCTCTATGACAACTTCAATTCTAACATGGCCACGTTGTATCTAACATGGGCACGTTTGTCCTCTATGACAACTTCAATTCTATTATAAATATGATAACATATCTTACATTTCAACTATAAAACTTTGAATTCTTCAATATAAATCACAACTCAAGACTCAATGGAAATGGATCGAGAACATGTTCCAACTCCAGTACCATTGAAGCGGTTTTACAAGGTTATTCTCGACCCATCTTGTGTAAGGATCGAACTACCTCCAAATTATGTTAGAGGATGTCGGCTTTTTCTAGAAGGTGAGTGTAAGTTTTTTTTTGATGATCAAATTTTTTATGTGAAGTTCGAAAGTGGAAGAGGAGAGAATGGAGAACTAGGTCGTGTTTTCTTTACGGATGGATGGCGTCAATTTTCTACTCAATTCAATTTAGTCTATGGACATGTATTGACGTTCGAGTTTCATAACGAAAAAACCGAGCGACATGGATGTATAGTTTATGTTGTCCGCGTGTATGGTCTCGATCATTGTGAGAGAAGACCTATTGCACCTTGAAATATTTAATTAACTATGTAAACTCCTTGCCATATGAGTATAAACTGTGTTTTTTAATAAAAATTATGATCAATTATTTATTGTTGTTATAAACATATTTATTGAATTAACTAATGATAAAGTTTCTGATTAAAACGTGCCCATGTTGGCCACCCAACATGGGCACGTTAGGGCAAAAAAACAGAGACAAAAAAACCATCCAACGTGCCTATGTTGTAATCTAAAGTGGCCATGTTAGGCCCCCGTACTAGGGCCTCGAACCGAACAGGGGCCCAGTATTCCCTTAACGGACGGGCCCGGGCCCGGTTCGTTTAAGGCTCTGGGTCCCGCGAAGACAGTCCAGGGGCCCGTCTGGTTCGTTTGTTAGTGGGCTGGGGCCGTCCGCTTCGGTTCATTGGCCACGTTTAGGCAAGCCCCTGTTCAATTATGGCCTAATGTGGGGTCGTTGGAGCTTGGTCCAATTAGAGTATTACTTATCAAAATGTGTGTTGTTAGGAGGACTTGTACCCTTGACTTCAAAATGAAAATGATTGAGGCTAATCATTGTGTCATGTCAAACTAATACTTTGATAGTATTTGTGTTATAATTAGTAAGATAGTTACATATTACTCCCTGTGTCCCTAAATAATTGATACATTTTGACTTTTCATAGTAAACCAAACACGATTTCAAACATAAATATTTCGTATTCTACATATGAAAAAATTGTAAAAAAAATTGATAGTTCAAAAATATATATTAAGACGAATCTAAGAAGATATTTCATGACTATATTATTTCTTATTGATTAATGAAAATTATTGATCAAAGTTTTTAAAGTTTGACCATGTAAAGTTAAATGTACCAATCATTTAGGGACGGATGAAGTATTAAATATTTATCGCTATATTAGAATTTCTATTATAATTGATCAAACTTTGTATCAAAAAATATATTGTTAAAATAACGATATTCATCACTATATTTCAAAACTAGTTCTATTTTATACTATAAATTCTTTAGTTATGCTATAAAACTTTTTAATATTAGATGACTATGGATAAAAACATACAATATATTATTCTAGATTATAAATTGTATATTAGCCTTGAATTTGTTCCCAACAATTGATTTTGTCATGACATCGCTAATAAAAATTCATCCTATAAGATTTTTAAGTAAAATGAAAAAAGGAGCATGTTGTGGCCAATACCCATGTCATATGCAATTGGTGCAATATTAGACTATAATATTCGATTCAAAATGTTTCACATTTTCGTTGATCATTATTATGATGTTTTACAAGATGCTTATCCTAAACTGTAAAAAATTCACATATAGTAATGCGTCTTCTATTTTCAATAAATGCATTACTATATTATTTTAGATTTGTCTATGGCCTAATTAAGAGGCCATGGGCTGTTCGTAGGTCTAGGCGTCTAGCAGGTCCAAACCGGGCTCCAACTGGACTAATGGGCTGGGGTTTTCGATAGTCCAAGAGGCCTGATCCATTGGACACCCCTAGATATTGGTAGCCTGGTAGGATAGCCCCGTTTACTCGTTTAGCACCAAGGCCGAAAGTCCAAATGTTCGAGGCAAAGACCCGTGGGCCGTGGGCATGGTCCAACTTAATGAAAAGTCCTATCAATCGTGCCCAACATAGACAAATCAAATTGACCAGTTTTGTAAATCTATTATCTATCACCAAATTAATATCCTTACCCTAAATACCACATTTCTATACGAAAAAAAAACAAAAAAATACCCCACAACCTTTTTTTCACCGGTTTTCCTCTCTTTCATTTTTTTTCTTTGCCAAATCCACCACCACTATCATCTTATAAATAATCTACCCGTATCGACCTCAACTGAACTTATGGGTTTTTTTCGTAAAATGTGCCATTAGGGCAAATTAGGAAACTAATAAAGGGAATTAATTTATAATTAGTTTACATTTAAAATTTGATATGGTCCCTCCAATTCAGTATGAAAGTCGTTTTAGACTTCCTCAAATTATTCAGTTTGCAAGACGTTTCACACTTCCCAACTCATAAAATAACATTGTTTCCATATTTACCCTCAACATCTTTAAGATCTATGACATGTAAGAGAGATGACAGACGAGATCCCAAGATAACTTCAATGATAGGAAATAGTATTGTCTCACAAACGATTTCTTAATCTTAGTGAAAATCATATAACCTTTTACAATAAGAATATGGGGGAGTATCTTGTATGTTTATCTATACCAACATAAATGCGGAAAAAGACTTTAATAATATGCCATAGAACGTCAATATAATGACACGCACGGACGTAACTAGAGGGGACGAGGGGGCGCTCACCCCTAGATTTTTCGGTATCGTTTATTTTATATACGATTTTTTTGAATTTGGTGATATATATAATAAAAAATGTTAACAAACCAAGTGTAAGTGTAACTTAGTTGGTTAGTTCTTTCCTCAAGAAGGTAGAGGTCACGGGTTTAAGCCTTGTTAGTTTCATTTTTAACAATTTTTCGGTACTTTTAACTATTCTGTTAACGAATCGTGAAATAAGTCAAATGACTTGCATGTGACTTTTTGGGGGGTATCTTAGTAATTTCACATGCAACTATGTTTGTTAATAGCATCAACAGTCACATATGTGTTGCTGAATGTTTTCAGTCAATCATCTATGTTTTAAAGTGTTTCATTTCATCACCTATGTTTAAAAATGAATCCCACTTAGTGAGTCCGTTAACATATTTGTCGAACCCTCGTTAAATCGATCACATGTTTGGCACATGACAGTTACTACTCCGTATTACTTTATTTTTAATTGATTAGTTATTTATATCAATATAATTACTTAATAAATTACCTTTCTCTTAGAAGTTTAAGCTCACGAACCGTGCAATAGTCGTATAATTTTGTCAATGTGAGTAGAAGTATTAAGAGAACATAAAAAAAACAATTGAATGAATAAGCTAAGAATATTTATCATGACACATGCCCAAAATTCTTCTGTATAAGAGAGAATATACAAAAAAAATTGATCAATAAGTTTTTAAGTTTTAAATTTAAATAGTTATATATGTTAATTTATTTTAGTAAAAGTAATCCAAATAATAGTATACACTCAACGCTTTGTTACTTAATCTGATATGATACTTTTATCTTACATGAAATTATATGTCAATTAAATTTGTAAAATTTGATAATTTTGACGGGTGAATATCATGCTCGCCAATTATTTGACAAACGGAGTGTACAAGTCTTTTGATAAGAACTCTATATTTAATAAATGAATTATAGCTTCAAAACCATTTGACTATTCTTTAAAAGAAATAATATCGAACTAAATTAGGATTAAACAAAGTCAGTTGAAGCGATAAAATTGATCTTTAATTTGCTCGTAAACTTTGATTAGTCCAGTACCTTAACATTTAACAAGTTGTCCATTATTTGGAAGTTATATATATTTAATCTCCCACTATATATTAGTACGTACTCAACTAGTTTACTACTCAAACCAAACCCACATTTTAGTCGCTGAACAATTCCACTATATGGGGGAGTCATCATGTCGGCTTTGAATTGGTCCAAATCAAATATACCTAAGTTCACGATTATTCATTTCTTACCTGATCTATTGAAAGTTGACGTTCTCTCACGTCAACATATAAGATTTTGGGTTACTCTCTTTGTTATTAATTGATTTTAGAATAAAACCCATAGACTCTTAACATGGTATCATGAGCCAACTCCGAATTAAAAGACACGTGTAACCTCGTCGATATTGTTTTGGCAAATAATACCTGCAAAAAAAATTCCACCAACAATGGGGTTACACAGGGACGGACGCAGAAAATAATATAAGAGGTAGCACAATTATTAAAATGTGGAATCATTAAAAAAAAAATCTAAAAGTCAAATACAAAAAAGTACGACAGTCATATTAAAAAAATTCAAATTACAATTGACCACAACGCTTTGTCATGCTTTGAAACCTTTGTATGATAGCTTCATTTGACACAATTGAATATATTGATTATCAGAATGACAACGGTCTCAAAATCAACTCAAAATTGATCAAAGCCGAATAAAAATAAATAAATTTTATATAACAAATTTACCAATAAATTTCTACAATTAAACTAAAGAGAACTTTATTACTTATTCAAAACAACAAATTTTATCATAATTTGAAACAAAACATTAGCATTAATAAAAAAATTTGATATGGTGTGGAGATAAAAAAAAAAAAATCTACCCGTAACTAAGGGTTAAGATAAGTCTTGGAAGTTGAATTAATAATAAAGAGTCCATGTTGCTATATTATATAATTTTCAAACTAATATATGTAATATAGTAAGTAATGTTTTAGATTATTAAGGGTATAAAAGTTTTACTCTCTCCGTTCTTTTTTATTTGTCTTTCTAGCCATTTGAACATAAATTAAGGAAAATAAAGAGTAGCCAAAAATCACATTGGAAATGTAAAATGACAATCAATTGAAACTATATAATTGGTTTGTTAATAACTTCATAAGAAAAAATAATCAAAAAGTACATTGAAAATGTAAATTTGTAATTAATTATGCTAGGAAGACAAATATTTACAAACAAAAAATAAAGGCTAGAAAGACAAATAAAAAAGAACGAAAAGTATAAATTTTATACTCGGGGTAAAATAGTAATTTCAGGTGTCAAAAACTAGAGGAGCACGTGCTACCTCGTGCACCCCTCTACATCCGTCCATGGGGTTATACGTGATTAGGCCTGTAATCGAGCCGAATAAAGCCGAACTATTGACTATTTGTATTTGATTTGATCAATTATTAAAGTGACGTTTGATTTGGCTTGATTTGGTCAAACATCAATTATAATAGTTTGGCTTGACGTTTGAGGGAAATTTTTAAGTGTATATTTGATCCTATTTGGCTTGAATCGAGCGAACCGTTTGAAAACGTTTGATTTGAAAATACATATACAACTTAATCTTTGAACATGAAATCTAGAAGTGAAAAAAGACATAAAATTTATCAATTACATGCCCATAATCTATAGTTTACAAAATTCGGCTCAGATTTCGATTTTTTCCATCAACCAAAAGTGCGATGCGCCATGGCTGCAAAGTGTTTGCCCCGCCAAGATACGCATCGGGTCATTTGGTATGATAGTTACTTAAGTTCCTACTGTATCATCATATTATTGAACACAAGAAATGTATATTTCACCTCCAATTAGGGACAACAACGCAGTCATTGACATATTAACAGAAAGTGACAGCTGAGGGAGGACCGATTCTTGATAATGTTTGAGAGAGAATTGAAATATATGATGTTAGATATATCGACAGACAGAGAGAAGGGAGAAAGAATGAGGGTTAGGGTTCATAACTCATAAGAATGAGGGTTAGGACTTAGGGTTATATACTTATATATAAATAGATATTAATGAGTTGGACCTAACCTAATATAAATGGACTAGTAGATTATGGACTATAAAAATAAGTGGATCACATTAGTTCATTACTTATAAATTATATAAATGTTATATAATATAAATGTTATTTATATATATAAAATATAATATAAATGTTATTTATATATATATAATATAATATAAATAGGGAGGGGGCAATCGAGCCAAACCTTTTCGAACGGTTTGGCTTGATTTGACAAATAACGACTTCTAACGTTTGGCTTTATATTTGAAGCCTCGAGCCGAACATCAAGCCGAACCTTTTCGAGTCAAATATGCCAAGCCTTTTCGAATCGGCACGTTTGCTGACAGGCCTATACGTGATAGGTGTTAAAATACACATCCTACATCGGAAGTCGATTAAGACTTGTACTATTCCCTCTACCATATTAGATTTAAAATGAAACCCTATACACTCGTAACAGTAGCTATCCAAATAATAATAATACTAGCTTGTTTGTGATTTGCTAAATATAGTTTTAACCTTGAATAACTCATTAATTATGCTATGGAAAATATAACATAATGGTAGGGGGGGGTGATATTTTTTTTACTTTAATCAAAGGAATGACTAAAAAAGGTAATTTATTATCAAATCTTAATATTAAAGATTCAGTTGTCAAATAAATAAAAAGAATTGAACACAGGGTTTTTTTAATCCAGTGGAATTTCCAAAACCTGGAAGACGCATTTATAGAAGGTCGAAAATTATATGGCCAGAAAGTTTACCTTTTTGGCTGTACAGAACCTCAAATGGTGAATAATCAAGACCAAGGGACAATTACATTGATCCCTGCTGTGGTTGCTATCGTATCTCCTTTCCCACCCTCTGGTTCCCACCCTCTGGAAAAACCGGAATCAACTCTGTTCAGAGGGAAGCTGAAGAAATTGTGCCCATATAACACATGAAAATGGATTGGGTACCCTACATTCCTCTTGAGAATCGGGGTTCTCAAGTTGAAAGACTGAAATTGGTAAGAGTCTTTGCCGTTCCACTCTAAAATTAATTGACAATAGAGGGAACAACCCAAGATCTTATATATCGATTCGTGAGGACACCGACTTCCGATGTGGGAGGTGCATCTTAACACTCTCCCTCACGTGTAACCCGATCGTTGGCGGAATTTTTCCTCGCTGGTCGGTATTCGTGCCGGAACAACATCGGCGGGGTTACACGTGCCTCATTAATTCGAACCTGGCTCTGATACCATGATAAGAGTCTCTGGGTTCTACTCTAAAACCAATTGACAATAGATGGAGTAACTAGGGTTGTTACCGGTCCGGTCCGGACCGGGTATCTACTTTCCCGGGAACCGGACCGTTAGGTTACCGGTTCTACCCGGTCTGGACCGATAACTATATCGAGTATATTTTTTTGGACCGCTACTTATCCAATAACTTATCTGGTGGATACCGGTCCAGACCGGTTATGAGTATATCCGACAAAAAAAAGAAATTCAATTTAAAAATCCTTAAAAAAATTAAAATAAATAATATAACATCTAAAAATTAACATACGATTTGTTATTGGATATTTTATCGGGTACTTTATCGGGTAACCTATCGGGTACCGGTTTTTTTTTTTTATCCGTTCCCGGACCGTTATCTTAACGGGTGGATAAACGGACCGAGATTTTCGGACCGGGTACCGAGTGGATCTCGGTTTTCCCGGACCAATAACAGTCCTAGGACTAGCCCAAAATCTTATATATCGAGTCGTGAAGACATCGACTTTCGATGTGGGAGGTACATCTTAACAAGATGGTATATTAATCTATTTATATTCTTTAATAAGAGCTTAATATATTGACGCAATATCCAAATATATGTGCTTAGTAGGTTCATCTTCGCTTTTTCATTTACAATATTTTTTGTAGGCCGAATAGTCTAAGGATAGAAAATTATTGGGAGATAATGTTGAAGGATCAGAACGAAAGAAGGTCCAAATACTTGAAGTACCTCAAGTAATAATATAACATACCCTATCTAGTGTTTTTTATTAACGATGAAATTACGGTTAATTAACGAATACTAAATTTAACTTGTTCTTATGAGAATTCTTCTAATGCATTGAATTAGAAAATAGCTCTTATAAAATTAAGTAATTGCAACTAAGTCCCTATTTTCATTCAGTCCCCCAACATATGTTTCTCACAATTTCTAGTTTCTTATCATCTCTCTTAATTCTCAAATATCAAGCAAAATTGAGCAAACTGAAATGTACGAACACCTAAAAATTTGCAAACAAATGGACTTTGGTTAACAATAGTTATACTATTTCAGCAAAAATCAACTCAAAAATCACTGAAAATAGCTCCACTGTTGGTTTCTATGCCCAGCGTCCTGGAGATAGACCATTTTCCATAATATTTACTTTGGATTGGTAATAGTATGTCAACACTAAGCTTTTGGAGTATTCTCAATTTTATTTTAGATTTGAGAATATGGTGACCTTAGTATTCGCAACACAATACTGAATTTGAGAATCTACAATAGTTTACAAGGTTAATTATATAAATTTTAGGAGTATTCTCAATTTTCTTTTAGATTTGAGAATCTGTTGACCTTAGTATTCGTAACACAATATTGAATTGGGCAAAAGGCTGGAGCCATCACCTATGTTTTACCCAGGATCCCCTTTCACTCACCCATGATTTAATTGGCCTCTTTCACTCACCCATAAAATAAAAGGAGCCTCTTTCAATATAGCCGTGTTATCTACTGTTAATGTTGTCGTTAACACAATAATTTATTAGGGGCAAATTGGTACCTTCGGGTTTAATAAACAACCAAAAAAATCGAAAAATTGAAAATACCCAAATCAATTTAATGGTTATCCAAAATCTCCAAATTAAACTCGAAACCTAATCGATCAAAACGAAAAATGACACATCATGGTGAGCGACTGAGTCCTTTTATTTCATGAGCGAGCGAAAGAGGCCAATTAAATCATGGGTGAGTGAAAGAGGACTCTAGGTAAAACATAGGCGATGTTTCCAGCCTTTTACCCTATTAATTTGAAAATCTAAAATAGTTTAAAGAGTTAACTACATGAATATTTGGATAACATAAGCTATCGAACAATATTCTTAAAGTTGGTGAAAGCGAGAAGTCTTTATCTTAACATCGATATTTCATCATACACATAAATATACCCATGTAAAGGGTTAATGTTGGTATTGTACCCACATATGACGTATAATATTTTTTTTTGATAATTAGCAATGAAGATGAGTTTCGAACCCAAGACCTTTTTGCTGGTCACTAGAAGAGCCTTTTCCACTAGGTTATTCGATTAACCTCACATGACTAATAATATTGAGGTTATAATTAAAAGAGAGCTTATATACCAATAAGATGTCAGTATTCTCAAATTCAATAGTGTAATTGAGAACACTATGTTTGGTAGGTTCTCAAATGTAATAGTGTGTTTGAGATCCCTCCATGTTTCTATATTACTCAGTTTTATGAGTGTTTGCTCTGTTTTAATTCGAATGATATATATATTATAAAAATGATATAGTTTTGCAAATTGGTCCCTAAAACTTATAAATTTTATATTTAATATAAATTTCATAATAGTCTTTTAGACAATTATTAAAAGAATTATTTTTAGGAAGATTATAACTTTTTTTTTAGGTGATTGACATGGATGATTTGGTCAACTTTGTGTTGGTGAACTGCCATAATGGAATGTGTATAAATGAGCATATACTTTCATCACTCACGTATTGCATATATTTTTTTACTATTTTTAACAAGAAATGGGATCTCGTACGGATCCCATAGCGAAGTATATATCTTATTTTCTTACCACGTTACCAATCACTAATTATTTATTTTAGATAAACATTAGTTGTCCCTAGACAATCACATTTGTTAGTGCACAATATATAATTCCTTACGAAGTGCCAATGCTTAATTTTTTATTTGTAAATAGAGTATGATTTTGAGGGCGTGCACTGCGTTTGGAAATATAAAGCATTTCAAAGTCTATAAATCTTGCCTTTAACTATTAATAATTTCTATTGCAAACATTTAACGAACGGAATATATTATTAAAATCATCATCTTCATAATTTCTTTATATGTTATTTCTTATCCATTATGTAACATAAGTAAATTTCTGTTTATATAATAATACGAATATTTGTTCTTTCCATATATTCAAGTTTCTTTAGTAAGTAATAAATTTTGTTATGATATTGGACATGAAAAGTTATGGTTCATTAATTTTACGGTTTATATTTTTAAAAAGTGTAAAACTATCAAATTAATGGCCGCACACGTTTCAGGCATGAGGTACATGAAGGAGGTAAATAGCTAGAGTACACCACCTGATTAGGCGACTAGAAAGAATCAAACTATTTACATTCTTTATACTCAAAACATGTCAATTTTAATGTAAAAGGCTAGTGGAAAAGGCTTTTTCTAGTGAGCAGAAGGATCTGGATTCGATACTCAATATCCAATTTACAAAAAAAAGAAAAAAAGAACATGTCAATTTTAATGTAAAAATGGTAAACATTGACTAAGTGAACTATTTTAATCAAAAAATATAAAATTTATATCGTTGGATCATTTTATAAAGAACTTTCACAATATTAAATTTTAATTTTTTTAATAATATAATTAAAGAATAATTGAAGTTCAAACATTTATCTCGATAAAGAATTTGGACAAACAAAGTGTACTCTAACATCTACTCGTTCTTTACAATTTTGATTTACCTTTATAGAACACTTAGATAGTCTATTAAATTTCCGCACAAGGTCAAAAATGAAAAATCCATAGTTAATTGCATATTGTAATAATTTGACTTTCTTAACAGAATTCGAGTTAAATATAATTAGCGTCCAATTAAGTCATTCCTTCAATTATTTATTTTTGCATGATTATCGTAATGATAAAATGTCAACGATATTTCACAGCTAACCTCACCAGTTTTCACATTTCTCTTAACAAATACTCTCTCTCTTTATTCTCTTTCGAAAACCTCAATATATAACAAATAAACCAGAAATTTGACTAACATTTCATCAAAATGTGCCCTTTAAGACTTATACTGATTTTCCTTTCTGCAACTCTGGCTGGATTCTTTGTCCTAAGGAACCTCAAATCGCAGGAGTCAATCATCATTGAAGCTGATACCACCAAACACGCCAACCCCACCGACGAAAACTCGTCCAAGGTGAAAACATTTCAAGAATCTATTTGTGCCCATATCTTTGTTTGTTAACAACATCGTCGTGTTTCGTCTAAAAACCAATTGGTGATAGGAGAAGTAGCTCGATCTGACGTGTTACCGGTCTACTTTGACCATAAAATTGGGGGCACGTGCCTTAACAATTGGATTGACTTTGTAAAACCAACTGGTGATAAGAGGAGTTTGAATTTATCCATGTGGGAGTGAGGCTGCTTAACAATTATGTTACTCCAGTTCTTCATTGTTAATTTTGTTGGGATTATGTGTTTTTGGTATACGATCATAATATGAATATTGACTGCAGGTTAGTGGAGTTGTTGCAAAGGGGTTTTGGACATTTGTTGACATGGCTAGTGGAAAATACCTATGGAGGAATTTGGTGTCCTCAACAAACCCGGCCACCAAACCCATTCAAGTTTCGACTACCAAACGTGCCGAATAATGGTAGCCTTTGATGGTAATTCAAGGTGTTTCTTGTATGTTTATTATCAAGGGAAATTGGAATTGGTTCCATTTGACCAAATTCATATAGATGAATAAGTCATAAATGTAATCTGGTGAAATAGTTTTTGTTGTTTGTTGTTGTGATGGTTACTTTGGCATTAATAGCAGACTTTGTATAGCTGATTGGGTAATATATAAGCACTGTTGCTTTGTAATTTGTTGCTTTGTAATTTGTTGCTCTGTCTAATGAAACGAGATTTATCTTATCTAATTTCACTTTTGTTTATGTTGCGTTGATGTCAATGAATGCGATCACTTTTCTGAAAGACTGGAGCCACGATTTTTAAGGGAGAAATACGGTTATGTTAGATTTTCTTGTCTTGCCCAAATTCCTTGTGCATCTGAAAATCGAGTTTTTCTGCCTTCACTTTTTCAAGGAGCTTATCGTTGGGGACAAATTGTTGTTTGATTAACTTGAGGCTTTCTGTGCGCTTTAAAGAATTGTTTTCATGTAGTTATTAAGAGTATTTGACTTAGCTTTTTCAGCTCTTTATGTCGACAAGAAGTATGGATCTTGAATGGATTGTTTTGTTAAAACAGAATTTAGTATTCTGTAATTGAATTATGCCTGATGCCATCCGACTTCGTATCTCATGTTAGTTTTCTTCAAGGGGTATATCAATGGTAGACTGAGTACTGATTATGCTTTAGTTTGATTTAGGTATCATGAGTTGCCTGGTGACCCCGGATATGTTGTTTACACGAAAGCAATCATGAAATAATGGTCAATCAAGTAGATTTCTGCAGTTTCAACTTTTGTTAGCAGTACTTCTCCCATAAACTAGTGCTCCATGATTTACAGTACATTTTATAAGAGTCTTATGATGTGATAACATTTCCATCTTCAAGTAGTGCTTGGTATGACCTTCAGTAGAATTCTGTAATTTCGTCAACTCTCCACACGTCTACTGCCTAGATAGTTGAAAACTTTGTGTTTGTTTGACTGCATTCATGCTAGGTGGTGGATCTGGATTCAGTTAACAGAATATGTGTTTGTTTGTCTAAATTATACATATACTGCTCTCTTTTGTAAGGGGTACCTGTAGCCACTACTCGTCGAGTTCGTACTTGGTATATCTTGGGATGACGTACGTGGTCCCGTGTCCATTAGTTCCTATTAAAAAGGAGAGCAGCCTATCAGGAAGTTAGTGGAGCACTAGTCGTTGTCTTGATGCAACAACTACGTTTGTTGGCATTTGAAAGTAGGAGAGCTGTCATACTACTTACTAGTCTCTATTTCTAAATTCTAATTAACTAATGACAAGGATTAGTCATCTGCGGACACAATAATCTTCAGTGAAGATTACATATTTATGTCAAGAGATGGACAATCAAGAGAGGGGGAG
The DNA here is from genome assembly GCA_003412495.2 of Echium plantagineum. NCBI lineage: Eukaryota > Viridiplantae > Streptophyta > Magnoliopsida > Boraginales > Boraginaceae > Echium > Echium plantagineum. The sequence goes on from CM016562.1 coordinate 15,863,221, forward strand.
GATTGCAAAATAGGAGATACATTGTTCATCCTCAAATTAAAATTCGTGTTAAATGATCCATTTTGATATACGACATAATACGAACCAGATCGGTTGTTACCAACGCAGAGCGCTAACTAATTTTGCGTGATCATCATTTATGTAGTGCCATTTTGTAATTAATTACGTGATGATTAACAGCATCCTAAGATTGAAACCTTGGATAATGTAGATAAAGATCACTCAAATAGTTTGTAAACATAAAGGAAATTAGCTAACAACATTTACAAATATGTTCACAATAACTGTTAGGGCAATCTATCCACCAGCGCTAAAAGTTGATTCAAAGCCTGTTGATGCTCGTCAACAGCCTGCGGTTGCTGGTCTTGCAGTGGTGACTGGTTTTCCGATTGCTGGTCTTGCAGTGGTGACCGGTTTTCCCATCGCTGGTCTTGCAGTGGTGACCGGTTTTCCCATCGCTGGTCTGAAAGTTGTTGCTGGTTTTCGTTTTGCCAAGCAAATACAATATCTTGAAGCCCTGGTCTTATACCCCTATCGAACAGTTTCTGATATTCTAATGTGTCACCATTTGATTTTTTCACCTCCACCAGATGAAATTGGGAGGTGATCTGAAATATCTCAGCATCAATGGACAAAACTCCTTTTTTGCCTTCTTTCAATCCCTCAAACCTCAATAAACCTGCTTCCCTTTTACTTAACTTCAGCCTCAGATGCTTTGCAATTTCTTCAAGCTTAGATATAATTTTTGGTGCAGATACCCAAGAAGTGAATCTAGATTCTCTTTGTATACAGGGTTCCTCAAACAATCTGTTTAAATCAAAACCTGGTGAGAGCAAGATGATATCGAAGGCATTCAAGACTGCAAACCTTTCTGAATCTTCTCCGTGTTCGTCCGTTGTGCTGCAGTTACCCAATGTATCGGATTGGGTATTTGTATTTGAAGATATATCGTTCTTTGTTTCTGGACCGAATTTTATAGATTTTGAGATAGCGTTCCGTCTGAACCAAGGACTTTCCTTTATTTTCGCCATAGAGATTCTTGCATTTGGATTTGGTTCCAGTATTCTTCCTAGCAACTTGCGGACTTCAGGCGGAAACCAACTGGGGCATTTGTATTGTGCTCTGCCAATCTTCCTGTACAACTCCATTAAATTTGTGTCATGAAAGGGAAGGAAACCAGCTAATAGAACATATAAAATGACCCCACACGACCATGTATCGGCTTTGGCCCCATCATATCCTTTCCTGTTAATTACCTCCGGAGCCACGTAGGCCGGAGTCCCACAAGTTGTGTGGAGGAGTCCATCCTGACGCTTTGATTGCACAAGCGCGCTTAAGCCAAAATCAGAAATCTTAAGGTCTTCATTTTCATCTAAAAGTAAATTTTCTGGTTTCAAATCCCTATGAAATACACCCCGACTATGACAGAAATCAACAGCGTTAATCAATTGTTGGAAGTATCTCCGAGCTACATCTTCCTTCAGCTTTCCTTTTGCAACCTTGTTAAAGAGCTCACCTCCCTTAGCAAATTCCAACACAAAGTAAATCTTAGTTTTGGTGGCCATGACTTCATGAAGGTGCAAAATATTAGGGTGCCTAACTAGTCTCATGACCGAAATTTCTCTCTTGATCTGGTCGACCAACCCAACTCTTAAAACCTTCTCTTTATCAATTACTTTAATTGCTACACTCTGCCCTGTTATAAAACTCCGTGCAAAGTATACCTTAGCAAATGTACCTTGGCCTAATAATCTACCTAACTCATACCTGTCCATCAATACACTACTTTGAGTATCCATACCCGCAACAAAATATGTGAATCGAATGATCTACAACTCTTCTCTCCTGATAATATATCCAATGTTTACACTTCAGATCAGTCGTATATCTATTGAAGCTCAACCATCCTCAAACAGATTCTTCATATATAAAACAACCTACTATCTTTTCTTATAAAAACCTAACGGTCAAGGTTTGAACCCTTGACCTCTACCCTTACAAGTGAATGCCTAACCACTACACAGAACCCCCCAAACAAGAATGTCACTATTTATTGGCTGATCTTGCTCTTCAGAACAAAGGTTCAATAAGCTTACACGAACTCTCTCAGTCTCATCAAAGAATGTTGGAAGATACTGTTGTGAGACAAGAGCCTTGTGAAATTCCAAAGAGAGATACCAATTACTGCACCACATCTATCAACGGTTCCTTGGCTTTTATCTGTAAAAGATGAACTACCTGCTGAAAAAAATTGCACGAGGTAACTCAAGAAGTTGAACTAACCCCTGAAGATCCAGCCAAGAGAGAGTGGCTGCAGAAGTTAAAAATATCAAAGTGGATGATTAGGAAAGAGCAAAGGTTACAATGCAAATAAAATTTCTCAATTTCTTATGGCAATTTTAGTCCAGATATCATAATAGGTAATTTCATGTCGCTTCCATTCGTCTCACACAGTCTGAGTAACACCATAATGAATAGGACAACAATATAATTAAGCTTACATCATGTAAGTGTTTCTTAATAAGAGGTTTCAGGATAAAATAGAATGTAGTTCTGCAAAGAAATTATAGGAGTGGCAGACTTCGTCGAGACCTTCTTTCGAAATGCAGGTACCCTAAGGAAATTGAAAATTTTAACTATAAAGGAAAACAAATCTCTGTATTTACTGTTATTCTCTTCATAATCTTTGCCAAACGGACAGAAAAATATTTCTGGTTTACTCTTATTTTTCAAGGATCATACTGGAAAGGGTTAGTACGATTGGCATACCTCTTTTGGGCCACAGTACAGTTAACAACATATCAAGACATAAATCTCGTTTTAACAGTTCAGCGTTCTTTCAATTAATCAGTCAATGAAATACACAGGGCCACAAGCACAATCCAACACCAGCACAATAACCAGGAATCTAGGATTGTAACACTTAACTAATTCTGATAACTAAAAATAAATGAGACTATTTAATGAATTTCTTGAAAAGATACTTGCAATGAGCTTAACAACTATATGTCAACGTGAAACAGATCTTTTTGGAAACTGTAGATAGACGTGTGGTTAATCAATTGTTCTTTCGTAAGGCTTGTGTACACGACTTTCTGATCTTGCCTTAATGAACTCCTAGTTCCAACGTTGTTCTAAATAATGTGGCCAAATAGTAAAAATCCGTTGGTAAAGATATGATCACTTTTGTTTAACATGTTCCTTTCTCTATCACTAGACTGTTGAAGTAACTACGCAAGCTTGCCCTCAGGCGATATCTCAAGTGCTAGATTGGCATGCATACGTCTAAACAGAAATTGCATTGGTACAGCTAAGTCCCTCGAGCCCTTCTCTTCCAGATCTAATCCCAACAGATGCCTGATGTTTTTGAATCATATAGTTATTTTCTCACCTAATCTCAACACCAATAACGCATACACGACCACCCTCCACTTACAAGTATCTCATTGAGCTCCTACTTTTAGTTTCAGATGTTTTTCTTATATACAATGAGGTTCCTCTTAGCTACATCTCATGCTATATTACCAATCTGCAACCTCCAAAATCGTAATTCAACCCAAAAACTACTAAAATTTCCATTCCTTTTAGACTATATGCTTTCCATAAAATCCAATGCATATATAACTAGAACCAAATTTCAATTTCACATATTTCTCTATAATTCAAATATTAAATTCTCAATTTCATGCAACAAAAGTAGATTAGTAGAATTAGCCCTCTAATGTAGAAATCAAATCAATAATAATAATGGCAAGATCAAGAATCAAGATCATCCACTTATGGAAAAACAATCACATATCAATAAAGATCCAATCTTGATAAATACCATCGATCCCAAAACAAGAAATTAGCATACAGAAATGAATAAAACAAACAACAATTTCAAAGAACATATATAAAACGTATTGCAAAAAAAGAAGACTTTGAATAAAACAAATCATAAATGGAAAAACAGAAGAGTGATGAAAAATCCAGCTACCTTTCAAGCTGGAACATTAAGATGATGTTTGGTATAATTTACAATATCTAGAAAAAAATGGAAAAGGGGGTAAGAAACGAAAGAAAAATGGAAGATTCAGGTATCGGAAGAATTGAATTGGAAGGAGCCAGAGAAGAGGGAAAATGAGAGAGGTGAGAAGAGACAGTATATTCTACATATTCCATTCCTAAATATTTAATTCATTATTTATATAAAATAGTTATTATGTTTTATATTTCTAAGTAATGAAGTATAAATAGGACAATTTATATAAGTATTACTATTATTAAAAAAATTAGTAATTTGATAAATTATTTAAATTCATAATGTGGAGAAAGTAGTACGTGGAGGTTGTAAGTTGTTGACATCTAGGTGGGGATCTTTTTTGAAGTCATTTTGTGTAGTTATTTGGGAATTCCAAGTGTTGCTTAAGTCATGGAAATTACACATGACTTTTAGGTACGAACTAGATTCATTTTCCTTGCCGACCATAAATGGATGCGACAATGACTGAATGATGAGTGGGTATTCACGGTAATGAACGTCATCAGACTCCTAGATTTGTATTTTAAAAATGTGACTTAATAATTTGGTAATATTTAATCAAGTTTTAGTTAAAAGTTTCGGTAATTCATTAACACAATTGTTAAATAATAAAAACTTGTTTTGGTTGTGAAAATCCCAGCAAGCTTCATAACTTAATCCAACAAAATAATTATCAAGTGATAGAAACTTACTTTGATTATGAAAATCTCAGCAAATTTTATCACCCAGTCCAAACACACAAATATCAAGTGATAAACATATACTTTGGATTGATGGAAGTGACACATCTTCTCATCCAAGGAACCCCAAAGCTAATGAGAGGAATTTATTATGGATTTACGAATTATATTCATCACCAAGTCATACAACACTCACATTAGGAGACAGAAATTTATTTTGGAAGTGTAAAGTTATATATAGGTGAACCATTCGAAGCACCATTACCTAGCTCAGGAAATAAGACTTAAGGCTTGAAAATAATATGTTTAGTATGGGTAATTATATGTCATAGTTGTATAAATTGATACATCCTCGTATCAATTTATCATCTAAATAAAGTTGATTTGTTAAAGAGGATTATCCGATTAGATTTACAAATAATTATTTGTCTCCCTAAAATAGAGTGAAGCAAGATAAACGATTCCTTAAAGCTATAAGCACAAAATACATTTATTTACGTATATTAACTATATTTTATATTTTAGATTTTTAAATATTTTCTTATTTAGAAGCAAAGTGTTATTTTTTCTCGAGTTATCCAATTTTTCTTTTTAATATTTAGCGATGAGGCGAGTTTCGTACCCAGGATCTTTCGATCACTGACAAGAGCCTTTTTCACTAGGCTATCCGATTAACTCGAGTTATCCAAATTTTAAACAATATATATTACATTTTCACTTAAAAAATCTTTGATTTCTCATTTATTGCATACAAAAATTGATACATCACTCTCTTTATTACAATGTGTAGATTTCTGTATTATAATTCAAATATTAACTATTGTTCAACTTATTTTATCTCATCAATGATAATGACATATTTATATCATTTTGTAAACCGTCCGTGTATCACAAAAACTCTAACCCAAATGATTTGAGAAGATTCATTAAATAAATACTTTGCTAATATTTAAAATATAATTTTTTGAGAAACTAATAATACTAAAATTATTATCATAATTGAGAAGACATGTGTTATCATATTAACATATAAACACATATTGAAAATAAAGTATATTGAACTCGTTATTTAATATTACTAAAATATTCATTATAATGAAAAAATTTATTGAAGAATCAAAATATGGAAGAGAAATAGGTGTGTTACATGACCATAGTTTATCTTCTTAACCAACTCTTCATTGATCACATAACATTTTAAATTCAAGAGACATAATTTATGAAGTTTAACTTGCGGAGTGCACGGTAATTTTATATATGGTTTTGAACATGATATATTGTTCGATCAATTGTCAAATTGAGTAAGTGATTATTAATTTGACACTTTTATATCTTATGACCCTTAATTTAATGTAAATATGTAATGACGTGTATAAACCAATTTTAAAAAATTTCATTTGGGAAGAATCAGGTCTATCACAAGACAAAAAATGAAGTTTCTAGTAAAGATTGAAAAAATAATTTGGATTTTCACACAAGGTACATTTGATTCATTTTGAAGTCAAAACTGTAAGGCTAATTTGTGAGGTCGACATTCTATCATGCAATGGGCACTCCAATTGTTCTATTAGTAAGAATGCATCACTACTTAATAATTTATATTTTTGATGGGATTATCATCTGCTTGGATGCGCTTCAAGTCCCATTACTTGAAGTTTTTCAAAGAAATGTCGTTTTTATTCAGGTTCTTCAGATTAGATTTCGATTCGGTTACTAGCTACTGATATACAATAACTAGTATATTTTACATATGATTGATAACATATCGTTTGATAAACACTTAACAAACAAATTTTAATATTTATAATATTGATAGTAATAATTCATTGTTCGTACAACATCATAATATATTAAGGGTTATCGCAAACGTATCATTTAAGCGAAATAAGAGAAAATAATATATTGAGATACAAAATTATGATTAGAGAATAATGTCTTCTTTTTCTCTTTTAAATATTAACGTTAAAGTAGAACTTGAAATCGAATGACTTCATTTATTGTAGTAATTAGTGCTAAGTTCTTTGATACATTTGTTTTTCTTTAATTTAGTATTAATATCACTCTTGAAGCCGTTATTACTATAACATTAATGGCTATATCATGTATATATACGTTCACGTGTCTAGATATTGAAAACAAGACAAAACTCTTGTAAAATATATTACGCATTGTCAGTTGGGTTAAACCATTGACATGCAATATAAGTAAAGTGATTTTTAATTACTCCCTCCATCCATTTATTTTAGAACCATTTTGACTTTTTGGGTCAAACTTCGAAAATTTTGACCGTAAATTTTGATTAACCGATAAGAAATAATATAGTTATATTGGATCTTGTTAGATTCATCTCAATATATATTTTTGAAATATCAAGTTCTTATAATTTTTACACATGTAAAATTAAAAATATTTACGTTTTAAGTCGTGTCTCGGAGACCGTGAAAAAGTAAATGGTTCTTATAAAAAGGGATGGAGGGAGTACTACATTGCTCTATTTGAAATGGCACGAATAGGTATGCTATCAAGTAAGGTTTTCCCTTTCGTTTTTGCAGTAATATTGGGCATTCTAAGTCACTATGCAATTGGACAAGACCTGAAAAATGAAGGAATTCCAGAACACAATAGTAGGATGCTACTTTGGAAATCCAAAGATGCAATAAATGTTGACGAAACATCACCATCAAGCCCAGAAACCACAATTGATAGAGACTTACTTTGTTATGGAAATCCCAACAATCTTCATCACCTAGTCCAACAACGCTAATATCAGGTGATAGAAACTTACTTTGGTTGTGGAAATCCCAACAATCTCCATCACCCAGCCCAACGACACTATCATCAAGTGATAGAAACTTGCTTTGGTTATGGAAATCCCAACAAGCTTCATCACCCAGCCCAACAACACTATCATCAAGTGATAGAAACTTGCTTTGGTTGTGGAAATCTCAGCAAGCTTCATCACCCAGCCCAACAACACTATCATCAAGTGATAGAAACTTGCTTTGGTTGTGGAAATCCCATCAAGCTTCATCACCCAGCCCAACAACATTATCGTCAAATGATAGAAACTTACTTTGGTTGTGGAAATCCCAGCAAGCTTTATCACCCTGCCCAACAACATTATCAAGTGATAGAAACTTGCTTTGGTTGTGGAAAACCCAGCAAGCTTCATCACCGAGCCCATCAACACAATCGTCAAATGATAGAGACTTACTTTGGTTGTGGAAATCCCAGCAAGGTTCATCACCCAGCCCAACAACACAATCATCAAGTGATAAAAACTTACTTTGGTTGTGGAAATCTCAGCAAGCTTCATCACCCAGTCCAAACACGCAAACATCAAGTGATAGAAATATACTTTGGATTGATGGAAGAGAAGCATCTTCTCATCCTAGGAACCCAAAAGCTAATGAGAGGAACTTATTGTGGAAGCGCAAGGTTATAGGTGGACCGATCGAAGCACCATTACCTAGCTCATGAAATAAGGCTTGAAAATAATATGTTTAGTTTGGGTAATTATATGTCATAGTTGTGTCAATTTATCATCTAAATGAAATTAATTTGTCTAAGATAATTATTCGATTAGATTCACAAATAGTTATTTATTTCCCTAAAATTTAGTGAAGCAAAATAAAATGATTCCTTAAAACTATGCGCACAAGATACATTTACTTAGATATTAAGAATATATTATATTTTTAAATATTATGAATTTAGTAATAGGCAAAATCTACCGATCGAGCATGCATGACAAATTTTATCATTGATTGATGATTAAGAAAATTGTGGAAAATGTGATCCAATTGTCACAATTTTTGTTGAAGTACTCACATAATACATTTTTTTCAAAGTCTATGTCTTTTGTGCAGAATAAATATTGCAATTTATTCTTATCTTTTGAGTAAACAAAGAAATACTACGATTTGGACAAAATGTATTCTCTAATATTCTGTATTATATGGACCAGTTAGTTATGTTCTCCATATTATGTTAACAATTCCAAATTTTCAGTCGTAACTTTTCCCTCAAACTAATATTGTTTGATTAATAATTAAATAGTAATATATGTATTGTATATGTAACTCGTGTATGATAAATTATTTGTTAAAAGCTCAATGTTATATAAATAAAATTGATTTACATTTTTACATATGGGATAAAAAGTTCTTTCTTATGTTAAGGCCTTTATTGGCCGAAGGTTTAGCAAAGTGATTTTTTTATTTATGAATATACAAGTAAATGTATTATATCAACACTTAAACAAATTAGCTAGGTAGAATAGTGACAATAGTTTTTTTGAGAAATGAAATTTTGAAAACTAAAAAGAAATAATGCTAAGTCATGACTTTTTGAGGAATCCCAATTGATGAATCATTAAAAAGAGTTATAATATACTCTCAATTGATATTTAATATAAATGAATTAATTAATGATTAAATTATATTTTATGCAAGCCTTTTTTATAATTATTAAAACTGACAAAATTACATAGTATGCAGGATTACATATTGTAGGACGAAGCATAACTAAGACAAGTTCCTAATTTAAATATGTCAAATACTACCATAGAGGATACAAAATTTGATATAAATGGGAGAATTGTCGAGTACAAAGTATCAGAAGAAGTAATATTTGTGGGCTTCAGCACTAAAATGCTTTGATCCGATAGATCTTGAAGCCGAAATTGCTGCCATGTATCATGAATCTGGATCCTCAGCAGACTTCTAGATATTACCTACAAAGTCAAGAGATTTAAAACAATATAAACTGAGTAAGATGATAAAGGCTTTAACAATATTAAGGTGGATAAAAGAGCTTCAATGATTGAATTTTGTAGGGGCGTGTTGGACATATTTGGATCTATGTGGCGTTAGGGCAATGTAGTAGAAATATTAAAGTGGTGTGTGGGTTGTTAATTGTTTGTGTATCCTGCGATTGTTATGTGGTCAATATAAATATAATAGATGTCTATGTTATTATACTTGGGTAGTATTCTCAGTTAGGGGGGAATGATAGTTGTTGGCGGGTTGTTTTATGTTATGATTTAAAATTTTGTTACAAGAAATTTGATGGTTGTGTGCTCGTTACCAAATTTTAAAATTATGTCTTCCAAATTTTCAAACAAGCTGGCAAAATAAATATATTAAAAAAAATTCTTCTGAACATTTTAATATACCTATGTCAATTTACAAATTTTTCATGGTTACCTTAAAAAAGTTGAAACAATTTTCTCCAACATTCTTTGGAACACAACTCAACAAAAGAAAATGGATTCCTTTGTGAAAATTGACCAAATTAGTGGGAGAAAGTGATCATCAAATGGTGAAAATTGAAAGAATACCCCCTCTCACTTTTTTAATTTTTGCCCCCTCCTTTTTCAGATTTTCCTACTCCATCCTCATGAATTTATAAAAATGCCTTTAATGAAAACTCCTACTCTCTATCTTCTTCTTCACAACATCACCACCAACACTACCACCACTAACCACAAAAAAACACTTTCTTACTTCTTCCCCACCCCACCACCACCACCATCGGCACCACATACCCACCACCACAACCACAACCACCAACATCACAAAACATATCAACCACCACCACCAGCAACATCACAACCCCCTTAACCACCACCAACCATCATTGTAGCTCAAAAAACACCTTCACAACTATCATACACACCAAAAAAACAAGAATAATTGCACCTTCCTTATCCAAAAAGCCCTAAATCGTGTACATCTCCTCCCAATTACCCCTAAATTGCGACCCCCTCCCCCAAAAAACCATAAATTGCGATCCCCCAAAGTGAAAATCTGAAGAAGAAGAAGAAGAAGAAGAAGAAGAAGAAGAAGAAGAAGAAGAAGAAGATGATGATGATGATGATGATGCTGGAGTAGGTTTTTGTATTAAGGGACAATTTTGTCAATTTATGAGGGAAGGGTAGGAAATTTAACAGAGAATGGAGGTGGATAAAAACTAAAAAAAAACGGGGGAGGGGTATTCTTCCAATTTTGTACATACAATGAGTAAATGAAGAGTTTTAAAACATGGATGAGCGAATTTAGAGTTTTAAAACATGGATGAGCAAATTTGTACTTTTAAACATGGAATGGGGATAATAATCTTCCCCTAATTCACCTCTAGCTCAAAATTATGGTACCGAGTATATTCTCAGTGATTCTCCTTAATTCACTTCCCATAGGATAATTTTAAAGAATTCTCCTCGCCTTGATTCACTCCAATCCAAACATACTATAGGATAATTTTTAGAAAAAATTCTTTTTCTGATTCAACCCCGATCCAAACACCATTAGTAAGGTAATTTCCATCATACTTACTTACAAATTGTAAAACGTGCATCAGAGCTTTCTATAAATTTAAAAAAATATGATATCCTCTTATATATTTTAAAATGTTGCACCACACCCCTTCTATTAATGCTACCTCGTTTATTAAATTTTTGACATTATACAAAAATATAAAAAAATTTCAATGTAAGTCACATTTATAATTTTAAATCCACTCATCTTCCTACGATTTGATAAAAATGTGAATTTAATTATGAGATAGTGGAAGTGGTATAATTTTTCCGTTCATATATTTTAGTAGTGGTCAAGTATCTGAGATTCCATCAAATCCAAGTCTTCAGCCCTTTCTCTTTCCCTAATCAATCAACAAATTTCACATTTTCAGCTGAAACTATATTATTTCAGCTGATGGGTTCCCAAATCCCAATTGAACCTCTACAAGACCACCTGCAGACCATCCTCCTCCACGACGACGGCGCCACCTCCTCCTCCTCCGCCTTCAACCACCCCCTCGCCACCCCCGCAGACTCCGATCCCCTCCTCTCCCCACCTTCACCCCCTCCTCCTGCCCCCACCACCACAACCAGCGATGTTGACACATCATCTGATAGTGTTAATACTCCGCAGGTATCTCAGGAACCAGCTTCTCCAAAGTCCAATTACTTGAAAATTTCAGTCTCGGATCCGAAGAAAGAAGGCGAATCGAGCAATTCACTTGTTCCAGGGACCAAAACTTCGTACGTGACGTATTTGATTACTACGGAGACTGATCTACCTGATTACAATGCGCCGAAATTCAGTGTTAGGAGGCGATTTAAGGACATTGTTACGTTGTCTGATCGGTTGACTGAGTCGTATCGGGGGTTTTTCATCCCGCCCCGGCCCGACAAAAGTGTGGTGGAGAGCCAGGTGATGCAGAAGCATGAGTTTGTGGAGCAGAGGAGGGTGTTGCTGGAGAGGTATTTGAGGCGGCTGGCAGCGCACCCGATGGTTAAGAAGAGCGACGAGTTGAGGGTGTTTTTGGAGGTGGAAGGGAGGATGCCATTGCCCACAAGTACTGATATGGCGTCCAGGATGTTGGATGGGGCGGTTAATTTGCCGAAGCAGTTGATGGGGACGGAGGCGGGAAGGGGGATGGGGTTGGATGATGTGGTGCAACCTGCGAAGAGTGGGAGGGATTTGATGAGGCTGTTTAGGGAGTTGAAGCAGACGGTTGTGATGGATTGGGTGGGGAAGAAGCCGCCAGTAGAGGAGGAGGATAAGGAGTTTTTGGAGAAGAAGGAGAGGTTGATTCAACTTGAGTTACACCTCACTAATGCATCCAAACAGGTCCTTAATTGGTCCCCTTAATCTTGTTATTATTACGTGCTTTATTGAATAATCGTCTTTGACTAATGCATCCTAGTTTTGATCTTGAACTATCACTTACCTTATTTGATAATGCCTGATTGGATTTGAATGTATTTTGGACGATTTGTTGAAGATGGACAACTTCATTGATAATTCATAATGATAATTGCTTTCTGATCGTTTTGAACAAAAGTTCGCTTACAATAAAACCAGTAAATGATTATGAATTGATGGGACCAATAGCTTTGAGAGAGTATACTTGGTTCTTTGTATATTTGCATTGATATAGAGTGATGACCGATATTATTTCTTATTGTATGTAATTAATACACGACTATTCAACATATAGTTGTTCACAAATTTTGCTTCAAGAGTTGGGAAGATATCAACTAAATGGAATATTACAAAAGAAATATGTTATATCAGATTAAAAGTTATGCATCAGTTGCCAAAATATGGAATATATATGTAAAGTGAACTTGAGCAACAACTCACTTATGCATCAAAAGAGATCTTTACTTGATTATGTTAATCTTGTTATTGTTACTTACCTTATTTAATTAGTGGATGACGTTTTGAAGTAGTGAGATCAATATGAGTGATAGTGAGAATTTATTTTCTTATAATCTTGAACAAAAGTTTGCTTACAATAAAACCAGTGAAGTTTATGAACTTATTGGATCACTAGCGTTGGTAAGAGTATCATTGGGTTCTGGACATATTAACTTACTTAAATTGATCATGATTTGGCTGGTAATATGCTTTTATTATCTATCAGGCAGAATCACTTGTGAAAGCACAGCAGGAGATGGGGGAGACATTGGGAGAGTTAGGGCTCGCATTTATTAAAATGACAAAATTTGAGAACGAGCAGGCCACATCAGATACCCAACGGACTCGTGCGATTGACATGAAAAGTATCGCCACAGCAGCTGTTAAAGCAGGCAGATTATATCGAGGATTAAATGCACAGAGCATGAAACATTTGGTAACTTCTTCTGCTTTGTTTAACCTTTGTGGGTTATATTTTGGGATCAAAATCACTGTTATGCTTGTGCTTATCTTATTTGTTGGTCATCTTTTTTGGAATTTATTTCCTAATGATTATCATTTGCTGGATAATCAACCATTTCTTTTCATCTTACCATATTTCTTATGAGTTATGAGTATTCTTTTATGCATGGTTATTTTATCTGATGAACTTTTTTATTTATGTGTTAAGGACACGATACATGAATATATGGGGTTTATGTTGGCTGTGCGCAGCGCCTTTTCAGATCGTTCAAGTGCTCTGTTGACAGCTCAGACTCTCATTTCAGAATTGTCTTCTTTGCAAGCAAAGGCTGAAAAGCTTGAGACTACATCGGCAAATTTTTTTGGCGGTGACAAGTCAAGGCCCCGCAAAATGGAAGAGTTGAAAGAAGCTATTAGAGTGACTGAAGATGCAAAATATTGTGCTCTTAAAGAATATGAAAGGATCAAGGTTAGAAAACTCACAAAACGAAAGTACATACAAACTCTCGAACTCCAATGTTAGATTTGATCTATTAGCTATATGAAACCAATATTTTACCAATTCCTCTATTTCAAGTCAAGCCTGTTTATTTAGTTTTCACATCTTCCTAGTCCTATGAAGTGGAAGATTAAAATGGCTCATTACATTTAAGACGATTATTTTGTTTTTATATTCTCCGGCTCTTAAATATATTGGATAAAATGGCTCATAACATCACATACGCTTCTAACCTATTGTGAAGTACTAGTAGATAGTGTATGCAGTGGAAGTGTGTAGAATCAAGAACAGGCAGCAAATGTCTTTATTATGGATGCTACACTTCACTCTTGGGGTCAATTCGGAACAGCCTCCTTGCTATCACAGGGATAAGGCACCGTACTATCCTACCCCTTACATTGCTTAGACGAGAACCTCTTTGTAGGCATTGAGGCATGTTGTTGTTGACCTTTCCATCATATTCATGTTGCTGGAGATTCACATGAGATCTTTATTTGTTTTAGAAGACTTCCTAGCTTTCAAACCTGGTCCACCAACTATGCATTAGTGCATGCCCATTTCCTGCCTTCATGAATGTTGACTATCAAATGTCATTTTTCTAATGCTAGGTATACTTGGGTTTCATGTGGATTGATCATTTAGGTTTGAAGGTGGATGTTAAACTTAAATATAATAATATTGTATTAGTCTATGACAAATGTTAATAATGTCCACTATCTAAACGACCAATGTGAAATCTTTAGCCTGGGCTTTTTCTTGTTTCGTGTTTTGGAGTTACTATTCGTCTGTGAAATCATGTAAGTTGTTCTCTGTTTGAATCTTAATTCCTTGAAAATTTAGATATCTGATCTTAGCAATCCATAACTTGACAACTACATGGTATTGCATACGTTGTAGTTCCAGGGCCACCTTCAAATTCTTAGCTGCTAATATTGTCTTCCAAATTTAATTTTTTCAATATTTATCTGTCCCTGAATTGGGATACGCAGTTCATGAAGTTGCATCTCAACCGAATTTGGTTGACTTTGTTGTTACAGGAAAATAACCGAAATGAAATCGAGAGGCTCGATAGAGAGAGGAAGAGTGATTTTATGAATATGTTGAAGGGATTTGTGACTGATCAGGTACATACATCTTCTTGTGGTTCTTTAAGCTGATCATTCATAGTTTAACAGATAGAGCATATGAGACTGGTGGAAAATGATTCAGTATACGTTGTCAACTGTGGAATAAGTTGTCTGTTCGTTTCTGTATGAAGCTAACTCGTGTACATCCAAAATCTGTTGCATAGAACATTATTAATAGGAATCTATCTGATCATGTTTTCATGATGAGCCTAAAATTCACCCGCGTTGGATCTCTGCAAAAATATTTGATTGTGTAAAGAGAACTTTGAATGCAATATTTGAAGTTGAGTGGCTCACTGAAAAGGATGAGCATATATTATTTCTTACTCGAAGATATTATTTAGGTTACTTTTGCTCTTCAGTTGTTTAGTGCCCCATTTCCTACCCTTCCTAAGCAATAAGATTCCATCCATTTCCTACCCTTCCGAAGTAGCACACAATCACTAACTCGATTTTGATTGCATTATTTTACAGAGGCCACTTTACACATTTTGATATTTTGGCTTTATATGTTTGTCTTGAGATGATCATTTTTGCCCATCAAGCATAACCATTTAGGCACTGCTTGCATGACCAATATTTATGATGTTAAAATTGCAGGTGGCTTATGCAGAAAAGATTGAAACTGAGTGGACAAAAGTTGCCGAGGAAACAAGTAGATATTCTAAAGAAAGTGAATAAATACGATATAGTGATCTTATGGAGTTTTTCTAAGGTGCTCGTCATGTTCAATTCCTCGATTTTTGTTGTGAAGCTACAGAATAAATAGGAGATGGACGGATATTAGTTGGTCACTTCTTATAAATTATCCTAAATGTACCTGTTTCGAGATTCTTGTTCACCTCTCAACTTAACTGAGATGTATATTGCTTACTCCACTTCCCCATTCATACCGTTCCTTAGGGCTTCTGGATCTTGGATATCACCTTCACAGCATTCTTAGCAGCCGGTGGGATTGGATGATTTGGCATCAGCGTAGCATCATATGGCCAAAGCAAATTTAAGTTCTGGTGGGAAAAACTTTTGATGATGTATTCTTCCTTTTTTTCGCATTTCTATAGCATGATGTAGTAGCCCACTAATTTTCATCATTTGTAATTTTGTACAGACGACCTAATAAAGGTGATGCATGGTGATTTCTTAATCATTTTAAATTATAATTGTTGAAACAACTTCCAACTTTTTTTAAAATGAATTCATGGGTCCTTCAGCGAAAGGTTCTCCAGAAAAAGAACGAAAAAAATAAGAGGCCGACATGTAGTTGTACTGATATATGACCTGTTCGTAAAGTTGCAATGAAGTGACTAATATTTTGGTATAGTAACGCCTAGGCTGGGCGTGTATTTTTGCCGGAAAAGGCATGTTTTATACGGAGTATTCTATTGCATGGCTTCGATTTCATACCTATAGCTCATAATGTACCATGCATTCACCCGAATTGTCAACTTGAATGTTGAATATCGTGTAGTTCCCACTTCTCACTAGCGACGAGGCCTTTAAAATCTGCTATTGCGTTGCTATTTGCTACATGGCACTACTATACAGCTATTGCACAGCTATTTACATTCACAACAATGGTTGGCACATATTAACTTCTTTTTCCCATTTCTAAGAAGTAGTGCACCATTTAGAATACAAAATCAAATAAACTGTAAAATCAGAGAGAAAATTCGAAACTGCTAAGACACCAAAACAATCAGCCATTGCTATGAATAAATGTGGAAACCAAAGATAGCCACTTCTATCTCATCAGTCATCATAGATCAAACATTACAAATATCTGAAATTAATTAATCAATTAATTGCTTCTAAAAATCAATATTACACCACAAACAACTTGAAAATCTACAAAAACGTTTCTTCTTCTTCTTCTTGTTCTCCTTATATTTCATACCGTGGCATAAAACGTTTCTCGTCCCATATTTTACTACCATAAATCGTACAATGGAAATATCGCGAGGGCCGTCCTTGTGACAAACCGACAGATATTTTCTCGTCCCGTATTTTTAATAACATAGATGTATCCGGGAAAGTGTGAAGTACCAATTAAACATGAGACATTAATCCCGGTCCGGCAGCTACGGCAGCAGAAGAGGCGGCGCCACCCAGCATCGAGAATAATCCAGCGCCAGCCAAATCCTGATCATCCAGAAACAAATCCTCTGGATCTCGGAAGGCGCCATGAACGCAAACAACCCCAACTCCAATCAACACGGAAGACATCAACACAGATCCGACATTAGTCAAGAACACCACGCATATAGTAAGGAGGATCAAGACCCCTAGGGTCTCCCGATCGGAGAAAGTGCGGTTAAGGATGACTAGCGGCTGATCGGAGGGGCGGAAGAGGTAGAGAAAGAGCCAAGCGGCGATGAGGAT
Source organism: Echium plantagineum (assembly GCA_003412495.2). Lineage (NCBI taxonomy): Eukaryota > Viridiplantae > Streptophyta > Magnoliopsida > Boraginales > Boraginaceae > Echium > Echium plantagineum. The sequence continues at coordinate 15,880,599 of CM016562.1, forward strand.
GAGGAGGGTGATGAGTGAGAAGGGGTGGGAGACGAGTGAGAAGGCTAAAACCGACGCAATTATGGTTAAGTAGTTGACTTTGAAGTAGGAGATGTTTTTGCGGACACGGGTGGTGGCGTCGGAGAGTGAAGTTGGCCGAGTGAAGGCGGTACGGTCGATGAGTTCCGCCCAAGGACGGCGACGGGAGAATGCACGACGGAGGGAGTCGGTCAGGCGGGATATGAAGAGGCGAAGTGCTGGCTCGCCGGAGATCTGGGATGCGCCACCGTGGAAGGAGGAGGAGGGAGGAGGTGGTGGGGGTTTGGAGGTGGTTGGGAGGTGGTGGGAATTCGACATCGGAGGAAATTTTGGGGAATTTTGAGGGGCTTTTTGGGAATTTTGAGTTTTTGAAGAAAAATGGAAGAAAATTGATTTTGACTTGTAGTTTGGAAAGGTATTGATATAGGAGGCAGAAGGGGGTCTTTATGCTTGGTTGATCATTTACGCGGAAGAGTATCTTAGCCATAAAGTGATAAATTGGAACTGATTTACGAAGGAGCCCTACACAAATTCATCTACTAGTCGAGTCGTTCGCTCAGTTAAACTTGAATGAGTCGAGTCATAAAAGTTGACTCGATCTTCTATGGGTCGAGCTTCAAGTCAAATTTTAGCTCAATAACTCACGGAGCTAGTTAGATGAGCTCACTAGGTGAATCCTCACCTTAATGGTCCGTTTGGATTGGGGTGAACCTAGGTGAATCTAGGTGAAATTTATCATTCACCCCGTTTGGAACCAGTTTTTTTTTTTTAAGGTTAATGTAGGTAAATCTAGGTTAATGTAGGTTAACACATTCTCCTTCATTCACCCTCAAATCGTTCACCCCCAAATCGGTGGGTAATGCTAGGTTAACAAATTAATTTTTATTATTATTATTAGATGAGACTAAACTACCCATCAATAATATTACTGTCCGCCAAATATTATTTGCCTCTTAAAAAAATAACTTCCCTCATCATATAAATTACCGCTTCATTTCTTTCTTGCGTTTCTTGTCAACTCTCTCTTTCCGCTTGAAAAAACAGTTTTTTCTTGGCTGCTCTTTCTTTCTCGCTTGAATAATAAAAAGATCATATTTTTTTGCTTTTCAATTTCAGTCCGTGTGTACTATATTTGGTTGTTGTTACGTCTAGCTTTTTCTCCTAGTGTAATAATCGATGTTAATCATTTTTTCAATTAATCATCTAATTATCAAATCACCTTTTGAATGTATGTAAATCAACATATACGAGCATTGGCATATTCCTTGTTATAAATATTCGTGTACTATATGTGTACTAATAATTAAGTACACGATATTTGTTGTTTATGTTTATCTTTTGTTAAACATGTGTATGTTTATTTTGCTAAAGATTATTAATACGTTTCTTATATTTTTTCTTATTATATAACATATTTATGTTTTGTTAATATTTTTATTTAATAATATTTAATTTGCAAACAAAAACAAGGTATTTTGTGTTGAAATAAACAGAAGGATATTAATGTCAGTTTAATAGTTAATAATTTTATAATGTTGTTTTTCAAGTTATTAATTATTTTGTTTTACCTAATGAAGGGTAATTGTATCCAAACAGGAATTATAATAGTTTCACCTACATTCACCTGCATTCCCCTAACCTAGGTTAATTTTAAATGTTTACCCTCACCTAGATTCACCCCAATCCAAACGCACCATAAGCATTCAGTTAAAATTTAACGAGTCGAATCTTAAAGAGCTCCATCGATTTACTATGTTTGATGTTGGTTTTAGCCCGTATGCCCTAGCATCAATTCTCTTCAAAACATTCTCAAGAAGTAATTGAATCTAGCACCAGATTATGCCTTCACAACTTAATCTTTAAAATTATTTTTTAATGGAAAGAAAAAAGGTTAATCATCTTCATTCGTTTACCTTTGATGTGGACCCTATTTATTGTTTACGCTCAAGCCCGCGTTTAAACTTGATTCATGGACATCGGCTCACTTCTAGTAGGGTAAAAGAAGCACCACTCACAGAGGGACACGTCTCCAAATGTGCGATTATTCCGGAGGAGTTTTCCTATAAATACTCATCTCTAATATTCTTATATACGACTCTCAAATACTCTTAACGAACTTGATCGTTGTAGTGCTTGTGGTCGAACACCTACCACACTTGCAGTAATGAAGGTATGAACCAAAGCAACCAATGCAAGAACCGGGTGATCCAAACCTCCATCCAAAATTGGGCCAACGAGACAGACGTTCGAAAAACGCACCAAGGCATGAAGAGACGAACCAGAGCTCCAGTAAATTTTATTGACCCAATCAGGAAATCGGCAGGGCGTTCGATGCGCTTTTGTGCGGATCTCCCAAGAAACCAGACATCAGATTCTAGGTCGAATAAACACGAAGATATGACTGAATCATTGGCGTCGTCTGTGGGGATACGAACTAATCAACCACAAAGATTTATTGCTAGGATCCGGGTAGCACCTTCTCAAGTGCAAACATAACATCCTACGACGTCTTGTCTCAACCTTGGTCCTGGATTGGAACGCGAGAAGAGTTAGCCCAGTGAGCACGCTTAGCTAGTGGCTGACGGACGTGAGATAAACTTTAGTGGTCCGTTAGAGTCCGGTCCAATAAGATGTTGCTGTCTAATAAACACGGTATGGCCTTGTTGTGTTGGAATTAATGGACATGTCCCGCCACCATTTTCCACAACTACTAATTTTTACCATGCTTACGAGTTACGTCCACCTAATTTATGGTGGATGTGGAAGTGTTAAACCAATTGGGTCGGACGGGGTCAGGCCCAGGCCCTTAAGGGATGGACAAGGTCGGCCCCTTGAAATCGAGACTGGCCTAGATGATTTATTGCGTCGGCCGTCGGGCCACTGAAGGAAATTTGGGCCTGTCAGTTCAAGATTTTAGAGAGCCCAAACAGGGTTAGGGCCTGGGATCAAAACCTGAGCCACTGCATAGCGGACGGGCCCCAAAATAGGGGGCCCAAGGGGCAGGGGTAGACGTGTAGTACATTAGTAAAAATACAAAGACTCAATATAAAAATGAAACCTTAATGTGGATAATAAATTTTTATGATAGAACAAATGAAATACATATGATTACAAAATCATACACAACGATATTTATGTGAATTTTACTTGATCCAAATTTGTTAATTATGAAACCATCCTCTATTTTGTCGTGAAGGATCTTTGTTCGATGCAAAAGTTTTATATGCTATTCAATCTTTCTTGTGACAAATTCAACTTAATTAAATTTTAATCAACTTTAGTTTCTTTGTTTTAAAGATAAAAATCCATGATTAATGAATTTTTTTTGTATTATTTATATATCTTTTTTCCAAATTTTCCACTCTTGATAAAATAGTGATTTAGTAGTGTCTTTATAAGTAGAAAAACTATTGCATCACAATGAGCGATAATGATGAGCAATTAGAGAATAGTTAATGGAGCCAAAGTCACCAACCCAAGATTTAGAAAAATCGAAGTTTGAAAAATCTTTGATTTTGGTTCGTGCATGTAATCTTAGTGTTATTAGTAGGTGATTATTGTTGAAATGCACGTACTACTCAGAAACTTCCACCCTAACGTAGATGAGGCTAGTCTGGACATCAACACGAATAGATTCTCACCATAATTGTGGAAGCACCTCCTCCATATATCATATAATCACACAAATTCAAAAGATATGATGCATGTGGATGTGGCATAATTAAACACCAAATATTCACTCATGACTCACCTAAAGAGTTGGCATTTATGGATGGGCCTTGGCTAGGGTCCAGGGAGATGTGGAAGTCTCATTAGTGGGATAGAATGAATCACCACTTCAATTTATTTTGTATTTTTGTGTTAAATAAATACTCCCTCCAATCGAAAAAAAGTGTCTTTTACACATATCGAGATAAATGTTTGACCTTCAATTATTCTTTATTATTATTTTTTTAAAATTAAAAAACTATATTATGAAAATACTTGGATAGATGAATCCAACTCTAAAGATTTTAGTATTTTTTAGAATAAGTAATAATTAGTAATTGATAATCAAAGTTCAATTTCAAAAAAGTCAAACGACAGTTTTTTTGGATTGAAAGGAGTACTTCATATTGTTTTTAATAATAATTAATTTTAAACTTTTAATTATGTCCAAAATACTAATATTAATTCCAAATTTGATTAATTGTAGGAAAAACATTGATTGTGTCCAAAATATTAATTTGGAATAATTTACAAAAAGTAACATATTGGAACTAGCGTTTAAGTCAACCCTTGTGGGCCCCTCAAATTTAACTCCAAATATTAATATTATGCATAATTTATGCAAATCACTATTAAAACATACACATTGTTGCATATTTATATAATTCAACAATCTTGTTTATATTCAAGGAAACTTTGGATTCTAAGTTCTTGATGCTTCATTTACAAAAAGTTATTTCTAAAAATTCTTGACAAAATCTTTAGAACAACGAGGCTAATGGATGATTCTGCATACCTTTTGATGAGCAACTCTCAGCCATCTTCAGCTTCTCCTAAAAACTGATAAGTTGAAGATAGCTGAAAGTTGCTTACCAAAAGGCATGCAGAATCACCCATTAGCCTCGTTGTTCTAAAGATTTTGTCAAGAATTTTCAAAAATAATTTTTTATAAATGAAGCAACAAGAACTTAGAATCCAAAGTTTCCTTGAATATAAAGAAGATTGTTGAATTATATAAATATGCAACAATGTGTATGATTTAATAGTGATTTGCATAAATTATGCATAATATTAATATTTGGAGTTAAATTTGAGGGGCCCACAAGGGTTGACTTAAATGCTAGTTTAAATATGTTACTTCTTCTGTTTCAATATGTTTGATTGTTTAGAAATTTTGTCATGTTTCAAAATGTTTGATCGTTTACATTTCCAATGAACTTTTAAGCCTATTTTCTCCTTTTTTCCCCTATAAAGTACTTTATGTCCCTAATAAAGTAACACTCCGACACCTTTATTTGAGTACATATTAATAAATTTCAAACATATCAGATTATCGCAAAGTTCTTTTCTTTTCCTTTTTTTCAACGAGAAAACTAGATCTGAAACAAAACAACTAAATAAATTTCAGATCTACTAACAAAAATTATAGAAAAGGAAAATAAAATGTTTTAAATCCCGCCTGTGAGTATCACATAATAGAAAACTCACCGGCATGGCAGCGAAAGTCGTATTTAGGCCTCAAGAATCGAAAGGCTCTTATACCATGTAAGAACATTGTGGAATCGATGTTTGTATTATTGAATAATGATCCCTATTTATACAGAAAGATGCCCACCACTACGGCTAATACAGTCAACTAATGAGTAATGATCATTAATGCTAATAATGATCACTAATGCTAATAATGGTCACTAATGCCATATAGTCAATGATCACTAATGCTAACAATGGTCACTAATGCAGGTAAATATTAAACCTAACCTAACACTGGTACACTGCGGGCTAATGGGCTAAGGTTACTTGCCCATCAGCATAACAATATCGAAACGGAGGGAGTACCTTCTTGTAAATTATTCCAAATTAATATTTTGGACACAATCAATGCTTCTCCTACAATTAAGCAAATTTGAAATTAATATTAGTATTTTGGACACAATTAACTAAAAATTTAAAATTAATTATTATTAAAAACAATATGAAGTATTTATTTAAATTAATTTATGTAAAATTCATTTTTGAGTATAAAAAAAGTGTTTGTTAAAAGGTGCACTATATATGTAACTTAAGTTAGCGAATGTAAAAGTGTTACAGTAATATAGTCTTCGAAAGTGAAAAGTTTTGCACATTTGTCTATATTTTTTTTGAGGAATATGCTGTAATATTTGTTATTTTCGAGGCCTGTGTTGCAATATTTGTCATTTTCGAGGCCTGACGTTTTTCAAAATAGTTTCATAATATTATCTTCTTGTAATTTTCTAAATATATTTATAAAGAAATTGATGATCAAAGTAATATTTCGATCAGCATGAAGTCAATTCAAGTAAACTGAAAGCAGTATTACATATAAATATATTTACAAAAATTTCGTGGCCCTTCTTAACGAGGCTTAGTGTAACTATCAAGAACTAAAATACATTGGCGTCTCAGACCAAATTAACAAATAATTGTAACATTTGCCGTACTAGTTTCAATGCAACCAACTACCAAAGCACTAGCCACTAGGCCACCTGAAGTGAAGTGAAGTAGGACCACAACTTTGACTCCACGCACATTCTCACCATCGAACATTGGACCACAATTTTGTACTTTGATTGCATTTATATAACACAGTTTGAGATATTTATGCTAGTTTAATATTAGTATTAATTACTATGATTAGTTATTATTAACCTTTAATTTCTTGCAGAATCCCTTCTATATGCAGTAGAGCAAGTACGGATATGTACAGTTTCTCATCAGATCGAATCTAAATAAACTTTATTAAGTTCCTTTATCATTTTAATGTCGTTTATTAATGCGAAATTAACTATATGTAAATACAATTTGCATATGAATAATGTTATCGTACTTCCATTATTATTAGGTGATTTTGTTAATGGAACTATATGACAACTTGTGATCGAAGAAGTACGACCTGCTTTGGCTTTTAATTTTGGCATAATCTTATACCAAAATAGAAGTGGGGTAGTATTGTGAAGTTACACATATAATTTTGCTTTAGATCAATTATTTATGGAGTTCATTGGTTTTGTGAAATTCACGATTAAATTGCATCAGAAAACTTTTTTATGGTATTGAAAAGCTATCTTTTGAATTATCGAATACCATAATACAATTTGAATTTATTATGCAAAACCAAATTAGCGATTAACGCACTTTTTAGCAAGTGAATATATATATATATGTGTAAGAAGACTACACTCCCTTCAATTTTGTTAGCATGAGGTAAAACAATTTTTATATGAAAAGTCTTTTGTTGTGGCACCTATTTTTGTGAAACAGTCTGAAAATATACTTAAAGTACGAAAATAGAATTTTTTAAGAAAGCAAATATAAGTAATATATGATATATGATATGAGGAGTTGGTCTTTAGGTGTGTTACTTCAGTCAGGAATTGTGTGCATAGTTGGAAATGTTTTTCACATACTAAAGCTAATTGGAGGTTGTGTATAGAATGGGATTTTCCTTTAACGATTCTTAGATGTTCTTGATGTAGTTGATCAGGGGTATGCCCCGGTGTTTGATGTATTACTTTCTTTAGTGGAAATAAAATCGAAAAAAAAATAGAAATTTTATTCTAATTAAATTAAAATTTGGCTATTATTGAAGGGTCAAAAAGCATAAAATCAAATGATAATGGGAAGAGTAATCTATGGTGTTAATTACTTATTAATTAATTTGGAAGACTTCAATTTTTTCATGTACAACGATCATCCACAACAGAGTTTATAGTGGGGTCAAAATGGGGTTAAGGTAGTTTTTTTAATAAATAATAGCGGTCAGAATTTTTGGGTTTAATGTTGATTTCTCAAGGTTAAAGGGGGGTCGCGGTTGAAAAGCGGGTGCTGACATGTTGTACTGATCTGTTATACACACACCCAAATAGTAGAATACTGTAGCATGTAATGACAATTCTGCCCCCCTATTTGGAAGTGTAACAGTTGAGGAAGTTAAATGGAAAGACAAATTGTCATTTATTGCAATAGTAATTCACCGGACCGGTTACGGTTCCGTATAGATTTGTTCCGTATAGAATTCCGTACAGAAAAATAGTTACACAATAACCCATGAAGAAATAATAATTACATCTTCAATCCCCACTCCAACCACCAATATTTGTATATTAACCCTTTACGGAATGTGTACGGAATATTTCTATAAGGCACCCTAACTTTCTACGTAATTCACTCTTTGGGTGTGTATAGTGGATCCGAAACCACCCCTCCCTTTTCACCTCTGTTTTTTTCTTTTTTGCTTTTTCTTGTTTCATAAATGTATTATTTGTTCAATAATTCATCAAAATAAAAATGTAAAAAGTATATATATATATATTTTTTTCGAGATTTCTAATAAAGCCCAGATTTGTTTTATTTGGACACAAAAAAACGAGTTTATTATTAAACATGAAAGTGAGAGAAAGTGAATAAAACTTTGAATAAAACCCTCATGTGACACTTAATAAACCCCAAACAATTAATACTCTCCTATCAATGATCGTACTCTTACACATTATTATTACCACGTATTATAATTGTCGGTCTGTAAAATTGAGGTTCGGCCTCGTCTTTGATGTGAGGACAAGCTTCACCAATACGCATGTTAGCCAATAATTATTATATGCTATACATAAACTTGTATTTTTGTTGCTATTCGTAATAGTTATAAAGTGTATATATATTGATTAAAACCCACTTCAGGAATCTTTCAACTGCAATATCGTGCAACGATCCGACTGAATTATTCTTCAAAAGGTATATAATTATTGTTTAGTTGAATATATTAATGTATGTAGTAGCATTATTATACTAGTAATTTTCATTCAATTCAACTAATCATCGTTGTGGTCGGTGTGCCAATTCAATCTTATTTGCTACGAAGCTTCCTATTTATGTAATGATTAATAGTGTGTCCCAAAAAGAAGTCATTATTGCAACATTCTTAAGCTAATTAACCCAATTTATTTGCATTCACGCATGATTGAATTCAGATGTTCTCATCTAGCTACACCAAAACAAGAAATAAAAGGACTAATCCCCTCATTATGAGCTTAAACATATCTCATAATCTATCTCTACCTTTAATTGATATGCTTTAGGATAGGAATAGGTGGTGGGACTGTTCATCTTTTTATATAAGGATTCATTCAGTGTAATGGTATTAGTCGTATAATAGTATATTATGTTACACTAGTCGTATATAGTTGTCAACTGATAGTGTAACGTGACACCCGAATCAGTAAACTCAGTTCGATATCTAGTTCAAAGACCTATCGAGTTGAAAAGATAACTCGATAGTACCAAATAATTACTGGGCTCAATAATTAGAAACCGAATGTGGATATATCACGGCGGTACCTCCTCGATTCGACTTTGATAAAACATCCCTACTTGTTAATAGATTTACTCCATTGATCCCACAAAAGTAGAGTTTGTACTTTCGTTTTAATATTTAAAACCAATATACATACAAAAACTTGATCCATTTCATAATCACCCTGTTTTTGTGGGTTGGTTTACAATTTATTAGTACCATACAAGAGTACAAGACTACTATTTATTCATATTATTTCATTCATTGGATCTCTCACACGCCTAAAATCATGTTTTAGCATGGTAATAACCAATACTATTTTATTACACCTTTTAAAGAATTTAAACATAGATAAAACAAATCCATGAAGATTTTCAGCAACTCCAAGCCGTGATTCGCGTTGTCAACAAATTTCCGAAAGTCGAAACAAATACTAGTATATTATTATATGAATTAAAATTGATTATTTAAGTTTCTGAGGAGAAGAGAAGATGAATGTAGTCCATGTATACTTGTAAATAGAGTTTTATATTTAGCATAGTATAATCAAATCACATTTGAGTCAGTACTAAAATCTATTCACCAATATATACTTCGATTTAAGTATTCACCTTTTTAGATTAAAGTTTTAAATTACAAGAATAACGATCTTTCTTGCTGACATAACTAGATTGAACTCATATGATGCCAGTTGTATACTTTCAAATCTAATCTATATTAGGTATGTTGAAACATGAAATTGAGTGGGATTTTTCCCAGATTAAATGTTATAACAGTGTATTGTTTTTATGTGCTGAAATTTTAGTAAGAAAGAGAAATGTTTAAACAAGAGGATGTGTTTTGTACATATTTCAACTAGGGTTAATGGCAATTATTTAACTGCATCTTTTTTGAAATTTTTTAGCCGTTTTGAAAGATGTTGGCTCACAAAATTTTTCAATTTGATTCCATGATTTGCACCCCACGCGAGAGGCCTTAACATAAAGTTGTAACTTATTTGTTAGGCTTTGGGAGGTAGGTCTCTTCTTATAAAGTGAACAATTTCCCAATGCTCATCTTATGTGGGAGAAATTACTTCATTTTCCAAACTCTTCCATTCAATCTCAAAATTTACACAATTCTTTAGCAATCATAAAAGCTGCCAAATTATGATTAACCTTTAATTATCCAACACAAACTAATTTATATACTACTCTTAACATGGTACTTCATCTGAGAGACACTATTAATGTTTCATATGAAACTTGACCATCCTTGGGCATCGTCTGAAACTTGTCCATCTTAGCCATCTAAAAAAAATGATGATATCCTAGGCGTACAGTCGCAACTTGTCCATATCATCATTATAAGGAGGTAAATTTAGAACGTGCTTTAGACCACCCACAATTAGGTTTTATTGAGGAGTGCAAGTGAGGTTTATTTGGGGTGAAACAAACACAACAAGATTGCATGAATTGGGGTTCAAATATGGGCATCAATATTTGATCCCCGGTGCAAGTCTGAAAAGTAGGCCATAGTGGGGTCCACAAGCCAAACAGGGGCCATTCCTGCTGCCACGCGGGAGTGGCTGCTTCTTCTCTTTTTCTTTTGTTTCCTCCACTTAATAAATGCTTTATTTACACAATCATTAATTTAAATAAAAATATAAAAAATATATCATTATTTTTCATTTTTCGAGCTTTATAAATAGAGCCTAGGTTTGTGTTATTTGGACAAAAAAATGAGTTTTTTACACTCTTTCTTCATTTTTCGAGCTCTACAAAAGATTATATTTTAATAATAACATATGTAAAATAATAAAGATAAGTAAAATTATGGTGGAGTATAGAATAAAGTGATGTGGAAGGAAGAGAAAGTGAATAAAACTCTGAAAAATTTACTGATGTGGAAATTGGATGTAAATTGGGGTGTAAGTAGGTCTTAAACTTACGTGACACTGAATAAACTTCTAATTGTTGCACCCTGCTATGATGGTCTTAGAGCGTTAGAAGAATGTCAATACCATCCGTTGGCCAAATTACATTATTAGTTGTATGATATAAAAACAGGTGGGTAATGTGATAAAACAGGCATTATATATACACTACTACAAAATATCACTTAGCCAACCCCATAAAAGTCACTTAGACGACACATTTAAGGGTTGGGATTAGAGGGGTCGGCCAAGTGGAACTCACTTGGACGACCTCACGCGGGGGGGTCGGCCAAGTGAGCCACTTGGACGACCTCACACGGGGGGGTCGGCCAAGTGCTCACTTAGCCGACCCCCCCGTGTGAGGTCGTCCAAGTGGCTCACTTGGCCGACCCCCCCGCGTGAGGTCGTCCAAGTGATTTTTTTTTTTTAGTTTTTTTTTTAATTTTTCTATATGAATATTTATTGTTAAAAATACTTTATTAATTCATATAATGCTTAAGAACTATATATAAAAATTTAATAATAATTCAAAAATCATATATAATCAAACAAATTATATTTGTATCGGTTACAATATTTATTATTTCAATCGTTATTACAAAAACTACAAATAAAAACTAAAAAACTAAAATATCCTAGCTTATAATAAAATAAGTAACTTTACATTAAAATAATTTAAACACTACAAAATTACATAAAATATTAGGAAAAATTTAACATCTTCTTCTCATCCACATCGATTCTTTCATGATGATTATTTGTGCTAGGAAATATTTTTGAAGTACCATCAAGATGTTCAACACCAGTGTCTTCTTCAGAATCACCATGTGGTGATAGTTCACCTTCTTCTTTATCATTTGGCGCAGCATATGCAGTAACCTCTTTACATCCCTTCAATGCAGGGTCCTCTGCAGAATGTCCATTAGCAGGGATAACTGAGCTTAAAGCAACAACCTTTGGCAACAAAAGATGCATGTCAACAACCAAACATACATTACAACCCTATCCTTAAACAAAAACTATCAATATTGACAGCCTAAAATACCTCAGATAATGGTCGATCATCCTCAGTTGAATCCATAGCACTATCAACTCCAGTTGCGCCATTATTGGGTGGAAAAGAATTCATACCTCTCCCTTCAATTGACAGGTAAATATTAGATTCAATATGAACGGTGATTAACAAAAACATCATCTTGGAAACTGAACAAACACTAACATCTACAAATTGAAAAGGAAGAGTATATTGCTACTAGAGCAGATCCTATGTCCCAAAAGGGTAAAAAATACAAGTTGGAAGGAAAAACAGCATTGAAAGTCGCTCCGGAAAACTGTCATGAACAAGGGAAATAGTTGTTAAACGAATATACCTCTTTTGAACAAGATAGTTGTGGGGTTGATGAAGTAAGATTAAGAAATGAAAAAATGTAAAGTAATCAGAAGTGTTCTAAGAAGAATGAAAAGAAATGCACACGATACCCACACACGTCGGCAAAATCATACTTTTCTCATGAATACAAGACTTGCCTTCATAAGAGGTTCAATCTAAAGATCTCTAACTTAAGCATAAATAACATGGTCACAGAGGTCTATTGAAGACACCGTCGGAATACCTGTAGTTCAGGAAGTGTAGGAGCTATGTTCACCAAAACAAGCTTGGTAGCTTCAAAAATTCCAGTTCGTAAGCCATGGCTGCAGTATGCTCAAGAATTATTACACCTGATTTCTGGAAGATAAAGGTCCAAATAGATCCACAATATACCAAAAAACATATATTTATAGACTGCCACTCAAAATTAGTTCATTGCAGCTTCAAAAGGACCTCAATAGACTGGACAAATTATAGTCGAGACAGCTTACAAATATTGTAGAACTTCATTCCAATAGATAAGTCTTGGTATTTCTCCACTGAGCCTATTTTGTGCAAGATCCCTGATCAATTATATTAAGACGTAGACATTAAGAAACTTAATGGCCCAACCATTTAAATTTTTCTCAACATTGTCAATAGTCACAGAATTCAACCCATCTTTCTAATCATCATATACCTGCGGAAACCTAATTGCTGCTACTATAACAAGCAACACATTAGGCAAATAAGAAACTAAAATCATACGGGATGAAAAGCTTTGGCAAACCAAAAGGGTTATGGTCATGGTCATGCTAAAAATGAACTGAAAATAATTAATAATTCATGAAATAGGTGAAAAGAAACACTACCCCATCCAAATAAAACTTGAAGCTTTAACTAAAATTCATCACAAAGAAAGGGCATAAAGGCTAAAAACATACCTTAAATTGTCATCCTTTACCTCTATAAACAAACAGCTTAACACCAAACTGAACCAACAACATACACGAAACTAGAAACACCATACACAAGAATAAGAACCATTTTACTTCATAAATAATCCTAAAGTTAACATTTTTCTAATTTTAAACTAATTATATCTAACTAATTAAGTAATTTCAATAGACAAACTAATCTAATTTCGAAATAGTTAATAGTATGTACAAGTTAACAAATAAATGCAAGCTAATTATTTCAATAAACAAAATAACTAATTAATTCAAACTTAAATTACAATAATAAACCAAAAATTAAAAAAAATACTTACTTGAACAATGGAGAAGGAGGGGGAGCTTGGGAAGAAGATGAATCGAGTCCTTGAACAATGGAGGAGGAGGAGGAGGAGGAGGAGGGGGGAGCTTATTAGCTTGTTTGATTTGGGGGTGGGGTTTTAATTTGGAGCACTGTGCTCTGGTTCACAGTTCGCTACTCACTGATGGGTTTTTGGGGGGTGGGGGCGGGGGGGTGGGGTTGAAATAACCCGAAAATGTTTTTTTTTTTAAATTTTTAATCACTTGGACGACCCTCCCGCGTGGGGTCGTCCAAGTGCTACAATTTAATTTTTTTTTTTTTAATTTTTAATCACTTGGACGACCCTCCCGCGTGGGGTCGTCCAAGTGCTACAATTTAATTTTTTTTTTTTTATCATTTAATCAACTTGGACGACCCTCCCGCGTGGGGTCGTCCAAGTGCTACAATTTTTTTTTTTTTTTTTAATTTCAAAATAACTTAGACGACACCACATGGGGTCGTCTAAGTTCTCACTTGGCCGACCCCCCCGTTTGAGGTCGTCCAAGTGCCACTTAGACGACCCCTTTTCTCAAGGGTTGTCTAAGTGGGTGTCGTCTAAGTGACATTTTGTAGTAGTGATAGTATTGCTTTCGATGTTTGCAAACTACTACAAGTTGTTTAATGTTAATGTTTGTATTGTATGTATATTAGTATCCGTACCTAATACCCTAATACGGAGTTTGGAGTAGTATTTAATCTCTCTGGGCGCTGTCAGAGACTTACAACTATATTCGCGATGACTTATTATTATTAGCTTAATTGATGGTGGGGATTTGTCTTAATTGTGTTGTTCGGTCAACTAGTGGACCACAAAATAGACGCATATGCCAACTTAATTATTAAGTGTAGCATTTATTTGGATGATGAGGAACTCACGTTGTTTTGTGAAATACGAGTACGGAAAGTAGTAATTACCACATTATTGTGTTCTTAAATGGTTAGATCAAGATGATCTAATTGTGAAAGAATATCTATTTTTCAAATAATTAATTGTACGATAAAAATTGAAATGATATTTTAAACGGAACAAATAAGAGCCTAAGCTCAAATTAACAAAAGAAATTTTGCGACTCCCGAAAGTAGAGGAATACCACTAGGATAATCACTATAAGTTCGTGAAGAATATAGACGAAGTACCAAAGGGTAGGCTACGCTAAATTCATTTTTCAAGTTCTTAATAATAATATTTGTCTATAGACAATTTAATGCTACGTGGATACATGTTTAAAAGTAATAATTATATTCTTTACTCCATTAAATTGACTTTTCTAACTAATTAATAACTATTAAAAATTAATTTTTATTTTCGACAAGACTTTTTATTCTTCAAATCTATAAATATGTATGGGTTTATTGGGGTTAGAGTTGTTAGAGAGCCGGGTTACGCGCACGACCCAGATCCGGACTTAGATCGGGAACCCGGCCCAGTGCACATCCCGAAATAGAATTGGATTTTGATTACGGTTAAAACTTGAACCTGAAATCGAATCGAGTATTTCCGAGACTGTACTGTAATGCGGTTCATTTTTTAAGATCAAATATGGAGTATTTTATTTAGGGAAAATGACGTTTCACAGCACTCACGTTTTGGGAAAAAAAAGTCAAAATCAATCATGTTTCAACCGATCGACCAAATAGATGATTAATGTTTTGAAAGTCTCTCAGTCGGATCACTCTGTTAGTTTATTGAAGGGTTCGGTCACAACACATTTTTTATTCATCAACCCCGGCCCAATTTAACTATCATTCACCCAAAAATTAGTGTACTTAACACATTAACCCATCTCTTTTTTAACACATCTCACCCCACTCTTACTCGTACCCTTAAACTTTCATTAACATCCTATCCTCTCCTACACTTAATTCACAAAAAATCATCTTTATTTGATTAATTTGTATGGTATTTTATGAGGAAAATATCAAAAGATGTACCTTCATATATTGTTATAATTAATATACCAATGAATGAAATAATTGTTATAAATGACAATCATTTCAATACTCACAAATCACGACCTAATTAATATTTGTTTAGAGGATTAAGATTGATGAAAGATAGTGATGACCCAAGCCCGTCGTCAGCGATGACTATTAATTATATAATCATGTCCTGTCCGTGGATGTAACAGGTCAGAGTATTACTACAATTAGTAATTGAAGTTTAGTCGATCAATCTTGTCACGAGATCACAATAGAAAACAACAAACTTTGAGAAGTTGTAATAGTTTACCATATGACGAATATTTTCTGCTCAAGGGATCCAAGGTCGGATGGAGCTTCTATGCTCATGTTAACGTATATTTGGGTATTATATATTGGTTGTCGAGTCGAGTCGATCGTGTTTCGGTACACCGGATCGACTTGAAACGGAATCGAATTATAGAATGAAACCGAAATCGGCTCGAAATTGAAAAAAAAAGATGGGGAGTCATCCAAAAACCGGACAAAACGATCCAAAATTGACCCGAATCGATTCGACTTGTGATCTCAATTCGAAGTTACATATTATTATATCATAGTAAATTAAAAAAAGGATTAGATCAATCGAGTTATCAATCTAGTCCCAGGTATACATGCTTATGTTTCGTGTCCAATTTTCGACTTGGGATTCCAAACTGATTCTATATCGAGCGGGGTTTCTACCGGGTTATCGGTCCGAATTTCGAGACGAGTCTCATTAACTCGGCCCGCGAACAACACTACATGCAAGTGATGTACTAATATTCCTTCAAAATGTATAATTCGAAGGATCGGAGTTAACCAGTCGAAGAGTGCGTATTGATTATATCTTGAGTTAATATAATAGTCTGCAAATCACGTCAGCCAAGTAAACCACGCTATCAAGTCTTTATGATAGACTTGACCAAAAGAGTACTTCCAACTCATGACCGAAAATTCACGAGGGCATGTGATTTTATTGAAGAGCATGGTTCATTTTAAAATGCCTCATTAATATGAACAAAAAATATCATATTTAAGAAGATTAGAAAAAGAAAACACAAGTTTAAAATCATTAACCAATCCCATAACCATACCTGCTGTGCGTGAGCCCAGCTAAATGGGCGGCTCACGAAGTCGAGACTCGAAGCTCGGCTCGTAACAAAATGAGCCGAGCTTCGAGGTAGGTTCTCGGCTCATCAACGCAGCTCGTTAGTTCGGTAGTACACATGTTAGTATTACTTTTTTAATAAAATCAGTTATATTATTCTTTATTACTAATTTCAATTACTATGATTAATGTTCATTTATATTCACTATAAACTTTTTACTTACTTTATCACTATATGTTAATTAGTTTTATAACTTGTTAGACGCTAATTAATTTTATTAATTATTTATGTAAATTAAATTTTAGGTAATTCAATTGAACTTTAACTTTCAAAATGAGCTAGTTCGGTGTTTTGCTTGGAAACGGCTCGGCTAGGCTTGACGAGCTTTCACCAAGCTGAGTCGAGCCTAAGGCTCTTTTAGTAACGAGCTGAACAAAAAATTGTTGAGCGCATCGTCGGCTCATGAACACCTCTACTCACAAGAGAGAGCTTCTTAACTAATCAATCACTTAAAGGGTGAATTAGTCCTTTCACCTATGACTAAAAAAATACTACCTCCGTCCCTAAAAGATTGTCACATTTTGACTTTTGTGGACCACCAAAAGTCAAATGTGACAATCATTTAGGGACGGAGGGAGTAATAATAATGATACTCCTACAATGAAGTTTGTTCGTATGAGTACGGTTGGTCCTATATAATGTTCCCCACCTCCACCTTTGATCACATTCAAACTCCCCATTCCTAAATCCATCAAATCAAAAACCTTTCATTTTTTCCAAAAATAAAATGGGTAATAGTCTAAGGTGTTGTTTGGCTTGTGTTCTTCCTTGTGGAGCGCTAGACTTGATCCGAATAGTTCATCTAAACGGCCAAGTAGAAGAAATAACCCGACCCATAACAGCCGGAGAGGTTCTCAAGAACAACCCGAACCATTTCTTGAGTACACCCTGCTCTCAAGGCGTTGTTCGGAAGATTTTGATCTTGTCGCCCGAATCGGAGCTCAAACGCGGCTGCATATATTTCTTGATACCCGAAGCTTCGGTTCCTGAGAAGAAGAAAATGCATAACCAAACACGTCCCAAAAAATTGTCCAAGAAGAGGCAATTCAAGTGTCAAAATGAATTCGATTTGCCGATACCCGCAGAGGTTGAGGCTGAGTGCGAAGCGTATTTAGCCACCGTGGAATGTTCGTCGTCTGAGAAGAAACCATCCCGGCGGCACCGGCGGAGTAGCACCGGAGGTAGAAGTGCTCTATGGAAGCCTCATCTTGATATTATTTCTGAGGATCAATGAGTAATTAATTGATTCCTCAGGGACCTCTTTTTAATTATTTGATAATCATGTGGATAGACTTTTTTTTTTTTTTTTTGTTTCAGATTGTTATTAACCTGCGTGTTATATAGCAGAGTGATAAGTTACGTAATATTATGGAAATATCGTCATATTTTGAGCCAAAAGAACTAGTGATATATGGAAATATCGTAATATTATGAAAATATACAAGATCAAGATGCTTACGTAATTTTTGAGCTTTCTCTATGATTGGATTAACTTTATCTTACCAGTAATTATTTTTTGGTATATGTATAATGTATATAAGAATTAATTTATGTTATAGTTCATTGGCATCTGATTCAATTTTTTAATTGAGGTTGGGTATAAACCTTGTAGAAGCCTAGAAGGTGTAGTTTATTTCATAGTTTTATCCTAATTATATATTAGTTAGAAATTTTGATATTGATTATTTATAATATCATTATATTCATATTCGCATAGTTAATTTACAAAACAAAAGTTAATTTATATCTTAGGTTATGAGTCCAAAGAAATGATCAATTACAAAAGTAATCACAGTACTGTTTACCGAAAGAAGAAAATTGAAACAAGTGCATATTATTGGTAGGATCGAACGCGGTCTTCCATGCACCACTAGTCACGATTGCTCCCACAGATTCTTCTAAATTTGTGATCAACTAATAAAGGCTTATAATGGTCCTTTAAATCGAATTTTAATTGTGGGTAAACACACCTAAACATTACAAGTGTGAATTCTTATTGAGTTAATATTTCGATTAAATATTATTGTAATAATTGTTTCTGATTTCGAATCATATTAATCGCCACATTTTTTGATTTATAATTAGTAATGATGAAGAGGCCTTTTGATTAAAAACATTTTGGCTAAGGGTCATGCCATTATTACATGTACCATTAAATACTTACTTTATTAATTGGTTTAGTGGAGTTATAAAGCGAAATAATAAAAGAAAATTTAAGAAAGTAAAAGAATAAAGAGATGATTCCGCGGTTGCATGTGTTGTGAACAAACCTATCGATCAATTATTATGGAAGACTTTTAATGGTAGGTTCATGATTAGTTGATGATCAGGTAATACATTAATTCTCATCATTGCTAAGACTTAGTTAATATTTTATCCGGTAATTTATTTAATACAAATTCATGAACCTTAAGTTTAGGTCATTATCCGCAAATTAATTACACCAGAAATGTAATTAGGTCCTGCGAATAATAATAACCAATTAAGCCAGCTGTGATAGTTGGCATCAAAATGCTACACCGACTCATTTATCTATAAATATACACATTATCAATTACTCCATCTATCTGCCATCGATACAATAGATCACCTATATCAACTCCTCCAAAAGTTAAAATATACTCCCTTCGTCCCTAAAAGATTGTCATATTTTGACTTTTTTAGTCAAATATAATAAAATTTGATCATAAATTCTCATTAAACGATAAAAAATAATATAGCCTTGTGAGACCTTGTTAGATTCGTCTCAATATATATTTTTGAAATAATAACTTTTTATAATCTTTTCGAATGTAGAATAATAGATATTTACGTTTTAAAACGTGTTTTGTTGTCCACCAAAAGTCAAAATGTGACAATCATTTAGGGATAAAGGGAGTAGTACAATAAAAAATTACTCTCTTCGGCCCTTTATCTAAGCATCTTTTACTCAAAATAGAAACTTGTTTTCAAAACCGATTCAAGATCGAATTTGTTTTCAACCGAACCGGTTCATGTATTTAAAAAGCAATCAGATTGGTTTCACATAATAAACTCGTTAAAATTCGACCGAACTGAGAACATCAACAATCCTTCAACCAAGCTAAATTATACTGAACTCCATCAGGGTACGGTTGTAAAATAACAATGCCTTCGATCGATTCAAGTTCAAAAAAAGTTGATGTTCAATTTGGCTAGAAAAATTCGACGATTCAAGGTTATGGAAAAAATTAGAAGTTTCATAATAAAAATAAAAAATAAACTTGCTTGCAGTACAAATTTTATATAATTGTAGTCGAATCAAACCTAAAATTGAGATTTGAGCTCGGTGCTTCGAACGACTATATCAAACCGAACTTCAAATCGCACTTTTGGGACAAAACTTATCCACACAATATCAAACTTTCAACGGCATAACTACTACATACCCTATTGTTTCCTCACCAAACCATGAACTACTACTTGCAAGGAAAGTACATTTGATAGTCACAGACACCAAATTATTCATAATAATTTGAGCATGAAGAGTAATGAAAAAAAAGTTCGATGTTCCAAATTATTGAGTTTTCAAGATTCAGGACAAAATTAGGTGTGTACTAGGCGGAAAAGAAAGGCCGATATGTAGTTTTGGCGTTATATCAAGAATTGATATTTTATGATGAACGAATAAAAACAAACTAGTACGCTCTGAAACGTCGATAGATCCACGCAATTCTAAAATAAACAAAGGGTACAAAACAACCTGGCATTAACATACAAATTCATCATCACATGCAAATTTTATATCCATCAATCACTTTCGTTTCACTCATCACATGGATTCCCTCCCGTCTTGTTTCTTATCGTTTCTCCATCTAATAATGTGTATGTGGATCACTAAAAATCAACATTTGAAGCTGGAAACAAGAAGAGTTAATAGGTAATATTGGGGGAAAAAAATGAAAATTTGAAGGCACTTTTGTCTCGGTGTCATGCATCGCGAAAAAAGGGAAAAGACGATGTAATATGCAAAAACACTCCTGTTCTGCAAATGATCAAATACTAACTTGAGTATCGAAATTTTTTTTGTTGCTTCAAACACTACAATTTGAAAGACTTTCCTTCAGGACATGAAGTCAAAACCGGTCCAGTCATGACTTACTTTTATATTGATTTTTTTTGTTACTAATAAAACATTTGTCTTACCGGACATTAGAACCTACACGGACATCCTGAAATGGCCCAATAACCAGATGGTCCGTTTTAAAATGGGTTAATTAGTTGATTAGATTAAGAAAATATCTTCTTTTTATAGATGTGAAAACATATAATTATAGACAGGAATAAGTCTTTTTTATGGTACCTTGCCAAAACATACTAGAGTTCAACTCATAGACAAAAGAGTCCTCCAATGCAGATGAGCTGTCCCAATCCCATATTCTTCGAGAACGTCAAGCCTTCGATATAGGAAGCGAAGGACAAAGTCTAATGAAGACTTGTGAGAAAAACAATTGGATTTAGGCTAAGAAAATATCTTAATGTGTCTTCATAGGTAGACTGCAGACCCAAATTTGCTGTTAATCATAGGGTGACGTAGGAATTCAGTTTTAATAGTGCATATTGACAACTTTTTTTCACTGCGAAATTCTTTTGTTGGCTTTTTTTATTTATAGAAAACCCTTCGCTAATTTTCACTCCTTTAATATCCCCTTCTAGTGAGAGCATGATAACTAGCGACAAGAGAGGATCAGGGTGGTCAACATATGCACGAGACCACCCAAAAGTAAAAGAAAAGTGTAGCTGAGATGGTAATAGCACTTCTTAACAAAAACTCGTCCGGACGCCTTTTTACCTTCACTTCTCAGCTCTAATGTGAACAAGAGCATCACCTGCATCCATAATTTGCTTCTCAACATCATTTTTGGGTGAGGGGGTACGGACGTGACGATCTGGGGTATATAGACGTCCTTCTTTGTCTCAAGTCTCTCTACGGTAATATATTTATTCTGAACTTGCACATCATTCAAATTCAAAAGTGAGAGAAGAGGAACATGCCTTGGGGTAATCTATTTCACGCCAATCACCAGGCTTCGAACCCCTATTCATATAATTTTTTTCCTTAATACCCTTATTTGCATAAAAAGACTCAAAACAAGTATGATTACTTCATGTAGTTAAGTGATAAGTGGAGTATGAATGATTGCGTTATAGTGGTATAGATGAAAATTGTGAATGTATGAAATGTTTCTTAAATTGTGTGAAATATCTAGAAATACAATCTTTATGGATTGGAGGTACTAGTTTACATGGGCATACCTAGGGGGCATGGAGGCCTAGCCCCTAGGTTGGCGGACATCTTGATATTAACTATATAGAGAGTCAAAACCAAGTGTATTAGTAGATCAAATGGCAAGAACTCTTTTTTTACACAGGCAAACATCTTTTTTTTTCAATTTAATTTTAAATTATTAATTAATAGTGTAAATAGTAGGATGAATGGATGATACTCGGAGACTTCTGCGCATACACTTGTGACTGATCTCTTCACAAGCGATATCTTATTGGGATTTCATCCAAGTTCCTCAAAGAGCACCAGCATATTCTGTGTAGGCCTTAACCAAGATCTGGGCACCTGGTACCTCGAGTCGAAAGATATAACCTATTGATAACTTATATTTCCTTGTCTCTCAAGGAAGTACATAGTGGAAGTCGAATAGGGGAAATTTACCATCGCTGAGTTGGCTGACCACATCCAATTTGGCACTTAGACGGACGAAATGTTTTTGTGTAGCTGCAGCCACTGCAATTACCAGTGGCGGTTGCTGTCCAATATCTTCCAAGACTCCGAACATTAATCCAGACCTGACCTTTACTCATGTCCAGTGCCAATGGCGAGTCACCATCTGGTGCATTGAAATAAGGCTGGACGTTGCTATGCATTTCACAATCAATGAGTGTCCTTCTATTACTATTAAATAGAGATTCTTTAAAATTATGTCCTACCTTATGCCAGGTTAAAGGTTGTTGTTTTTGTGCAATTAGTGAACCTTGCATCCAGCCAACTGACGAAATTCGATCAGGAGAGGAAAGATCCATGGTTCTACTTTAAGTCCAACCTGAATTAACTATATATGACTTGCAGTTCCAGTAATCGACAACGTTAGTAGGTTTCGAAGTGTTAGAGATCTAACCTGATAGGTCCATTTTTCCTGGGATAGGTCAAATATTCCCTGATCAAGGCCATAAAGTACCACTGGTCCTAAGATTCCTGTGCTCCTCATGTCTCAAAATGTCCGCCGCCATACTTCAGTCGAGTAGAACAATGGATTAGAAAATGATAAAATATGATGTAAGCAAATCAGAAAGTAAGAACATACTTGCACCCCAACAGACACACTTAGTAGAGAGATATGGTTATCTCCTGCTCTAAGTTTTACATTCTCTTTATATTTTACTCTCCGGGATTCCTAATTCCCTGATGCAGAATCTGTTTAACATGATTAATGTTACCAATTAATTACAAATTTTAATCTTATGTGAAGTAGAAGTCAGTTATCTCGGCTCCCGGAAATAACTGATTCCGATACCTGCCAGCTGTCCGTTGATGAATACATGTAGCGCATGCCCTGCTGAGTGAACCATTAGCGTTGGGAGCTCCCTACCCCGTAAGAAAGATTCAAATGAAGATATGCTCACACTGCAAAACAATGGAAGTGTTCATTGGCTGCAATTGATTTCGATTGGTAAGTAGTTCATGTGTATATCAGAAATACACTTAACTAAAGGAATTACAGAACTGTATAGTAATATCAAAAAATACTTGAACACCCATAATAATACATTGGCAATATCATTCTCAATTATCGACATGAGCTGAAAGCATAAAGGTCCATTATTCGCTCACCTGGTAGTATAACACAGGTAATCAGTAGCATCCCTGGTGACATTCACTTGCTCTAAGAGACTAGGAGCGCTAAACGTCAATCTGTCATACAAATATAATAAGTCCTCGTTCCATGTTTCCCAAGAGAACAAGGTTACATTTGTTGGAAGCATTTCTATCTGTGATGTTTGAGCGCCAACCTGGAGATGAATGAGAATAGAACTTAATATTACCCATTCATCATCATAATATTGTCATAGATAACTAGGTAACTATAACTTTCTTACTTCGGCTGTATTGAAAACCACATTTCGGCAGTCAGGAAGAATGCTCATGGACCATGGAGGCAGATCATAGTGCAGGTTATTGAATAAAACTCTAAAGGATAAACTTTATCATAGTTCGATAGAAAGGCCACACATCCTCCTCTTTCTGAGGAATAAACATGAGCCTGAGAAACAATGACATTGTTTTGAAATCGAAGAAATTACTGAAAACATAGATAACGCAAAGGGTTATGTGGAAACCTGCTGATGCCTTCCCAAATATGTCTCCATAGGATCTGCTGAAATTATGGCACGTTCACATAATTTAGTGGACCTATGAAGTTCCTTCAGGTGACCATCTTTGGGTTGTCTAACTAGACCTGGAGAATGAAACATGACCAATTACGAGTCAACTCTATTACACTGCATGAGGAAAGATTCACCTTTGAAAGTGATGCCTGACCGTATTCATGACATCAATCGGAGCATCATAATCATAGCTAGTAGTGAGGAAAGGCCTCCAACTGATCGTCCAAAATTGGTGCCTCTTGGAATGATGCTTTTCAATCTCACGATTTCTATAAATACTAGTGACAATTTGCAGACACAAACCATGTAATACTACTGCAAATTGTTCAGAATTATAGTAAACCAGGGTCATTCAATCACAAACCATCCAGTCCAGGCCACGGTCCACATTGTTGGTTTATATGGTTTGTTCGGTTTGAAAGTATCATAATAAAACCCGTTGCAAGCGTTTATCTGTATAAACAACAAGCAACGAACATCTCTTAAGATAGTACATTGATATAAATAGTCCTTTTCACAACAGTGTAACTACTGCTATGAACCTATATGCCACGAAAAATCAAGCCGAAACAAAAGGTTATCAGCTACGAGCATGACTTATCGGTAGAGGCTAGAGGAAAGGAAACACAGTCAAACATTGCGAAAAGGATGCATAAATTTTAGAACAACGTTACTGATTCTCACCAAAGGGTCAGGACCATCCTCCTTATACATCACCCAAGGCACACCGGTGTCCATTTCGACCGCCATTTTGGCAGCCCAAGTCATATACTTATAAGCAGGTTCTCCACCAGCCTTTACTTGATTCCCATACTCATTTTCAATCTATAGGACATTGAAAGCCTATGTTAATCAGTGTAGATAGAAGAACATAAAATCAAGAACTCAAATTTTTCTAACATAGTACTGGCACAATTATCAGTGATCGGTATTATCTACTTTGAAGAAATTTGACATCCTAAAATCACTCGAGTACAATCGATGATCAAAATACTTTCTGTCCTCAATAGAATTCATCAATCTTCCTCATTTTGGAGAGATTGTATTATCTGTTTACAAAAATTATAAGTGCCAAAGATCAAGTTTGAGGATATTTCTTTTTCCGTAAATTAGCGGTGAGTAGGCCTCTAAATGAACCTCAAAGTTCGATTCGACTCGGGATATTCGACTCGAAAAAGCCCGGTTTGTGGCTCGTCTTGGAATATCAAACGTAGAGCCAATCCTTAATTTCCATTATTTGTAGAGCCGAGCCGAACAGTTCGAAAAAGCTCGGCTCAGCATGTACAATTATATCATATATATTATATAGTATAATAATATTTTAATAATGGATATATAATATAAGAATATTTTTGGGGTAAATTCTGGAAATAAAAATTGAGTATATTAATTAAAAAAAACGAAGTATAGGGATAAAAGTATAATTATTTAATAGTATAAAACAAACATAAACTCTAAATCAAACCCATTATCATTTGTACTCTCATTCTTGCGCAACCATCAACAAAATTACATCCCTTCCTAGAATCCAATCCGCACCCCTTCATTTGACTCCCTCCTTATCCCTTTATTTCCTTCCTCATCGGTCATCTCCACAATTCAATAGAGTTGTCGATCCAAGCACCAATAGCTTGAAGATTTTTTTTCAATTTTGAAGAACTAAGTTAAGTTATTGATTTTGGGTTCAATTTTTTCATTTTGGATTCAATTTTGTTTTTTCCATTTTTGTTTGTGTACTCAGAATATCTATTTGTAATTTAATTAAACATTTTATTTTGGATATTGATATTGATTTTTATATATAGTTTGGATATGATCTGTTTGAGTGTTAAAAAGTGTGGTTTCTTGATATTTTACTCAAACCGAACATGTTCGATACTATTCGGCTTGAACCATCAAACTAGAGCCGAATCTTAAATTCTCATGTTCTATGATATAGAGCCGAGCCATAGGTTCGAACATGCACAAGCCGAACTCAAACCAAGCCAAGATTCGGTAGGATTCGGCTCGTTTACAACCCTAACGGTGAGCGCATGGCTACAATACTACAGTACTATAAATTAACTCAAAATATATAAAGAACGAGGGAGGGGTGTTAAAATGAACAGATGTCCAGTACCTAGGCCCATAACCGGTTTCGGTTATGACTTATGAGCCACCCAGAAAACCAAATTCACAGATTGTTCTTTTAGGGGCTAAAAGACCGAAAAAGCGGTCAAATCGCATCCTTAGTTAGAACAATATGTACGGACTCGGAGTCCAGCAATAGTACTTAATACTTCTGAAGCTCCAAAACAGAGGAAGAGATCTGTGTTCTTGAAATTTTTATGTTTTATTTTTTATTAACCCAATGATTTTCTATTTCTTCTATTATTGTTAAATCATAAATGCAGTGGGTATTGGTTGACTTGTCTGATGAAAAGTGTATAAGTTTTGAAAGAATTTTAGAATTAT
The DNA here is from genome assembly GCA_003412495.2 of Echium plantagineum. Classification (NCBI taxonomy): domain Eukaryota; kingdom Viridiplantae; phylum Streptophyta; class Magnoliopsida; order Boraginales; family Boraginaceae; genus Echium; species Echium plantagineum. The sequence goes on from CM016562.1 coordinate 15,907,172, forward strand.
TCCAACTTCCAAGCAGGAGAAAGGGAATGTATTGTTCATGAAAGTCGTCGGTAAGGAGAATTGATCGAAAGACTTAAAAAACTCAAACACAACTACTACTTTATAATATGATATGATGGGATTAAATCAATGGTCAAGATAAAGAGATATCAAAATGTTACAAAGTAACTCGTTTGTTTTTAAGGTTCCTGGTCGAAGTTTGTCCTAATGAATAATTGTCTTTGATAACTCTAATGAATTTTTGTACTATTTATACACTTACATTATTCATACTAAATTACTAATCCAAGGAATATTATACTACATAGCCGCACAGGCAAAACTCATGATATAAAATCTGGGATGACAATCTAGCTTAGTTGCTTAAAAGTTCGGGTGATATTTGTTAATTAGCGATGAGGTGAGTTTCGAATCCAGGACCTTCAAGTCACTAGCAAGAGTCTCTTCCACTAGACTATTCGATTAACTCAAAAGTTTGGGTGATAATTGACAAAATAATAATAATTTTACATTTTCATATGATAAAGGTTTGAATCGTATAAACAAAGACGTCGAAATAAAGAGCCACGAAATAAAAATATTGATTGGTGAATTTGTGACACTAGAGACCAACAAAAATCTCAAATAACCTTCAAAACAAATATTGTAGTTCAAAATTAACCATGTGGATCACATTATTTATCCTAAATGTTTACATTGTGTAGGGTACCACATAAATTGACGGTCCATATATCTTTGTTTGATGATTCACGTGCTAACTACTACTTGGCAACATCCAAGCATTTTACTATGAAATTTTGATTCCATGAAAATGTGGTTGATAATATGAACACCTAAACCTTATGGGGTCCAATTGAAATATTTAATTGACCAGACAAAGAAAAGGCTGCCACTTAGGATAAGATAATGATGATAAGGTTTTATAATGCAATTTGATAAAATTAATGAAGGATAAAGAGATCACATATTCGTTGCTACTCCGGAATATACGTTCTTCCTTTTGATAGGTCCCTCAAATAAACTCACTATATCTAAATAAATTAGTAAGTAAATGTTATTTATTACCCTTGATTTTTTAAGAGCTAATTGTTGGAATGGTCCCACTAAAAAAGGATTTGGTGTAGTTTGATCCTCGAAAGTGCCATTGTTGTAGAAATGGTCTCTGAAATTGTGTATAATGGTGCATTTTGGTCCCTGATCCGTTAACATTCACGGTTTTTGGCGTGAATAGAGAAGTTTCGGGGCAAAAATGCTACTTTTGAGAAGTTAGTTACCTTTAATGAAATTTGGAGGGAAAAAATGACTAAATTATCCCCCGATATTTTGATACACTTTTTTCTTTCTTTTTTTTCGATTTTTTTCACTTCCTTTTTTCAATTTTTTTCAATTTTTTTCCCTAATAAAAAAGTTTTATTTTGGTAGTTGTTTTAGATAAAAGTTTCAATTTTGAAAAAAATGTTCGATTTTTTATTTTGATAGTTGTTTGCCAAAAAAATACGAAAACAAAACCTTTTTTATTGCGAATATTTTTGTCAAAATCGAAACTTTTTGCTAAAACAATCACTAAAATCGAACCTTTTTTACTACGAAAAAAAATCAAAAAAAGAAAGAAAAAAAAAAGATGTATCAAGGGGGTAATTTAGTCATTTTGTCCCCCCCGTTTCATGAAGGTAACCAACTTCTTGAAAATTAATATTTTGCCCCAAAACATCACTATTCACGCTGAAAACCGTCAATGTTAACGGACCAGGGACCAAAATGCACCATTATACAAACTTTCAGGGACCATTTCTACAACATTGCCACTTTCGGGGACCAAACTACACCAGACCTCCACTTACTGGGACAATTCCAGCAATTACCTCATTTTTAACCTATTTTTTAGGTTAAAGTTTTTGTTTTTTTTTATCATATTGTTTAGCGTTTCAATGTGCTTTTATTTTCACAACTTTCCTATTTTATCCTTAATAAACCTACTACAGAAATTGGTTTAGGTAGCATTCTTTTTTGCGTTATCAGTGTTATAGCTATGGTAGTTTAAATATCGCCCAACAAACACTAAGTTAGTGAGTGTCATGTACTTAGATAACGTTTTGCCGCTTTGTACTTGTATAATGCTCCACAAAAGCTATAATAATTTTTTGACGTATTTTGTCATGTATTAAAAAAGACGAGATAGAATCACGTCGTTTTTATGCTTTTTCTAGTACATGGCTAAAGTTGTATCAATTACATTTTATTTTATATATATATATATAATAATCATGTAATTCAAAATTTTAAGCATTATGTCATTGTTAATTCATCTAACATGTAGGTCTCATCGTTAATTTCACGTGTTCTAACACAATTTAATTATTATAAAAACAAACATATTTTCATTTAAAAGTAATGGGTTGTTGAATTATAAAATCTTAGATCAACTTATGATGAAATATCGCAAAGAAAATATTATAGTAGGAAGTATAGAATTGAAGTAACATAGCATTACTTGGAGAACGTGGATAATTGGAAGGAGACAATTTCATGTTAAATTTCTTCCTCAATTTTTTACTACGTACATGTTAATATTTGCCTATGAACAATTTAATATTAAATGAGATTTATGTTGAAATGTAATCATCTTGTTTGTTATATAATATCGTTTGTGGTCAATTGATTATTCGAAATTAATTTTTGTTTTCATTTTTTTTTTTTTTCAGAATTTATAAATAAAGCTTATTGTAAGTGGTGATGCAAATGAAAGAAAATATGAAAAACTTTTTTTGTTTAATTGTGTGATGATTACATTATTAAATTATGAAAGACATGTGAATAATATGATGTGACAGGAAATGATCTTAAAATTTGTATAATTGATTGAGGTAGTCTAAACACAAATAAACTAAAAGACACTCTCGCACATAATTTTAAATTACCACATGATAATTTATTTCACAAATTACTTATCAATTATATCTTTACTAAACAGTAAATACGATAAAGTTATAATTTGGTTTCTATTAATTTTAGTATCTTATACTATACATTTTTAATTATTTTGGTCTTAACATGTCATGTGTTTTAGACATATCAGATTAATATTTATATGATTTTTTTATTTGTTTATAAAGTTGTAACATCACGTATATTATTTAATTATTAGAAAGTAAATCTGTAATATTATCATTAAGAGGTATTAAATCTTGATCAAATCAATAATTTAATTTATGTTTTCATTAAAATTTATATCTAAGAATGCACTACCTATAATTAAGCATAATAATTTTGTCGACAGACTTTAAGATCGTGGTACATGTAATCTGGACATAGATTAGAAGCATTGCTTTGTCACGTGAGAAGATCCCAAAGGTACACATCTAATTAATGGAAAATTTAATTAGGTACAGACTCTCTATATATAAGCTTTTCAGATTGTCTCTCTATTATTGGGTACAAAATTCAATAATTTAAGATTTTATCCAAACTTATTTATATCTTCTACTCCAATTTGAGCCAGTATCTTTGTTGATTGTGCTTTGTGCCAACTCTCAAATTAAAGGTCTTTAATCTCAAGCCGAAACTCTGGGAATAATTTTTTTTGTTATCTACTTTGCATACACACTTCGAGTTTGACAACATCGGCGGGGAAATTAAGTAACAAAATCTTTTCCACTCATCTACAAGAAACTTATTCCAACAATGGTGGGTTTGACATCATTTCATTTTTGAAATTTGTTAGTAATATCATAAATGCTATATCTATATTGTGTTACGTTCGTGTAATCGTTGAAACCAATAAAATTGACAATTAAAATCCTCTTAGGTGAAAGTAATACATCTTTAAACAATCTTTTATGTTTAACATCAAAGTTAACACCAGCAATGTAGGGTATAACAAATTTAATGTTATACCCGTTTACAAGAGGTATTATGCCTCTTTTAACTTTACAAGGAGATAGGATGCACATTTTGGAGATAATTGTTGTAATAGTTCCATCAAATTGTACTTTAGTCCATATAAATGTTCAGTCTGTGCAAATGGTCCTTGATATAGGTTAAAAATGTCCACTTTAGTCCCTCTTTTGAGGGAGACGTCTAATTTTGACAGAAGGAGGAACTAAAGTGCATCTCTTCGACCAATATCAGGAGAATAATAAAGTGCACAATTTCAAGAATATTTAAGTTTTGAAAGTTCTATCTTTGCACTATTTTCGTCAAAAGATGATGTCTCCGTCAAAAGAGGGACTAAATTTTACCTTTTATGTCAATATTTGGGACCATTAATACAAATCATACATTACTAGAACTGAAGTGCAACTTGCACATAATATATGGGTGCAACTTACCCTTTCTTTGATATAACAATTAAGGATTTCTAACATCTTGAAAATCTTGAAGTGAAACTGGAGAAAATTTTTATGTATAAAATAAAATTGACAATATTAAAAATAAATATGACAATATGTCAAAATAATCAATTGGAAGAATTTTATGCGAGGCTATAATATTGAAATCTGGCAAAATCACATCGAATTATATCATCATAAATTTAAAGATCAAATTTTCATACTGAGAAAAGTCACATTATTTTGATCATACATGTTTCAAAAAATTATCTTACTTTGTACTTCCTTTAAATTAACTGCCAAATTTGATATTTTCTAAAATTTGATAGAGGTAATATTTCCAAAATGTATTTTTTGAGATAACTTTTCTACTCCAATGAAATCTCATGACAAATATTTATGTTTGGACGTATGCGAAACAATATACACTTTAACAAAGTAAATGAAAGAAAAAAAATGAGCTACATTTTTCTTAAAAAGTAAATTCAAATTTAACACCTAATTTGGCGAAAGTATCAAGAGATGTACTTCTAAATATATGATCGTAAATGTTATCTTGAAACATGTATAATAAAATGATAAATGTTTTAAAACATGTATTATCGAACGTGTCATTAACCTAATTATAACTAAAGACGGTTTTAATTAAACATAATAACCATTTTTCTTTGTTTTTATTTTTCTCACATGTTAATATAAATTCAACAATTAGTTTAAATAAAAAGAAAGAAAGTACTTGTAGAGTAGTAATACCTAATACATAGAACAATTTTGATGGTCAATAAAACTAAGAGCAAATGGTTTCATTGATAATTCACGTTTGTTAAAAAACATTAGTATATCACCTAGTATGACTTTGTATACTTTCGGTCACTCATGTTGGGTATTATGTATATTTTTTGTCACTCACACGTTTTTTTGGTACAACTTTTGATTTTTCAAAATTTTTAACATTTTGGTAAGGGTATTTTAGTCATTCTTCCATAATTTTTTAACTTCCATCAACTAATTTCATTAACTTCCATTACATTCTACATTTTCATGACAAAATTATGAGAGAATGACTAAAATACCCTTACCAAAATGTTAAAAATTTTGAAAAATCAAGAGTTGTACTAAAAAAATGTGAGTGGCCAAAAGTATACATAATACCCAACATGAGTGATCGAAAGTATACAAAGTCATACTATGGTGATTGACTAGTGCTTTTTAACAAACGTGAGTGATCAATGAAGCCATTTGCTCTTAGTTTTATTGAACATCAAATTGTTCTATGTAGTACGTATTACAACTCTTTCAAGAAGCTGAACGAAATGCCCAAGGTTGCTTCAAGATGTCAATCAACCGTCTTCCACCTCACATGCAGCTTAGTCAGCTCTCGGGAAGCTACTCAGACGAGGGATTCTTCATTGTTACCTCCTTCAAGAGGGATTTCTCGATGTATTTAGGTGGTGGAAGGTTTTCGAAATCAATGAGCTTAAGAAGGTGACTGTTCAGATTCAAGTTTGTTGTGTTTCACCTGAGAAACTCAAAAAGTGGAATGAGGCTTTTTATCGTCGATTAGGGATAGGAATTGAGGGTTGGGGGCATTTATAGAGTGAGTTTTTAAGACATATACATATGACCCAACTCGTTTAGTAAGGTCCCCTGCCAACATTCTGTTTTGGACTAAACTAGGACTAATATTGTAGTTTTAATAGTGTAGTGGATTTCCTAGTCCACTTTTAGTCCTAATACTGTCCCTTTTGTAATTGTGTTTGTGTTTGGTTATTAATACATAGCTTATTTTCAAAAAAAAAAATTGTTGTATTTATATTAACATTTGGGGAAAAGTAATTACATTAAGTTGAAATTAAAAAAGTCTCATAGGATGATATTTATCCAAATAGTTATAACTCAAGGAAAAGCAAATATTAAAATCTGATATTTATGCATGAGTCCGGATTCGGTGCATCAATAATTCGGTGCACCCGGTGCATCAGGTACCCATTTAAAGGTTTTACGTGGGTACTGTACCCACTTGAAACTTCATCATTGGTACTTGTACCTAAATTGTACTATAACAATGGTACAATACCACATATTTATTTTGGATTGATAAATATGTGGTATTGTATCATTGTTATAGTACAATTTGGGTACAAGTACCAATGATGAAGTTTCAAGTGGGCACGTGAAACCTTTAAATAGGTACCTGATGCACCTGATGCATGGAAGTATTGATGCACCCAATCTTTTCACTTTATGCATATATGAGCATATTCACTTTTTCCACATGAGAGAATATCTTCCAAAACAACAACTAGGACACGTTTTGTTCCGTATGGATACGTCGTGCTATTAAAGCTTAGAAGAAAAAGATAATGTCGGACTCCTTCATTTCTGGACTGACGTGTTTATTAGAGTAACCATTTGGTGTAGTTGTAGATATTGTGGCTCTCTTTCGTGACGAGTTAACGTAGGAGATGATTGATCTATTCAATATCATGTCATATTAACTTTTATTTTGGTAAATATTTTTAATGATTTTTTAGATATCTCCTTATCTTACACAAGAAGATATTTTAAAGTGCCATTCATTTTCTAACTCTCGCATTATTCACATTACTACTCCTATATGTATAAATGTTCATTAATTTTTTTAAACTAGTATTAATATATGGCAATTTTTATTACAAAAATAATAGAGATAAAGAGAGAATATTGTAAAAATACTTTTTTGGCCAAATCAAACAAATCTGGTTCTCATTTATAGTTTTTGAAAAAAATATATTGGGAAAAGTTAGAAAAAAAAATCAAGAAAAATGTCAATTATAAAAAGAAACAAACAAAAGTTCAAGTAAAGCCATTGCCCGTCGCATGACACACATTGATTGGTTGGAAAATGAATAATTTAAGAACTATTCAATAATTCCAAAAAAAATGATCTAAAATATCCTTCCCCTAATTATCCCTTTCTTATTCCCAAAAAAGAACATTAAATTACACTTAAGTTTTTGTAAGTAGGAAGTTAGGAAGCGTGGGTAGTCTTACTATTATTACAACAAAGTAGGAACCAAATTAGATTGACAAAGACTACCAATAATATGCTAATGGTTGAAGGGACCCTTGAATTAAATACTCATCATTGTGATGGCAAATATGTCACATTAAACTTTTGCTAGCCCCAAGCTTGCTCATCATATTATGTGAACCTGTCTTTCTTGCTACCTCAACAAATGAAAAAAAAAAAAATTAAAATATTTTACTGTCTAAATCCAATTATCAATTGTCAAGTGGTAGTAATTGAGTCCTCTCATTAATACTCGCCACTATAAAATCTCAATCCTACAATATACCTATGTGAATAATATTATCACAACAATAATATTAAGGAATTTAAAATCCGGAAGAGCTCATTTAATTTGCTATCTACTTCCATATTTTCATCTAACCAACGCGTATTTAATTTATATATACGTGGGATCAAATTTTAAATGTGAACTTACGTGTAACCTAACAAATTTCTTAAAAATATTTAAAATGTGACTTCTTTGAAAACTTCTAAACAGAAGCTTTTATACACTTTTTATATACGTAATTATTTATTTGATTTAAGTGAATATTCTTAGTAATAACGAGGTAGTTGATGAAATGGTTCCATTGTTCCAGTAAATAGATCACTGTTGTATTTTGGTCTCCGTAAATGATACTAATACGCAAATAGTCCATGTAAGTGTGTAGCGGGAGCCGAAATGATCTCATTAATTGTTAATAGTCACGTTATAACTTACTTTTAGGTTATAATTTTGATAAATATTTGAGATAAATAATAATATTTGAACCTTATGTCATGGCTTAATTTTATTTTGGACCCTGAACTATCACGTAAATTTTAAATTGGACCCTGATACTATCTTAAGACTCATTTTGGACCCTATACTACGCTTTGTCTCATTTTGGACCTTAAAATGTCAAATAAAATTGGAATAGGAGCACATTTTAAAATAAATTTATATGTGGGGATCTTTTATAATACTTTAATTACAAAACAACCCCTCCTTCTTCCTCACACCCCACCGCTACCGCTACCCCTACCCCCACCCCTACCCCCATCTCACCCGTAACCCCCTTACCCCCCACCCCACCCCCGTAACCCCCGTAACCCCCCCCCCCACCCCCGTAACCCCCTACATTATCGGAGAAGGGACGGATGGTTAAACGGGTGATGGGATTGATCGGGAGGCAAACGGGGTGAAGATTCTTAGCAGAAAGCAATGCAGGAGTATGTACTGGAGAATAAGGGCAGCAATTATCGAAGCAGTCAAGAATTCAAGCAAACAGCAATTCAAATTCCAATATGATCCTTCAAGCTTTGCTATGAACTTCGATGATGGGTGCTATGCAAGAGAATTTCATCATGTTAAATTTGATAATTGTTCACAGACAACTACATGGGTTTATGTAATCTGGGTAGAAACATAGGATGCTTAGTTTTGAACAATAGTAGTGTTCTCATGTATCAGTTTGCAATCTTGTTTAAGGAACATATCAGCAATACCGGGGGTTACGGGGTGGGGGGGGTAAGGGAGTGGGGGTAGGGGGTCAGGGGGGGTGTGAGGTTGAGGGAGGGGTTGTTTTGTAATTAAAGTATTATAAAAGATCCCCACATATAAATTTATTTTAAAATGTGCTCCTATTCCAATTTTATTTGGCATTTTAAGGTCCAAAATGAGACAAAGCGTAGTATAGGGTCCAAAATGAGTCTTAAGATAGTATCAGGGTCCAATTTGAAACTTACGTGATAGTTCAGGGTCCAAAATAAAAATAAGCCTTATGTCATCTTTCCACCTTCCTTTAGTCTCCTCTTCACTATTAAGACTACCTGAAGTATTACACTTTAAATAGAGGGATTGAATCTATGTTCTTATCCCAAAATATTCTTTAGGTTAATAATTTTAACCCAAAAGAGACTTACATTTTCCGTTTTGTCAACAACTAGTGGGACTATTAATTTCTGAACTATTTCCGCATTCGCTGCACACATACGTCGATCATTTGAACATCGATGCCACTTACTGGACCAAAGTGCAACAATGACCCACTTAGTGCTACAATTTTAGCAATTACCTTTAGTAATAAAATGTTGGAGATCGGTGACCATACACTAACTCAAACGGTGATACCTGGCCTCATCGTAGGGGTTCCGCCATATTCCTCTGTGGGTGCTCACAAGAAGGTAAATCGCAGGATGTGCCTCAGAGAGTTAGAAGACTTAGGTGTACCTTCTTACCACTATGATACTAGATTCTGCTTCTTGCAGGATATAACTCCACGTCGTGCGAAGAGGCTGGACTACGAACATTGAACATTGTTGAGTTCTTATATTGATTTGACAATAAACTTACTCCAATTTTAATGTATTTCCTTCTAAGACTCTACCATGTTCTACTATATATGCATACTCAGTTTATATATAAGTTCAGACCTGAACACAATTCAGTCCAAAATATGTACTTAAATTGAACTTTCACTAATATCATAACTCTTCTTCGATAGAAGGAGCCCGTGCTTCCTTTGTTCAAATAATGACAAATGGGTTGATTCGACATTTCTTAAGAATTGACTTGTTGAGATTTCCTATTTCGCATATCGGAAAAAGGAATGATCGGTCTGATTCAAGATTATTCTCTGATAATGGATCAGATTGTACCAATATCAATCCCTTTTCTTCCACCTATTCCAAAGCAAGAATTCAACAAAATCAAGGAACTATTCATACCTTGTTGAATTGTAAGATATAGTTTTGCTTTAATAGTACCAACCACTCCTTTTTTTCCTTACTCATACATAGATGTACTATCTTATATGTCATCCTCCAATGACTAGAACATAACTTTCCTTGATCTCATTGATCAACCAACAATGCTAACCTCTACGCACCCTACCCAACTAATCCACCATTACACCTCCAACACCTCAATCACGTAACCACCTCATACCCACGCCATTATCCACCATGTCTCCTCCATCACCCCAATCACTCCCCACCCCCACGTCACCATCCACCACATCACCTCCAACACCCTAATCATGTCACATGGAAGACTAGATACTGAAACAAGAACCATTTGATTCCCATCTCAATTGACTATACAAACTTAAGCTTTATGACCAGACAACAATGGCTACCATTTGGATGGGAAAGCAACCACAAACAGGCAATACACTTACAAACACCTCAAATCGTGTAGAACAAACAAACAAGAACAATACAAATGAAGAACTCCACCATCGAACACAATTGTGAACAGAGGAACAATAAAATTGAAAAACCTGCAAAAAACATCAGCACACCTCAAAACAAAAGCTCCAAAAAATCGAATAAAGAATTCCAATATCATATAACTGAAAAAAGAAATCTAAAATTCAAACCCAAAAAGTTGAAATCGAACTAAAAACACAAATCAATACAATGAAACCGAATCGCACACTTGAACTAGGAAATCCACCAAAATCGAACAAATACATATTGGAAGAACAATAGATGAAGAGCAATTATGGGGAAATTTTGAGTGTGTGGAGGTTAAGAGGCAATCGAATTTCTTTTTTAGGTTGCTAGATCAGGCAGTCAGGGGGAAGAATTTGGGAGGGGGGTGGGGTTGGCAGAGAGAAGAATTGAGAAACACTAGAATCCGAGTAGTTGATGTAGTGAACTTTTGCTACAACAAAATTGGATGTCTATATCAAGCTTACTTCCTCATCATAAGGCCATTCCGCTAAAAATGCTATAACCGGGGATACGGTTGGGGTGTAAATAAGAAATAAATGCTTTTTGACTGTCATATGAACTTTTCCTTTATTATTAACGTTTATAATGTCTTTTCTTTGGACAGGCACCTGAACTTTTCTCGAATTTTTCCTCCAAAAATTATATTTTCAACATGACAAACTTATCCTTGGTTAATGATTACTTTAAAGTAAAAAACTTGAAAAAGAAACGAAAGTTTAGGTATCGAATTTAAGGTAGAGGTACTTATTTGCCAAAATAAATACTACATGTGCTAATTTGTAAAGATGCAAACAGTTCGTGTGACTAAATGCAAAAAATCCTATGAAAATATACACATAATGCTCATCCTATCAAAGTACTATTGTGCCTCCATCCCTATTTACTATTTGAGTGCGACAAACTCGACAACCATTTCACCTCTTTATTTACGTAGAGTGGAGGTTATTTGGGGGGAAATGATGTGTTTGAAGTTCAACTAGTGAGGGAGGGTGAGGGTATTTCGATGCGTTCAAGTTAATTTTAATTCTAAATTTATATACGATTTTTCATAATGTGTCCTTATGATACAGGTTAAGGTGCTAGCAAAGGAAAAACAAATTAATAGAATATATGCATTTGAAATTCAATTTGAAAAAGATTTTCAAAAAATGTTTCTTTGTTTCCATATGCTATTTTTTGTTTGGCTTATTTTTCACTTTGCACCATGAATTATTACAGAAGTTTTAAAGCATACTCTACTACTATATTTTATCTCATTTTGTACCCTATATTACTGTTTGTCTCATTTTGCACCCTCAAACGCCAAATATGATGGAATTTCATTTTAACATAAGGGCAAACTCGTTTTTACATAATGAGACAAACTGTTGTATAAGATGCAAAATGAGACAAACAATAGTGTTAGGATACACTTTGAAAATTTCATGATACTTCAGGGTGCAAAGTGAAAATAAGCCATTTTATTTCCATATCTATATCTTTACATGTGCCTTTAGCCCTTTAAGACATCCTAAAAAAACCTTTTATATATTCCTAAATTATCTTTTTTTACACTCAATGTAATCTCATAGGCCCATCTGACAAGTTGAAAATATTTTTAGATACTAATAAATTTAACAATACAAAATAATTGAAATGGCTATATCATACCCAGTCGTATCTTTTCAAAAACATTAGTGATTTAGGTAAATATTAATTCAATTATTTATTGAGAAGATTCTTAACATAATCTAAAAAAAGAAAAATAGAAATAATGAGTTTATCCCTTCATCGCGTTTGTCATTTGACCTATTTATTAAACACGCCTCAGATCCTAGGCTAAATTCAATCGTACTTCTACTTCACCTCTCTGTCTCAAACCCCCCACCCTCTTCATATCCATTTGTAACATCCTCAAAATCCACCAAAAAAACACACACAACACAAAAAGACAACCTCAATTCTGCACAAACACTGAAATTTCACAAGCCCATCATACCCTTTTGTTCTCTATCTTCATCAGATCATGCAACCAACATAGAACGTTCAGACAACCACACATAATTATCCAAGATCGTTTTTTTTCTAATATTGAACTAAAATACTCGATTTAGCCCAAAGAGGTTGTTTAAGCTTTGAATTTTTGTTGTTTGATTCAAGTATTTTAATATATGTGTGTATAATATCGTTACTAGTATCTCAAATGCCGTTTCTAGTGTCTTTTATTATTAACATAATATTTTTGATTCGAATGGAATTTATATGAGTCAATTAAAATTGAGGTTTCTTGATAATTTTGTTGTCACACTTAAATTGACCTTTAATCGTTGTGTAGTTGTTGGTGAAAGCTTCGTAGAGAAACGAAAACGTCAATTAAAATTACTAAGTTTTTTAATATTTTGTCATTGAGTTGTGATGGTTGAATTCAAGTATTTTTATAAATGATGTGTAATATTTGGTGAGAGTATATCAAATGCTAGTATTTTATGTACTTTGTTATTAACATAATAATTTTCATTCAAATTGAAGTTATGTGTGTCATTTCCCATTACCATGTGTGTTAATTTGGATTATTGAAAATCAAACTTCACAATCTTTTATAGAATTAGTATAATATTACTGATTCGGTTTCTGTTTTTGTTTCAGAAAAGGATGACTAGGAGGTGCTCACATTGCAGCAATAATGGGCACAATTCAAGAACGTGTCCAAATCGAGGAGTGAAGCTATTTGGGGTCCGTTTGACTGATGGGTTGATCCGTAAAAGTGTTAGTATGGGTAATTTGACCCATTATGCTTCTGGTAGTTTGGGCGCCTCAGCTATGAATGGAGGCGGTGGCTCTCATGATTCGCCTAATGACACACCGGATCACCCCAACTCCGGTTTAGCTGCTGCTGCTGATGGGTATGCCTCTGAAGATTTTGTTGCTGGATCATCATCTACAAGAGAAAGGAAAAAAGGTTCAAGTTTTATATTGAATGTTGAATCATATCCTTATGTTAATTTGTATTCAAGGTCTTGTTATTTACATTGTTGTTAGTATTTCAAATGTTTAATTATTAATTTTGTGGATCTGAAAATTAGATGTAGACTTTGTTGTAGAAAATAAATTGAGCAGTGAAGTGTATTAATTTCAGTTTCTGTCTTTTTTACTAATTGTAACTTCAGTAAATTTATGAGGTCTGCATTGTAGAATATACCTTTTAATGACAACAATATGAATATGTGGCTTATTTTCTATATATGATTACAATAATTGTCAACCCCCCCTTCCCCTACAAGGATACGTTGTTGCTAGTTCAACCACTAGACCAATTGATGTTCTCGTATTTCTGACTGTTGTGCTATTATCTCCAATGTTTTGGCAGGAGTTCAGGGGTTTAAAATGGACATAAGATGCATCCAAGTGATTAATTAGTTATCCAAACTCATGATCATAGTAAGAATGTGTAGGTCTATGTGCTCTATCTCAATTGGAAGAGGCTTTGTTGATTGCTTGTACTTAGATATCTAAATTGAAATGTAATCATGTATGAAAATCTCTTTGTTATGGTTGGAAGGGAAAGAGATCCTTTGAAGAGATCTCAAAAGTGATATTTTTATGAGTTCCTTGTTACATATGGCAACAACATTTTGGTCTGGATATGGAAGATTTAATGTGTAAATGTGTTTATCTACTTCAATTATATGTGCCATATCTAGTTTGGAGACATTCAAAGATAATCTTCTGTGATGTCTCTTTGATACCACTTTGGTGTATTATTTATGCTGTAATGTTTCTGTCAGTGAACAGTTCATTTGTCACTAATTTGGTTGGTATTGATTTTCAGGGGTTCCGTGGACTGAAGAGGAGCACAGGATGTTTCTTCTTGGACTACAAAAGCTTGGCAAAGGTGACTGGAGGGGAATCTCTCGCAACTTTGTAATTACAAGGACACCAACCCAGGTTGCCAGCCATGCCCAAAAATACTTCATCAGGCAGTGCAATGTGTCTAGACGAAAAAGACGTTCCAGTCTGTTTGACATCATACCCGATGATGTAAGTAGTACCATCTTATATTTCTTGTGCACATCATGATCATTATTATTTTTATATTGATCTCTAGAAGATGTTTGATAGATGAAACCATCAAGAATGATCAATTTACTCTGGCCAATCTATTTCTTACCCCTTTACCACAGTGATTACTGTGTCATCCTGTTGGGTGTATGAATCGCTAATGGAAAATTATCATTTGTGCATTTAGCATTATCTTTACCATTTTCCAACATGTTATTTTGTTCCGAGCTATTAGATAGAGGAACTGAGAATGCTAAGCATTTTCTTGTCCTACTTGTTACTCATTGTCAAACCATATTATTGGACTTCCTTGAAAGACGTTGATGTAGTCCAATAGTGATTTCAACTCTGATGTGTTGGTATATAATAGGCTGAATTTTACTGGATAACTTCACATGTTATGACTGTTATTACAATGTACTTCATTTTACTAATCTAACAATTAATCCCTTCAAATTGTCTAGTCTGTTGAGACCTCAGTGGCACCGATGGATTTCATGCATAGGAATTCTGAACAACTAGAGTCTCACAGCGATGATTTTGCTCCTCCCAAGGATGAGGAAGGTGAATCTATGGACTCTACACAAACCAACGAGATTGAAGCTGTGGTTCCCAATGTAGAGAGCTCACATTACCCTTATCCAGTTGTCTATCCTGCATATGTTGCTCCTTTCTTTCCCATGACACTACCAGTATGGCCTGAATACAATGTCGAGCCAGCAAAAGAATTGTCACATGAAGTTCTCAAGCCAACAGCAGTTCACTCTAAAAGCCCAATCAATGTTGATGAGCTTGTCGGCATTTCAAAGCTGAGTTTAGGAGAATCCAATGCCGGTGGGTCAACTTCCCTTTCGCTAAAATTAGTTGAAGGATCATCGTCAAGGCAATCGGCTTTTCACTCCAACACTGCGTCCAGCAGTTCAGGCATCAATTCTGCTCATAATCCTATCCATGCAGTTTAGGACAATTTGATTTTGTGATGGAAGAATAGGATAGAGGTGCGACTGAGAATGATCATGTTTATATACTCCTAACATTTTGTAGTCTGGTTTGCCTTGGTAGCGTTTCTTTGTTGAACCTCGATTTGAATAAAGCTCGGATATTTGAATCCGGCCTGACTTGAACTATATACTTTTGAGATGTAGGATCTCATCTTATAGTATCATTGGATTTTGGGGTCACTGAGGTTATCTTAAATTCATCTTATATTAACCTTCTATGCAATGTGAGAGTAATGTGAAGCTGCAGGTCGAGGGGCTGTTTTAGTCTCTTCGGAACCCATAAGTTGGCGTTTGAAACTGTTTCAAGGGCATTTTTTGGTATTTCGTTTTTTACCTTTGAAATTTGCTTCTCACAGGTCAAAATTCAAATAGTATAAGTTATAATAATTAGTTTGCAATGTAATTTAACTTATTGGCGATTGAAAACAAGTTAGGGCTTCAGTGTTGGAATAAGTTACCTTTACTATGTTTACTCCATTTCTAATTCTTTCGATGATCGAATCAATGAATAAAATATTAGATCAATCTTATGTTCTAGGACCACATTTAAACAACCAACATACTTTCATAGTTTAAGAAAGGATAATAGGAATTTGTATAAGCAAATGTTGTAGAGATATGTGATTGATTTACTATGATTTGATATCTTGATTCATATGTAAACCAGAAAATGATTAGATAATACTTTCTTTATTTTAAATCGTTTTGAGAGTTTGCGTCAAATTTCAGCCATGAATTATTTTTTATTTATTTATTGAAAAAATATAGAAGTGGTATTATTGAATTTGCTTTTATAAATACTTTTATAGTATTTCTTTTCAATAATTTTTTGTTACATATATATAAAATTATTGACAATTAAAATTATATTTCGAAAAGCATGAAATCTACTAAAAGTAAACTGAAGGGAATATATTGCAAGCATCATCACTTGGTGAGTTGGTGTTTGGTAAATGGTAATATATAATATGAGCAAAAAACATTTCAATTAGTACGAGGTTAAAACGGGGTCAACAATGATAGGTTATTGGGCTTTTCCATGAAATAGGTTTGTTGGGTTTTGCATCAAATTGGATATGACCATTTCATGGGGGAGGAAATAGGTTAAATAGCATAGGCTTGACAATTTTATTAACTTATTCTACTACATTATTTATTTTAGCCTTATCTCTCTTTGTTTCTTCTCCAATTTACAAAACACTCACCCATCAACCACATCCTCTCCACCACTACTACCTACATCCCAACCACCGCCCATGCACCACCTTTCTCCTTCAATTCAGAAAACCACCAACACCAACTATCCTCAATACAAAACCTAATCCCATCAACCACCAACACTACCAATCATGAAGGGGTTGGCGGGTTGAATCCCAGAAGGGGTGGGGGGCCAAATCCTAGCAGAAGCGAGGGTAGGGGCCAGATTTCGAGCAGGGGCAATTCTGATTAGAGGGAGCGGTGGCCGAATATGAGTGTGGGGCGAGGGTGAGTGCTTGGTGGTGGTTTTGTCAATTGGAGAAAAAGGATGGTTGGTGGTGATGTAGTTGGTGGTAGTGGTTGACGGTTGATGGTGGTGGTTTTATGAATTGAAGAAGAAAAGTGGATGAAGAAGAAAAGAACGAGGTAATTTAGACTTTTTATGAGGGAGTGCTATTTTGGTTAAAAAAACAATGTAGTGGTGTAAATTAATAAAGTGGTCAAACCTGTGATATTTAGCCAATTTCATATTACGGGGATCTAACCGAACTGTACTGCGTCTCGTATTATGGCCCACTTATAATATAGTTGGCCCCCTCCGTCACGGGTCCTTTTCTAAAGGGGCTGGCGAGCTTTCATGATAGACCGCTATGTTTGTAATGAGATTTGAAATAGAGACCTCAAGTTACAAATTGACGTCAGTATCATTGTGTCATGTTAACATACTATCGAAGTTGTTATATTATTGAGACTCATCAATGCACGATATTTTGTAATAATATAATGGTACTTTTGTGCCGAAAAGTATAGGGTTATTGGCATGTTTGATCATATATGAGTTAGAACCTTCATGATCACACTTGTCTGAAAATGACCATTTTGATCACAAATTTTTTCAAAAGTATCTCACTTGATACTTCCATTATAATGCTCATAAGTTTGACTTTCTTTGCTAAAGTTGCAGGGGTAAAATATTAATTTGAAAAGTTTATAGGGGTTAAGGGGGATAAAGTTTAGCTGAGAGTTTTTTCTTTCTTTTTTTGTAAATTAGCGATGAGGTGAGTTTCGAATCCAGAACTTTTTTTTATCACTATCAAGAGCCTTTTCCACTAGGCTATTCCATTAACTCAAAGTTTAGCTGAGAGTTTTAGGAGGAGAAAAATGTGAATGGATGAATTTAACCCTCTAAATTTCCATGGAGTGAGTCGACTAAGCCGCTTTTTAAATATAAGTGATCGTATATTATTGGTCAGAAACATAACTGATATATATTATGTACATTATGTCGTAGGTAACCATATTGATATAAATAACTAATCAATTAAAAATAGAGTAATACGGAGTAGTAAATGTCATGTGCCAAACATGTGGTCGATTTAACGAGGGTTCGAAGAATATGTTAACAGAGTCACCAAGTGGGATCCATTTTGAAACATAGGTGATGACCATGACTATGAAATTAATGGCAAATGATATTTTATTACTACGCAAAAATGTCATAATCATGAACAATCATGGCATGACAATGAAATGATGGAAAATGAAATTTTATTACTTCAAAAACATGCCATGACCATGAACCGTCCTGGCATTTGTATACAATTGAACATATTAATATATTCAAATAATGTGCTCATGTTTCTTCCAAATCATATTTTTATTGAATAAGATCATTTTTCATATTCTCTCATATAAGTGACATAATTTAAACCATATATATAAATGTCATTATACAAAAAAATTATTCTATAAGGATAATGAATCGACTCAATAAAATTTCATTATAATGTGTTCGATTGTATTCTTAAATGTTTGTATATAAAATAGTAATATTAATTCAATATTGTTGTAACTGATTTTGACAATTAAGATCAATCTCTTCATCCGGTATACTCATAAACTATGTAATTTGAAAAAAAAATGCTAAAAAGGAGAAAAAACGTAAACACTGGTAGCATGACATTGTTCTTCTTTTGTGTGGCATTATTGTATCCACCATTCATACCTTCGAAACATATCAGGATGACATCTTGGAATTCTCCGAATTAAAAAAAAAAGACAAGAACGTTACAATTAAGATAATGAATGCTAAAAAAAAGATAATAAATGCTAACATAAAACATAATTATATTAAATCTAGTGCTTTAACTGTGGGAAGAAACTGATTGAGGAAATCATGGGAGAGTGAATCTTACGCGTGCGTTTGGAGAGTGGAAAATGAAATTGTTTATTATATAATGGTATATAAAATGACTATATTACCCAATATTATTATGATAATAATTATATGGTGTTATCACCTAAATACAAGTATAAACGGATTAAGAATACTGCACCATAATAATGAATCAGGCCAGGAAATTACTTAACCATTGTAGAGCAAATTGCTGAAATGGTCCCCGATAGTATGACCGAGTTGCATTTTGGTCCCCGATAGTTACACGGTTGCACATTAGTCCCCGAAAGTGGCAGAAAAGTTGCACTTTAGTCCCCACGTCAAGTTTTCCGTTAACATTTCAGGTTTAGACGTTAAAATTGGGGTAAAAATATAATTTTTAAGAATTAAAGTTGATTTTTTGCCCCTACGATGTCAAAATGAAACTCCACAACCCTAATTGAGGTGAGGGAGAAAGGGAGTTTTAGCGGGAGGGGGTTGTGGAGTTTCATTTTGGTACCAATTGGGGCAAAAAATCGACTTTAAATCTTCAAAATTATATTTTTACTCCAATTTTAACGCTCAAACATGAAATGTTAACGGAAAACTTAACGTGGGGACTAAAGTGCAACGTTTTGGCCACTTTCGGGGACTAACATGCAACCGGGTAACTATTGGGGACCAAAGTGCAACTCGGTCATACTATCGGGGACCATTTCAGCAATTTGCTCACCATTGTATGATATACTCCCTCCGTCCCTAAAAGATTGTCACATTTTGAGTTTTGGTAGTCAATAAAACACGATTTATAACATAAATATCTATTATTCTACATGTGAAAAAATTATAAAAAGTTAATATTTCAAAAATATATATTGAGACGAATCTAACAAGGTCCCACAAGACTATATTATTTCTTATCGTTTAATGGGAATTCATGATCAAATTTTTTGCAATGTTTGACTAACAAAAGTCAAAATGTGACAATCTTTTAGGGACGGAGGGAGTATTTTTTTAGTGTAACAAAAAACAAATTGAGATTTGAAACACTTTTAGGTGGTTAACCTAAGTAATTGGTACAACAAGTAATATTGATTATTTTAAACGATCTTGTCCTTACGATGATGACTTAATAAACAAGATCAAAGAATTAATCCACACTTACCCACAAGGATTAAAAGCAAATCAGTGTGGTCATCACACATAAATCCACACATACATGAACACATAAAACAGTAGAAAACTATATTGCTAAATTTATTAATCTTCTTCTCAATATTCCCCATCACATTATCCCACATTAATCCCACACTCACATAGAAGAAAATGATGAAATTAGTCGCGAATATGAAATGTAATAAAAGAAAACATTGGTCTCCTCCTCCAACATCCATCCCACACAATCACTACTGAAACATGCATACCTCAAACTTTCCAATGAAGTACCTCAAAACATTGGTCTTCTCCTATATATATCAATCTACTCTATCTCCTCTCGTCCTCATCAAATAATCCATTCGAACGCGACAAACATAAAGCGAATTTTCACAATTCATAGTTGATAGAAACAATAATGTCTGAGATTGGAGGTAACGGTAACTATGGAAACAACAACGAGGGCGGATCGAGGCCAGGTGGCAGCTACAAGAAGGATGGAAGTGTGGTTCCGAAGGGGAAGAAGCATGTTTCAACTATGGTGATTGAGAAAATTGTTGGGAAGGATAACAAGAGTAGTTCTAAGGTGAAGCCTAGTAGTGGTGAATGAGAATTTAAAATTATAGCTACCTCATTATTTTATTTTTAATACTTCGTATTTAATTTGTTGTGGTCGATACAATACACTACTGGTTGTTATTTGTTAATGTACTGATACTATGTAGAACAAGATGAGATCATTGATCTAATTTTGTATTTATTTGTTTGTATTATGTTGTGTTTGTTTATTTTATATATAATAAATGGTGCAAGTTGTGTTTTTATATAAATCATCCGTGTTGAGATGCACATTTCATATCATAAGTTGATGTCTCTCCAGATTAATATTTTATATCATCATAAAGCGAAGTCCTCATATGTCAGTATTATATAAATTTTTGAATTTATTTTTATTACTAATTGGTTTTAGGATTCATAAACTATTAACAATGTGAATGAGTATATTTATACAAATCAACCCAACACCATTTAATAAGTTTAAAGCAAATGAGTATTTGGTATGTAAACTCCAACAAAAGGTTGTATGGCTAAAATTAAGTGGGGGCGGGATTGGGTTAAGGGAGGGGACCGTTATATTTAAATAATCGTTAATCACATTTAAGATAAAAGAAAATGATGAGGGGTAAATTGATCCTTATTAGTAGTATCATTCTACTTTGAATGATGAACCGATAGATATACTCCGTATAATTTAAATTCTTACATACTTGACTATTAGTTGTGAGTTGGTACAAAATCAGTAGTTAATTCTATTGTGTCCTCTAGCTATCTAGTCTCGCTCTTGATGACTAATAAATCTTTGTGAAGCAAAATTACTACAAATAATAAACTTTATGAGATGAATGATGCATCTCATCATTCAGCACAAAATTTTTTGGTTAATCATATTTTTTCAATTTTCAATTGATACAATTTAACTGAGACGTTACTATAAGGGCCAATGTGCAATTTTTTTTTTTTTTAACCCCCTCACCCCCCCCCCCCCCCCATGTGCAATTTTAGGTAATAAGATTTAACTTATACATTAGTATGAGGACCTGAGGACCTAATAACATGCAACTTTTATGTTACTTATTCTTTAGAGATAATTGTCGATTTAGTCTCAGATAGTGAGATAAAGTTGTACTTTAGTATGAGATAGTTACATACTTACATTGTAGCGAAGTATCCTAAATGTGGGCATGTGGCTCAAGTGTTGTCATATAGTCCTTGAAAGTGACAATTATTGTATTTAGTTTTTATCCTTCCAGGGGTCATATTGCAACATTTATCATTTTCAGAATTATATTACTCCCTCCGTCCCTAAAAGATTGTCACATTTTGACTTTTGGTAGTCAACAAAACACGATTTAAAACGTAAATATCTATTACTCTACATGCAAAAAAAATTATAAGAAGTTGATATTTCAAAAATTTATATTGAGACGAATCTAACAAGGTCCTACAAGACTATATTATTTTTTATTGTTTAATGAGAATTCATGGTCAAATTTTGTTATGTTTGACCAACAAAAGTCAAAATGTGACAATCTTTTAGAGACGGAGGGAGTACAATATTTGTGCCACTTATAAAGACTAATCTACAATATTATAACTAATTGAACTAAAACACAATTACATTTCATTATCTGGGATCAACCCTACAATTAACTTTATAATGCAGCCAACGAACTACAGATTTATTTATATATATACAATTAGACGGTGAGACTATATAGTTAGTTTATTAGACAATATTGAATATAATCCATTATCCTTTTAACCAAATAGTCAAAATTAAAAAATCTACACTAACGCACAATAATAAAAATTAAGTGAGTATGGTAATTAATTAGCTCAGGCAACAACACCATTGTACACTTTTTTTCTTTTTTCTTTTTTGTATATTAGCAACGCAGGTACGAATTACGTATGATTGATTAGAATAAATATGTTGGATTTTGCCTTGAATCTTTTTGTGGGTAAAGTCCCATATTGGAAAATTGAGAGAAAATGAGTCTTTCTTGGCCTTATAAATTGGAGCCAAGGTTGAGACTTATTTCTTGCACCAAATAGTTAGTTGGTTTTGTTACTTAAACATTACCGCAGCTATTTCAGTATAATTATTCTCTCTTTAGAATAGGTCCAAGATAGATAGGATAGTCTTTGTAGTAAGATATCCATTCTTAGGATTGTTCGGGTAAGAGGAGGTAGTTTGGGTTGGTGCTTAGAATAGTGTGTCTTATAATTCTATTCAAGGAATAGTGTAGGCAATAATTCTATTCGTCTGGGGTGTAGTGATCTACACTGGGAGCTAGGCTTAGCTCATCTGTAACTGTATTTCTCCGATTATAGTGAAGTTTGGTGGCTTGGAGCCCGTGGAGTAGTCCTAACGATTGTTAGGGAGACCACGTTAAATCTTGTCTCATTTACATTCTGCATTTATCGTTACATAATTCTTGTCTATATCGCATCTGTTATAACAAACTGGTATCAGATCCTGGGGCTAGATCTGCGAAGAAGATGAGTGGTGAAGATATGAGAATCGAGAAGTTCACTGGGAGGAATAGTTTCAGTCTCTGGCAAATCAAGGCAATGGCGATGCTTAAACGAGAGGGTCTTTGGGCGCCTCTGTTGAAGCCTCCTCCAAATCCATTACCTGCTAACATGGATGTCCTCGAGGAGAAAGCACATTCAGCGTTGATTCTCTCGTTGGAAGATGATGTTATCACAGAAGTGGCAGAGGAGGATACCGCCGCCGGATTGTGGTGCAAACTTGAGAGTCTATATATGACAAAAAGTTTGTCCAACAAATTGTTGCTGAAGCAACGTCTGTTTGGGCTGAGAATGGATAAAGGTACATCTCTGAAGAACCACCTAGATAGTCTTAATAATATATTACTTGATTTGCGTAATATAGATGTTAAGATTGAGGATGAAGATGCTGCATTAATTCTATTAGCTAGTTTACCTACGTCATTTGAGAACTTTAGGGAATCTATGACGAATGGTAAAGACTGTCTGTCTCTGGAAGAAGTCAGGTCTGCCCTTCATAACAGGGAATTGCGTATCAGTTGTAGTGGTGGTGGTGGTTCCAGCAGTGAAGTCGGACCGTTTGATGCATTAGTTGCTAATGCTAGACCGGTGGAGAGGTTCTCTAGTAGGCCGGGTAGAGGTTCGAGAAAAACTGATAGGTGCAATTACTGTAGTGAGTTGGGACATTGGAGAAGAGATTGTCCAATGCTGAGGCAGGAGCAACAGAACAGGGTCTCGGGTGGTACTGTCGCAGTTGCCGACGATGGTACGCATTCCGAAGAGGACATGGCCCTGGTTGCAGTGGATGACACATTTTACACCGATGTGTGGATCCTTGATTCCGGAGCATCATCTCATATGTGTCCTAGGAGGGAGTGGTTCTCAACGTATGAGCAGTTAGATGGTGGCATCATTTCGATGGCCAATGGGTCTTTCTGTAAGATAGTTGGGATTGGCTCTGTTAGGCTTAGGATGCAGGATGGTAGATTTTGCACATTGAACGAGGTTAGACATGTGCCTCACTTGACAAAGAATCTGTTATCTCTGAGTCGTTTGGACAAGAAGGGGTTGAGTTTCCAAGGAGAAGGTGGAGGGTTAATTGTCTACAAGGGTTCGAATGTGTTCTTCAGAGGTGTGAGACGTGGAACCTTGTATGTTTTACATGGTAGGACGTCTTCTGAGTCAGATTGTTGTGGTGTTGGGAAGCAGATGGAGCAGAGGGATTCTGGAGTTAGTAGTGAGTCGGAGAAGGGCACTTCTCGTTCACTTTCAGAGGCAATTACTTCAGTGGCTTCAGGGGCTTCAATGGAACATCACAAGGTAACTCTAGAATGTCCTAAGAGAGTTACTGTTGGGGTATCTTGTGAAAGGTACGACTATGAGGATGAGTTGTCATTTGCTTTCATGGTTGCAAAGAAACTCGATTCTCGTGGGTCATCTGTTGCTGGTGCTGAGTCTATTCAATGGCAGGCTGCTATTGGAGAGGAATTTTCGTCACTTCAAGGGTCTGATGATCATAGGGTGGAGGGACTACTCGGTGCAGCGTCTGAAAAGGATGAATACATGTTATGTGTTCAAACTGGTGGGATAGAAAGCAGGCATGCTTTGGTATACACTGGTTCCCAATCTGGTTCTTCATGTTGTGTTGATGCGGTTAGCTCGGGACATCAACAAACAATGCAGAGGATTCCGCAGGGGGAGGTTCAACGACGTTTGGACCTACCATTTGGTTTGTTCTGATCTGAGGGATTTGCCCGGTGACAGGGCGGTATAGGATGGAGATGCAGGGCATCGTCTATTCTTCTGGTGTCGGTTTTGAGGCACTTCTGTCACAGATATGTGAATAGTTTTTCTGGTTACTATTCGTCTGTTGTTGTGATCAACGCATCTGATTTGCCCGGTGGCAGGGCAACATGTGAGATGAAGGTGTTAGGCATTTGTTATCTCTTCTGGGTGTCTTTTGGACACATCTGTCACATCTGAGTACATTTGGCGTATTTGATACACTTGGTACATTTGGCGCATTTGGTACACTTGGTACATTTGGCGCATTTGGTACATCTGGTACATTAGACGCATCTAGTACATCTGAGCACTTATGGTACTTCGGGTACATCTAGTGCATTCTGAGATCTGTTTCGGAGATAATCAGTTTTCTGGCATCTGAGAGGATTCAAGTCAAGGTGGAGATTTGTTGGATTTTGCCTTGAATCTTTTTGTGGGTAAAGTCCCATATTGGAAAATTGAGAGAAAATGAGTCTTTCTTGGCCTTATAAATTGGAGCCAAGGTTGAGACTTATTTCTTGCACCAAATAGTTAGTTGGTTTTGTTACTTAAACATTACCGCAGCTATTTCAGTATAATTATTCTCTCTTTAGAATAGGTCCAAGATAGATAGGATAGTCTTTGTAGTAAGATATCCATTCTTAGGATTGTTCGAGTAAGAGGAGGTAGTTTGGGTTGGTGCTTAGAATAGTGTGTCTTATAATTCTATTCAAGGAATAGTGTAGGCAATAATTCTATTCGTCTGGGGTGTAGTGATCTACACTGGAGCTAGGCTTAGCTCATCTGTAACTGTATTTCTCCGATTATAGTGAAGTTTGGTGGCTTGGAGCCCGTGGAGTAGTCCTAACAATTGTTAGGGAGACCACGTTAAATCTTGTCTCATTTACATTCTGCATTTATCGTTACATAATTCTTGTCTATATCGCATCTGTTATAACAAAATATAAAATATTTTCAATGATATTTGAATCTAATGCTCTCTATTTAAAAATCTAATGATATTTGATTAGATTTATATATTACCCTTGTTTCCACATAAATTCACAATCCCACACCAGCAAATTAAAGAAACAACACGAAATTTGTCAAACATAGAAAAGTATTATACATGTACGGACACAAATAAACCCACACCAGAACACGCGCGTACAATACTATTGCTAGATTTATTTATAATATCTTCTCAACAATCAGATATTCAGGAATTACATTCTTCGAGCCAGCAGCCATCACATTCTGTCACTATCCCACATTAATCTCACTCTTAGACAAAACAAAATGACAAAATTTTGAGGAAATATGAAATGTAATAAACTTGTAAACGAAAGGAAACTTTGGTCTCCTCTTCCAACATCCATCCATACAATCGATGAAACATACCTCATATTTTCCAATGAAGTACCCTAACACGCTAATGGAAACCACCACTTGCCCTATATATACCCCTCGAATCCTCCTCGAATCCTCATCGAATCAATTCAAGGCGACAAACATAAAAAGAATACACACATTTCATACCTTTGCTCTAGCGTGCTTGATAGAGACAATGTCTGGGACTGGAGGTAACGGTAACTACGGAAACAACAACGAGGGCGGATCGAGTTCAGGTGGCAGCTACAAGAAGGACGGAAGTGTGTTTCCGAAGGTGAAGAAGCATGTTTCAACTATGGTTATCGAGAAAATTACTGGGAAGGATAAGAAGAGTAGTTCTAAGGTGAAGCCTAGTGGTTAATGAGAATCCGAAATTACAGCTAGCTCATTGTTTTGTTTTTAATACTTCATATATTTCGTTCTTAGGTCTATATATATGTGTGTGTATGTTCTTATTTTTACCATGTGTGAGGTTCATCATATTTAATTTGTTGTCGCTGATACACATTTATTAAATGTACTCATATATACACATTTATTTTGTGTTTGTTTATTTTTAATAGATAATATATGTGAAAATTGTGTTTTAGATGATGGTCTCAATGAATATGTTTACAAAGCATCCCAACACAATTAATAGATAATATATGGGAATATACGGTTGCACGTTAGTCTCGAAAGTGGCCAAAAAGTTGCACTTTAGTCCATTCGTCAAGTTTTCCACTAACATTTCAGGTTTAGGGGTTAAAATTGGGGTAAAAATATAATTTTTAAGACATAAAGTTGATTTTTTGCTCCAATTGGTGCTAAAATGAAACTCCACAACCCTAATTGGGGTGAAGAAAAAAGGGAATTTTGGCGGGAGGGGCTGTAGAGTCTCATTTTGGCACAAATTGGGGCAAAAAAAATCAACTTTAAATCTTTAAAATTATATTGTTACCCCAATTTTAACTCCTAAACCTGAAATGTTA
>CM016562.1:15934618-16026145 GCA_003412495.2 Echium plantagineum
GTCGTGATCTTTGTGGAGTAATATTTATTCTAATGATATATATAAGGTGAAAATAGTGAGTCAAATTTTGTTTTAAAAAATAAAATGCAACTCTTAAAGTTATAAAATTAATATTGGGTAGATTTTAATAGAAGTTATGTGAGTGTTCTCAAAAGAGGCTTATTAACATGTATAGGAAGAGACCAACTCTTCTTTTTTCACAAACGACCTTTTTGGGATGTGAATTCGATGTCCGAAGTTGTCTTGATGAAATTCTCTCGCTGAAACGCCTGAAATCCCACAGTATGGGTGTTGTAATGCTGCAAAGACAGCCCGAAAACGTTGTTTTTGCAGCGCGAAAGCAAAAAAAGTATGTTCAAATATACTTTTTTTCGAAAATCGAACCCAAAACATCTTAAAAAGAAGTACGAACTTGATATAACTAGGCTAGAAGCCTTGAATGACGAGACCAACTCTAATAATTAAAAATCTAATCAGATCCTTCAATTGTCAATGCTAATTTCATTGTGGCCTTAACAAATAACTCATTAACAATTAAATAAGTAAACAAATGAAACCAATCAAACCATCACATGGACGGAAGAGCATACTTATAGAAAATCGTTCACAAACATAGTCATTATTAGGTAAATATATATTTAGATCCGAAATTATTACACCCACAAGTGATATGATAAGATTTTTTCTATTTCATTATATTAGTATATTATTCAAATAGGTATATATATCTATCATCCCATACAAGTGACTGAAAATCACCATCATTATTGATTGTCCCACTTCCACATTCATATATATAATGGATTATTTTTAGCCCTTAATTGATAATCAATAACGAAATACGAATTAGGAAGTAGTTATTAAAATGATCTTAAATAGTATGTGTAAGTATTACTACTTTAGTCCCTTCTACATAATTAAAATGATACTTGATATAGGTGTATAATAAGCACTTTAGTAGTATCTCTTTTAATGAAAACGTTAAATTTTAATGGAAATAGGAACTAATAAAGTGCACTTTTTCGACTCCATTATCAGGAACTAAAATGCACATAATCTAGAAAAATCATTGGAAAAAAAATTGATTCTCTTCCCATCAAAATTTAATGTTTCTGTAGAAAAGTGAACGTTAACAAAATTATACTTTTTTTAACTAATATTGTGGACCGTTTATGCAATACAAACATTTTAAGTAACTAAAGTAACTCTCACATGTTATTTGACACCATTTCAATTATTATCTCACCAATTACTAATATAATTTCATGAATAATGATGATCGATTAGTCTACGAAAATTCAAAAAATGATGCAACATTAATTATGATATTATGTAAACTAATTTACAGTACGATAATACCAATCAACTGTATTTGATATTTAGACCACTATTATTTATTCCATGCCAACACCTATAAGACGGGGGTTAA
Source organism: Echium plantagineum (assembly GCA_003412495.2). Classification (NCBI taxonomy): domain Eukaryota; kingdom Viridiplantae; phylum Streptophyta; class Magnoliopsida; order Boraginales; family Boraginaceae; genus Echium; species Echium plantagineum. Next base: position 15,936,048 of record CM016562.1, read on the forward strand.
TAACCCTACATATAACATACATACACTACTTATAGTATAATCTATTATTTTAACGTGACACAATTACAAGCTAAAACCATTAAGCTCACCGTAAAAACTATATAGACAAATGACCTAGTGAGTACGAGGATGACGAAGATGAGGACGACGATGATCGAGCAAAGTTCCAAAATTCTAGCTCGTTGTTACAAACTTGAGAGTCTTGATTTGACTTATTATTCGAACATGGGTTCATTATGAGTTGAACCTCATTATCATGTTGATTATGATGATGATGATCAATAAACGAAAATGAAAAAGACTCATCATCATATTGATCACCATTATCATAACAATTAGCCAATGTCTTGTTCTTCAAATCCTCCACTTGTCCATTCAATTGGGAAGCCACAAGCCTATCAAGAGCAACCCAATTCGTCGTTGTAACAGTATCATTATTACATGGCCCGCCACTTTTCGCGTAATCATCAACGTTAACTAAGTTGTTGTCGTTATTAGTGTTGTTGTTGTTGATGATGATGATGGGGTTAGGATTATTATCCTCATGTGGTTGAGTAATTATGACATTGTTAATCCTATTGTCGTCAAATGATGATTGCTGTTCATATGCTTTCAACAAACATTCTTGATCATTATTAAAATAGGTTGTTGGGGACTCTAATCTTGGAAGGTGCAAGAACCTAGAGGATGTAGGAAATAATGGAATGTTTTTTGAGAGTGTTTGGTTTTCTTGCTTGCATGATAATGATGAAGATGATGATGATGATCTTCCCATATAAGCAAGTAGTTGATCGAGGACTTCATCGTTGGTTGAGTATTTAGTAGTATTATTATTGTGTGGGTTATTAAGCAAGGTTGTTTGGGTTATTAAAGATGATGATGAAAGTTGATGGGGAGAATTATGATCTAGGGCTTTGTGGTAGTTTTTCTTCTTGAATACACGGCACACAACCCATCCTTCTTCGGACCCTGATTCTCCAATGCCAACCTTCATAAAAACGAAATAAACTAAGGTTTCGGAATTATTAAGAAATACAGTTGAATCGTGCGATTATATTCTTCTCAATATATATTTAACAAACTGGTACCATCTTATAAAAGAGCTAATATTAGTCGACTTGATTTTAAATAGTTAGATCAATTACAATTTTATTAAAACTCATGAGGATTATTATTTGGTCTATATCATTTTCATGATCCTCTTCCTTTGACTCTACATGTATTGAGGAAAAATCTCATAAATATCACTCCCTACATCTAATGAACTGGCACTATACGGACTTTCAGTGACGTCCAAATCCGATACCAAAAAGACACTAATGATTATTGGTGTCGGTTTGGTGTCGGAAAATATTAGTCATCATATAGGCGCCGCTAAATCCTAAAACCGACGCCAAACCAACTTTGATGCTGAAAACAAAACGTGGACACCCTTTCGATTCCAAATCGACACCATACGTTTATTATTATTCTAATTTAAAATCGACACCACCCGACTCCAAATCGACACCAATTATCGACACCAATTCGACACTAAATAGACACATTATTTACATTTCTTTCCAATAAAACGTTGACGCCATTTCGACACCAATTAGACGCTAACGTAGCATTAATTAGTATTGTTTCGACTCTATTTCGACACCAAACTGACACAAGTATCCCCACTCCAACTAATACCAATTCGAAACCAAATTAGAGATCATTAATTAGTAACGTTTCGACTCTATTTCGACACCAAGCTGACACAAGTATCCCGACTCCAACTGCTACCAATTCGATACTATATTGTCCAGATGACATTTGTCATGAAGATGCCTAGTTTGTTTTTTAGTGATTTAAGTTAACAAAAGTTTGTAGTCTTAAAGTAACTTTAATTTTAATAATAATATAATGTTAACAATAAAATATATTAAAATATTACTACTAAATCTCATATTTAAAAAACATTAAAAGCAAGACATATATAAATTAATGAATTGTGGAGTTTAGGAGGTCTTCCAGTGTCTTAGAAGTCCTGAGTTCGATTTTCATTGTAAGAGATGGTAGGTGGGTTTTTTAAAAATATACATATATATATATAGTACCACGTGTTAACTATTTACTATAATTTTAATGAACAGTCGACCTACTTCAACAATTTATATAGACTTGGATCTTATAAGAAGACTCATAGCATTAGACTAATAAGCACAAATCATATAAAAAAATGTGTCCATTCAAAAGTAAAATGCATGATTATTATATTACTTAATTCATTGTTATATAAAGTTTTCTTAAAGTTGTTAAATTTTGAATTCTCAGTTCCCTAATTATCGGACGTTACTTTAATACTTACTACTACAAATGAACACGTGATTATTACCCAAATAAATTTCACAATTCTGATTTTAAATGAATGAGAAAAAGTAGATTTGAAATGAATCAAGAAAAGTTTGAAGTTAGAATGAAATTTCTTACATTGGCATCATTTTCATCAAAGAGTCTATACTCATGCATAATCCAATCAGACTTTTGCCCATGAGGAGCTCTCCCTTTGTAAAACACCAAAGTCTTCCTCATGCCAATCTTCTTGCAATTGCTCTGAATCACTTTATCTCTTCCAGTAGCCTTCCAGAACCCGGCAGTCGTTGCCCGATTCGTCCGAGTCCCGGTCGGGTACTTCTTATCCTTGTGACTGAAGAAGTACCAGTCATTTTGTGGCGTTGATCCGATCTTGCACTTGTCTGCATATATATAAACTCGGTAGATATAATGCAATACATAAATTTCTCAAATTTTCTACTTGTTCATCATCTTGCTCACAATGTGAATGGAAAAATTATGCCTGAGTAGCATATGTAGCATCTTCCTATATGCATTTTCCTAATTATTGTCGAGAGACCCAACAAGTGGGTGACTGTTGCACTTTGATCTCCGTAAGCTGCAACGATACACAAATGATCCTTGTATGTATACATTATGTGCATAAATGGTCCCGAAATTAACACTTCTCATCCGCTTCATTCAATTCAAATAGTTTTGCTTTTGCAAACTCTTAGGAAGGTGTGTTCTCAACGTTCTTACATGTTTAGAAACTAAAATAGCTCTTACACCCAAACAGAAACAAAACACATGCAACCAAATATATATATTTTCAAATTCCAATAAAACTACAAAATAAATTATTATCACAAGTTACCTTGAATATCCCATGGTTCAAGCTTGTTGAGATCCACATCACAAATAACATCAAGATCAATTTGTTGATTAGCAACTTTTTTTCTAAGGTAATATTGCAGAAGTTCTTCTTCAGTTGGATGGAAACGGAAACCTGGAGGAACTTGAGACTGCCCGTTTACAGATAAACTCATATTTCCCGACATATATTCTCAAAACAGTTGCATGTACTTTATATCAAATAAATACTACTATATCTATATGTGGCACCTTCAAGATTTGTTAAAATAAAAGGTAAATGAGCTTGTAGTTTTTTAGTAAAGGGGAAACTCAATATGATGGATATATATAGCGTTTTAGAAGATGAAAGCAAGGCTCCAAAATGCATGACAAAAGTTTAGATGTAATTGTCCAATGTACATTTTTGTTTTTTTAATTTATTTCAAAAAGTGGATTTGCTTGGGGCCGGGCCCTTGAGCATGGAAGGGGCGCGAGCGCACTCAAAATATATAAAAATGTGTTACTCCCTTCTTCCGATGACTCGATAGCCTATCGGCATCCGACCCAACATTTCATGCAAGAGGTCATATTTGTAATACCATTATAATCATTATTCATCGCTAATTTACAAAAAAAAAGTTCAACTTTGACCATAAATTTTCATTAGTCGATAATTAATATACGATCATGTGAGATGTTGTTAAATTCGTTTCAATGTATATTTTATAATATCCACTTCCTATAATTTTTCTGCTTGTCGAATAAGATATATTTACGTTTCAAATCGTATCTCGACGATCGTGAAAAATCAAACATAAATTATATTATGGGATGGAGGGAGTAGTATTATTATATGTTATTAGCGGGGACAATTGTCGATTTAGTCTTACATAGTGGGACGAAGTTGTACTTTAGTTCCAGATAATTATACTATTGCAAATTAGTTCCCTAAATTGGCCCAAATGTTACTATAAAGTCCCAATAGTGATCATCGTTATACATTGATCCCTATTTTTTTGGTGACCATATTGTAACATTTGTTACTTTCAGACCATATTGCAACACTTGTATCATATTCAGGAAGTAATCTGCAACATTATAACTATCTGTTACTAAAGTGCAACTGCATCACACTGTTTAGAACCAAAATATGCAATTACCTCGTTATTAGCTCATATACTATATTGGATCTAAAAAATCCAAAACTTAAATGGTGTTTTCCTAAAGATTTTATTAGTTTTTTGTATGCCAAATTTTACAAATAATGGGTTATTATAAATTTAAAATTCATTACTCATATTTACAATTAAGGACATTATTTTTCAATTTTCGCACCCGACCCTAAAAATATATGAACATACGTTAATTTTGTTGGACAAAAGCTACCAACAACCTAGCTAGGTGAGGCTAGGACAGGAGAGACAATGTGGAAAAATGTGGGTGATGAGGATTAGAGTGGGTTCTACATATGTGGAAATGTTAAGAGGTCTCTATATAAGTCAAGACGTGGGGATATGCCTTTATCACTAGAATTATGACACTCGACCTTAAAATCTCTCAGAAAAGCGCCTCTTGAACTAACATCAACCACTCTGATGTAGGAATATTATGGTGAATACCTTTTAGAATCTTGCTTTGTATCTGTCATGTCGTAGCTTCATTACTTTAGAATCCTAAGAGGCTGATTTAATTTCGATTAATAATTTTCCCACTTCACATATTAATAACGATACTCTACTTATGATATAAAATTGGTTCAAAAATCAGAAAAAGATGATATGTTCATAGAATTAGAATTGTCGATCTTGACTATTACTTTTATAATATATTATCTCTTCTAATAATCAGTTATTTACACTATATAAAATAGGGGATGGGGGTAATTAAGAGTTACAATTGAAGCACCATGTACTCATATCCCCTATATAATAGGAAGTATTTTTATTTTATTTTCATAACTATCGATATCTTTGCAAGTTATTCCTTAAATTTTTTATCTTTTCCCATGATGCTTCATAATTTTGTTTTTTGAATTTACTCTCCAAAGTCATGTTTTGTCAATGAACTTGACATAAATTTTTGTGATTTACAAATAATATCTTGACATTATAAGTTCTTGTAGAAGTTAACCGAAAATTATATATTATATATGAAATAATAAATAAATTTGCACAGGTTGGTACTGTGTACAAATAACTAGTATATATAAACAATAATCAGCTACCCAAATAACTTTCGCTTCCTCACACAATAGGTGTTGAAAAGCAGCCACTGAAAGCAAAGAAGTATGTTTAAAATACTCTTCTGCTGAGAATTAATGTTGCGACCTTTTGGAAGGAAAGTCAGTCCGAATACGGCCACTAGGCTAATTACCTTGGATAAACATGTTAAATAATCCATAAAAATATGTATTTATACGTGTTTTAATCCAGAAATTAACTTTTAACCGTGAGACATGTATATGGGGAGATTTTTTTGGGCCAATTTATAATTTTCTAAGAAACCTTTAGAGGGTAAATTGTTACTCCTTTTATTTCGATATGTTTGATTGTTTGGGAAAAAGTACTTTACTAAGGAATAGTGCAAGATTATTAATATGTCCTCAAATAAAGGTGTTGGAGTGTTACTTTATTATTAGGAACAAAATATATTTTGTATGGACAAAAAAAAGAAAATAGGTTTAAAAGTTCATTAAAAATATAAAGAATCAAATATTTTGAAACGTGACAAAAATTTTAAATAATTAAACATATTGAAACAAATGGAGTATTTTACAAATGGTTTGAGGTAAATTAGCAACATCAAATTCTTTTTACGATGCTCCACCACCACTTTATCAATCAATACATAATTACAATCCGAACAACCATCTAATCAAGGCACACATTTCTACTACTGGGCTATTAAAACCACTTTTTGCTAATCGTTTTCTCAATCTTTTATTATTAAGAACCTTTTACATATCAAGTAACTTCACCGAATTAGCTGAGTAGGGCGAGCACAGAGATGAATGTTTAATACTTTTGAGCTCTGTTTCAGTATGTGGTAAGATTTGAGCTTTTAAATAAAATGACTGTACTATAATTTTGTTCTAGTCCTTTCCCCAAATTATTTAACTTAGTTGATGTTAAAATGTAACGAAATAGTTAATGTGGGCACTAACTTATAACCTTTTGGTCGTTTTCGGGGACTAAATTACAATGGTATCACTAGTGGAACTAAACTACAACCTTCTTTTTTTGTAAATTAGCGATGAAATGAATTTCGAGCCTAGGATTTATTCAATTCGCACAATAAAAATATCTATTTATATTTTATCAAACAAAAAATCGTCATATTGAACAAGACCCATATATTTTAGTATCCATGATGAGATGATCATGGCCTTGGATGCCGGCTTTTCATAACGAATAATACGTCTAGTACTACTACCTAAAGATTATGTGTTCCTACATGAAATACGTCACAGATCATACATGCATGTACGTAGATATATGGCACTATGGAGAATACAACGACCATCCGTCCAAGCAAATTAAAACGTAACTAAAATGAGTAGATCGGTTACGATTCTATTAATAATAGTTTATCAATTCTCAATTTGAAAAGATATAATATTATTTTAAGACTTTATTTGATCTCATAAGTTCAATGACCCCTTTACACTAAATAACTCTATTTCCCTTAAAAAACAAAGCTTCTTTATGTTATTATTTGTATATAGAATGCATATGAATCGAATCGAACCAGATCGAATTCGAACGAATATAATCAAATATTAAAAAATATAACGAACATAAGCTTTGTTTTCTTACGGGAAATAGAGTTATTTAATCTAAAAGGGATCATATGGGGTCAAAGAGAGTTATGAATCAAGTAAAGTCTTAAAATTGCATAAATACCCTACAAATTTCTTAAAATCGCGTACACCCCTCAAATTTGGCATAAAATCATGCACATCCGTTTAAAATTAACAAAGGTGTTAAATTGTGGACCAAATATGCATCTGTTAGTCATTTACAGGAACCATTTGCACGTCCATGTTATTTATTGGGACCAAAATGTGAGATTGGACTTAAAGTACCAAACTTTTTGTTTAGTATTTGATACCAAATTCATCATAACCACTGGATGTTTAAATTGTTCACGTGTTTTGATCTAATGATCAAATACAAATAAGGGTATATTAGGTATCAACATCCATCTCAAAAGAATGGCATCCTAACCAATTTCATTTAATTTGTTTCCTCCATTTACGAAAAATAAGGCATTAGTTATTTAGTTGAGTGTTTCATGTGTTCTGTTTCCTTCCATTTTAATTGTTTCATTCTGTCTCAATCTCATTTTTTTTGAAATTCATATATTATTTTTCTCAATTAAATTATCTCATTTCATACATTTCTCACCTCATTGGTTTATGTTTGAATTTTATGTTTTTAATATACAAATATTTTTCTCTTTCTTAATTAGAACTATTCTTTTCGGACAATAAAAATTTATAATTGAATTTATCATTGAGTTTTGTCAAATGTAATGAAAATTCAGTTGTTCTTGCTTTAACTTTGTTTAATTTATTTACCAATGGCTTAATAGTTTGGTAATATCTAATTCAACTCTACTTTAGTAATTTCTGTATTCAATATTTATAATACTTATGTAATCATACTTTCATCACTAATTTATAAAAAAGAAAAATATGTTTAATTAATTTGTGCTACCATGTTTAATTTTTTTTGAATTAGTGTTAGAGTTTATTTGAAATCCATAATTGAACAAGTGTGTGAGTATTTACTCCTCAAGAAATATTATACCAAGTATTTGTTACTATAAATCAGTATGGTTAGCCAATATTTGCCATCATATAATTATAGCGTACGTGGTTAATACATGGGAGTGCATTCTCATGAAATTGATAAGAATGTAATCCATAAAACGCGATAAATAACTATGAAAGTGCATTTATACGACAAATTTGCATTAATCACGAGAATATATTGATCTACCATTGGAGCAAAATGTGATCACGCTCACATTGATCTACCATATTTGCATTAAAATGAGAGTGCATTATTGTGGCAAATGTAAATTAACATATTTATGTTGAAAATGTATATTAACCATGAGAGTGCATTGTTGTGACAAATTTGTGCTTGTAAGTAAATTAAAGAAATTCTCTCCATCTTTCAATAGTTTGCTTTTTTTATTAAAAAGGATATTGTAAAAAATCAATGAAAAGGTAAAAGATGAAGAAAATACGATTATGAAACTAAATTAAATATTGTGGTAAATGGGTCTTATATGTACTCTGTCACTGTCGTTCTTCTTTTTGAACAAGAAGGAATTTGGTTTTGAAGTGCTTTTTGGTTTGATTAATAATGGATTTGAAACATTTTTGTTTTGGCAGAGTATTATTTTAAAATTTCTATACTTTTGCCTAATTAAATGCTTAATTCAAAATCCACACGAAATGATGTAAAGAAAGTTGAGTGAACTGGGGAATCATATATATAATTACGTATGATATGGTGTAGAATGCAATTGTTATAAGTTCAAATTACTATATTAATCTTTAGTATTAGGAGTATCAAAAAAATGCTTAGTACTCTAAGTCACATTTTTATAGTGTAACAATAATTCATTTATTGAAATTAAATACTGGATTAAATAATCATCAATCCCCTCACAACCAATATGATCTCATTATTTGGTGTAAAGTTTCCAGTGGTGAAAACTGAAATGAGTTAAAAGGAAGAAAATTCTTGGCCAATAGCCCAATGCCGACATATCATGTTATCATGATTGTGCTCTCTATCTTTCACAAATTGAGGGAGTAAATAAAAAGGGTTATTGTAACAAAATCTCTTGAGCTTAAAATTAAATAAGACAACTAACGATAATAAGACCACTAACACAAATTCTGTTATGAGGTCAGAGGATGAATTAGATAGAATAATCCTTTTCTCTTCTGACTTCTATTAAGCTAATCATGATTTTTGCCAACAAATTGACGGCTTAACAACTTCTTCTACTAACAACCGCCACTGCTTTTCATTTTTTTCACTAAAACATTTCATATTTGTAGTTGGCGTTGTAGGTGAATGTTGCTACTTTATTAATGTTTTCTAATAGAGTCACTGACTAACATATATATACTCATGTGATTAATAAGTGTGACATGCGTGGTACACTATAGCTAGTACTAAAGCTTTTGTTAAGTATTATGGAGACTATCATCACAGGTTGAATTAATCGAATAGTCTAGTAAATTAAAGTTTAACTTAAATCATAAAAATGATTTACATTTCACATCTTCATCTTCTCCTCATCACTCATTAATCATTTTCCTCTCATTCACTTAAATGTCCAATTGTATAGAACTTTTTTGTGAACCAAACCGACTTTGTTCGCACAGTTTCTAAATAGTTCGGTCCGATTGCACATTTTGGACTGAGCCGAACGTAAGGTTTGGTGCGGTCCCCACACTTCGGAACAAGCAGAATTTCGAACCCATGTTGAGAACTCAAATATAGTTACGTTCGGTATAATTCGGTCTATTTACAATTCTAGATCTGCCTACGGGATTGATGGATAGTGTTATTTTGGTTATGGACTCAATCATAAGTGTAAAAATTTTAAGAAAAATGAGGAGGGGCAACTACAACACCACAAAAGCATGTGAATAAGGAAGAAAAGTGTGGCTGTGCCATTTGAAATTTTCTTTGATATCTGAAATATTTTTTTGGACTGGCACCTAAATTTTTTTCGATTTTTTCTTTTAAAAAAGTTATATTTTCAATATGATTTACTTACTTCTGGGTTAAGAACTAATTTGAAATCGGAAAAGCCCAAGAAAGCTAACAAACAAAAATTTATGTGTCAAATATAAAGTCCACATGTTTACTTACAAACATGAAAACTTTAGATTTCAATTGGAAAGTTTAATGAAAGTTCGACCGCTAGATGAAAAAAGGAAACTAATAATGTATATGATCCTACAAATAAAGTTTTAGATACAAGGAGGTTTGTTTTTGAGTTCGATTTTGGTGCATCAATATTTTCATGGATCAAGTTCATCAATATACCCACTTAAATGCTTTACGTGGGTACTGTACCCAATTGAAACTTCATCATTGGTACAAGAAACAATATCAACATAACTTGTACCCAAATTATACTATAACAATTGTACAGTACCACAATATTTACCAACCCAAAATAAAAGTAGTAAATATATATGTGATTTGCAAATTGACCCACAAATATATAGATAATTGCAACATGGCCCTTAATTATATAGATAATTGCAGTGTGACCCTTAATTTATGAGATATTATGCCCCGACCCCCTTGATGAACCTGATGCATGGAAGTATTGATGCACCCAATTTTTTCACGTTTGTTTTTCCTTCAGCGGTCCAAAGTAACATAAAGATTTGGAGCTAGGTAAATCGCTCATCTTAAGTCCAGGCAACATGATCATTCGAGTGGTTTGGTGTCTTGGCCTTCAGTTTCTTTTTCTTTTTTTTTGTAAATTAGCGATGAGGTGAGTATCGAATCCATGACCTTCGGATTACCAAATCAAATCCTAGATGCTACGGAAAACGGAATCCACACAACTAACTCAAGTATACATAACTTTAAGTCTTTAAACCAACTGAACCATCTTTAGATATTTAGTATTTAGTATTGTACTAGCACCAATATTTAACTGGTTTTGAGAGACTTAATAATTCCTCAATGATTCAATATGCATTATTTTAATAGTATGTTATTTCCAGATGGGCAAAAGGCTAAAACCATCACCTATGTTTTATATAGGATCCCTTTTCACACACTCATGATTTAATTGGTATTTTTCACTCACCCCTAAAATAAAAGGAGCCTCTTTCAATATTGTTGTGTTATCTACTATTAATGTTGTCGTTAACACAATAATTTAGTAGGGGCAAATTGGTACCTTCAGGTTTAATAAACAACCAAAAAAAGAAAAAATCGAAATTACCCAAATCAATTTAATGGTTATCCAAAATCCCCAAATTAAACTCGAAACCTAATCGATCAAAACGGAAAACGGCACATCATGGTGAGCGACTGGGTCTTTTTATTTCATGGGTGAGTGAAATAGGCCAATTAAATAATGAGTGAGTGAAAGGGGACCCTGGGTAAAACAGAAGTGATGGTTCCAGCCTTTTGCCCTAGATTATAGTAAAACATTGAAGTGAATTACAATTAAATCTTGTCTCTCATTTTCTTTCTATTTTTATAAGTTATTCTTTCATTAGCCTTACATCCATTATAACATGTCGCCCTCAAGGCATAGCTTAAATGGTACTCCCTCTGTTTTTTCTTAATTTATTATTTGGCAACAATATACTTTATCAAAGGCATAAAAGTATTACTCTTCTACCCCTATTTAATTGTATTGGTTCTCCCATAAAGCTATTAGCTAATATTTTGAAAGTTGAAAAGTCAATAAAGCATACTACTTTTTAAGGATAAAATAGGAAGTATAATGAAAAAGCACATTGAAAATAGTAAACACTATCTTATAAAAACACAAGAATTCTAACCCAAACAATAGGTTAGAAAAAAACGGAGGGAGTAATTGAATTAGAGCAAAGTGTCAAGCAGTCTTGCCTTTTCATGCAACCACAAGTCTTATGTTTGAAAGTGGTTAACAGGCAAGCTCTAGTCTCCTCATCAGGTCAAGCACATCCCATGATAACTCTAATATTATACCCAAAATAAGGAACTGTCAAGGCCCTTAGTTTGAGGGTCTCAAACTTTTTAATTATAACATGTCCAGTTCTTTCCAAATGTTTAAGAATGTGAAATTTTGTGGAGGTAGTGGGGTATGTAATATAGAATTAGCATGACAAGATATCCTATATCGAATAGGGCTTTTGTAAGAGTATATACCCAATGTTATGCAACTATCAAAAAAAGAAATTTTGTGGAATAGAATATGTAACTAAATGCTTACTTGCAACTCATATCTCCAAGGCTTAAAGCCATAATCAAAAGGGTTCAAAGGATATGTGATACTAGTAGCTTCCAGTAGGCTTATGTGCATTTTTTTTTCAGTGTTTTAAGATCTCTCTAAAACTATACCACCCAACAATGGCTACTAGGGGTTACTACTAACTAAAATGCTACTTAGTCAATTGTAGTCAGGTCTAAGGGGAAAAGAAGTCCCAACTTCTACTCTACATTCATGTGATGATTCTCCAACCTCTCCATTTGAATGCTTTGCCTCGACGTCAACGGATACTCTTTTGTAGAACAACACGTAGGCATTAGATGACTTTACTTCAGATTCTTCAACAGACGTAACACAAGTGTCATCGAAGTGATACCATTTGCCATCCTTGAACTGCACATTATCAAAATACATATTAACAATGCACATTGTAGTCTAGAATGCAGAGCATGAAACAGCAGACTCTAGCAACAGGCAACAGTGACGTAAAAAGTTAAGCTGCGAGCACGCTTTAATTTCATTTTTGGAAGTCATGAGCAAGGATTAAATTGTAATGCAATTTACCTTAGTATGAGCAGTATAGTGGCCAAAACCCAATCCACCGGAATGGTTGCTAATGGCATACAGGTCATAAATATGAGACTTTCCAGACGCATCCTTACATTTAACATACTTGCTCAAATCAAGATTCTCTAAAGGGAAATCAACAGAGTCATCAAGCTTGTCCCTTGCCCATCTGCCATACGAGAATCTTTTTAAATGGAACACTAGTATGTCGGGCAACCTAAACAAATCTAACTTCTTTGTTGCTTGCCTATGCTCCTTGCAGTGAGGACAGTACCTGCAATCAAATTCAGTGAGCACGAGTAAAGTTTAACAAACAATAAGTGATGCTAATTGAATATCTTGTGGCTGAGTATTTACCACATATCATCAGGCCCCAAGGGCTCCTCTTTCATGAACGCATCCAGGCATGACAATAAAGGGATTGGTTCCTCCTTCGTTTTCGTCTCAAAAAAATTATTTTTGCGAACTTGGGGAATGTCCTCGAGGCAGCTGACGTCATACAACTCATCAGATTTTTTAAGCCAATCCAGCATAACTTTCAGCTCTCGTGCAGGTTGTATAGGCGTGTCTTTCCAAATAGGTAATGAGTTTAAACTCTGGCCATTCGTGATGCAAATCTGAAATCTGCTAGCTGATCTCGCTGATCTTTCCCTTTCTTCGAATGCTAGGCCACCAATAGATGGATTATTTTGTCCAGATAAAGTATTACTTTCATTATTAGGTGTATCTACTGATTTTGTAAATGTTCCACTCTCCTCTGCAAGATTAATCATGGTTGAAGTACATGGAGCTGTACGTCTGAATGGGGACAGGATTCTCGAGGCCGCAAGATCTATATCTCCACCAGATTGAGGATTTTCCATTAGAGTAACTAGCGGTGTCAAGAAGAGCTTTCTCTCTATTGCAGTCATACCCATAAATGTAGTTCTGAGGGAGAAAAGTAGAAGCTGTCAGCAAGCAGCGAAAAATAAAATGACCTCAACAATTAAGTCATCGAAGTTGTGATTGGTGCATTCACATATAAAAGAACGAAAACCCTCATCTAATATACAGATAAAAGCAATACACCAAACTTAAATTCAATCACTTTAAATATCTTCATGGGTACTACCCTGACTCCCTGAGAGACTATTTTGCTTTTTGCTACAACAAAACTAGGGAGAGAAGTAAATGGATATGTACAGTAATACTTGTAGAAAATATTACTTCCACAATATGCGAAATCCTTCAAGAAAATCTTATCTTGAGTTTTAGTACAAGTGGGTGGCAATATTAATGGTGAGGGAGACGGATACAGAAAAAGAAAATTTGTAACTTTCAAAATAGAACTTACCTCTTCAGTTGGCGATGGCAAATCTCCAATCTAGTTAGTTCAGAAGCCCTTTGGGGAAGTATATATGCAACTATGTAATCATAATCCTTTATTGATTCTAACGGTTCCGTAGGTCTCTCATAGTATGTGAAAATATGGTTATCAAAGACCTGAAAGTCAGGCATCTCATGGTTCAGACATCAGCAGTAAATGAAATGTCAAGTCCTATAAAAGAAAAACCACAATAAGATATAGTGGAAGATTAGATTACTTCTGCAAGAAGCAGGTACTCATCATTCCTTAAGTGGCATGCAGCGCCCAAAGCCTTCTGAAGATCTGCACAGCAACCTTGCACAAGGACAGTGACGGTGTATGGCACTGGAAGTCTACTTCCATCTCCATATATCACTGTTACTGTCATTTCCCGAGTTGCTCTAGAAGGAAGTGGCAGTGACAAATACATAAAAGGATCAAACGTTATAGAGATTTTTTCACAATCTGGGCAAACTAGTGTTGACTTGTATTGACCCTGAGTTTAAGACATCAATTTCAACCAGAAAATAGTGTTAATCCTTTGGGTTAATGAACAGTAAATGGATTATGAAATGATATAAATCTAGAATGTTTGTTCTACGGAAACCCTTCCAACTCGTCTTTTCAGGAAAATACAATTGTATAAGACAAGAAAATTCATACCTGGCAAGTATCAACAATTACAGAGTCATTTCTTGCTTTATGATATCTCCATAAATCCTCCGCAATTTCGTTGTCAGGCCGATCATCAAAGTCCTTTGCTTCAATATAAGGTTTTTGTCTCACACGGTTCAAGTCTTCATGCAACCCATCCAACAAAAAGGCCAGGAATTCCTGAGGGGGCAGAAATTAATATTTTAATCCTATTTTTTCTTTAATCAATTTTAGCATATATAAAAGAAGAAAGAAACAAATGCACTATATATAAAGTCTCAAGCGTACGTTTATAAAGCATTTCAGAATTTTAGGAATTTTTTATATTCAGAAGCCTAAAAGCTAAGGAATTATAAGAAACTTATATTTAATTAGATACTATCAGGAAAAAGATTAGAACGTTATAATTCCTTTCATAAAAGGAAATAAATACAGCCACTTCACATTCACAATAAGCATAAAAAAGGAGGACAGTTGCACTTTAAGAACATAGCAAAGTTTCTGAATCACCAGAAGAATGCAAGATATGCCAACAGAAAATCAAAAAATCGATTATGGAGACATTATCAGATAACTACAACAGAAATTACTGCCAGACTGCAGCAAGCGTACAGATGGAATTATGTGAAAATTGACTATAAAGTATTCAATGCCAACCTGTGAATCATGCTGGTTATATCCACTAAATTGAGGGGCAAAGCGACCAAGTTTCTCCTTAAAGTCACTAGGTACAACTGGTCTACGATCAGACAACCAGAGTTTCCTTAGCAAACTCCCAAAACCGAGAGCAAGCTCACCCTGCAGAATATTAAATATTAGGAGGCCTAAAGAATGCACCAAACCGCAGGATTCCCCATTCAGCACTAAAGTTCAAATGACCCGATGCACACACAGCTACTTTTCTACTTACATTCATTCCTAAAGCATTGTCCTTGTTGATCTCATTTCTGAAATCCTTCAAGAAGTATTCCACAAGTTGCGGTGTATGAACTAAACACTGAAGAGCACTATTCATGAAACATGTATTCCCCAAATTCTTCAGACCGGCCTGTCCTTTAAATTCTTCGGGTACATCTTTCAGGTTCTCAAAACTATCATCTGAGTCTCCAAGGATGCAAGACAATCCACTCCGGCCAAAAGTATCTGAGCAACTAGACAAAGTAGGGCTTCCTGCAGTTGTAAGAGATAATCCCGTAGGTTCTACAGGTACTAATGCTAACTCATTACCAGTTGAATCCATGTCTTTCCCAGATGGCCAAATACCATCAATTTGCACTTCCACAAGAATCTAAGATGCAGAGTTTCCATTATCAGACAGATTGTTATTGAGAGATGAAAAGTTGAGATTGAGAAAACAGAGTAAAATTTGTTATGAGCTCAATCAATTTAAATCAGAATCATACTTTTTTAGATTTTCAACCTGCTTCTCAATAGTATAGTACAAATAAATATTAAGCCTAGTCGTAATTTTACAGAGAAGATAATATGCTAACACCAACTGAGGTATCTCAGATCAAAATGATCTAACAGTTCTTTTTCAGAAAACACGGTGTTATAACTTATAACTAGTTCCACAGAAATGGGGAAAAAGATACTTCTAAGGACAACTCACATCATTATTCATCATCATCAGAGCTTCCTCCAAAGTTTTTTGAGAACTAATTAACACTTGTGTGGTGCTGTTATAATGATCCCATAAGCGAACCTAAAAAATAGATGGATACAAGGCAAATGAGCAGAGTGCTTTTTACACGTCAAACTGTTAAGAAAAAGTAACAAAATGATTTATTTGTTCATCAAGAATGAGAAAACCTTTTTGGGGTCTAGACTTTTAAGTTCGCTAACTCTCTCGTAAAGTTCATGCAAGGAAGCCTGATCAAAGCATACCAATTAGACCATTCACACTAGTTAGTGATCAGTGATTGGCGAGATACAAATGCCAAAATGAAGAACATTAAATACAATGCATGTATACAGGAGAGTACATAAAGAGGTCACACTAGAACTACAAACACAAAAAAGCATGACCTTTAGAATATAATGACTCCGAATGTAGCGGGTACCATTACCTTTTTACTTAAACTAATAACGGCTTCACTATTGTCTCTGGAATCAATTAAATTTAAACACAAAGGGAAAACCTCCACTGCCAACTCATTCTTATCTCCAAGAGAGATAATCTTCCTAGGTAAAGCCGGCCCGCCTTTGTACCTAAGATCAACAACTTGCTAAGTAAGAAAATGTTTAAAAACAGTTAAGATGATATTGGAATGTGCTCAAATACAATGTTGTTTTGATCTAAAACAAAACATACAGTTTACAGCAACAAAGCTCAGCTACGGAAAAAAAAAAGATAAGCATCAAGTTCATACATTCACATCCAGACAAATTGACATAAATCATTAACACGATAATTACAGTGAAGAAAACTGAAATATGCAAACAGACGAACACAATCTATGTGAACTATATATGTATTACCTCAACAAAATCTATTGTAGACTCGAGTTGATACATACTAAGAATAAAAGCTCTCAGTCTGCTCTTGGCACGTGTATATTCACCCAGTCACATTATTGTTTTGCACGGATGCAATGTAGTAAATTACAAATTTTCATAATTGCCTCATGCCAATATTTTTTATGAGAAGTTCAAAAAACAATACATCCATCAACTATGTTACAATGTTGTCAAATTTTAAATATGAGCCGCATAGGTTTTCTCCCATATTGGTGTGTTATGCAGAAACAAGATAACAAAAAGTGAAGGAGGGAGAATTGGTGCTCAGAAAGTACCATTCATAAAGCTGCTGCCACACTTGGTGGGGAATCAACTTATAATCCCGATTTTCTTTCATGTTACTTAAAAGTTGTGGATCATCGTCCTCCATCGTAACGATATTTGTATTGTCAATTGGCCCTGGTCTCTCACCATGGTTGGATAACATCGAAGGACAAGTCTCTTCAGAACTTTCATCCATGCAATAACAACTAACAGCTTCGTCAGTATACTTCTGCCAATTGGCAAACCACCTGCAGAAAATAGAGCAGTCTCAGCATCAACAATTGATAACATGAGCTAAATCCAAATGTACAACCTAGCAGAGATGACATAATATAAGTCTCCTTCTTTAGGATTAGCTTCTGCTTCTCTCATAAGGTCCTCTACGAGTTTGCGCTCTTCCTCAGGCTTCCAAGGAATTCCCATGGGTCCGTTCTGCAACATGTTCCCAGAAAAATCCATCACAGTCATGACTGATTCTAAAAGATCTGAAACAAAATCAGAATCATGAGTGTCTTACCAAGAATCAAGGTTATTCATACAATTATACAACACACACAAGCAAGCATAAATTGTAGTAGTCATGATATAATAATCTATCCCATCTATTTTAATCGACGTTTTCAATTGTAAAAGTGAGACTTTAACAATGAGCGCTATTTAGTTAAATCTGAAAATTACAAGATATCATAAAGATATTTTTAAAACGAGTCCAATTATATAAATTTCAAAGTAATTTTTGCTCAAAGCTCCACCTGAAATCTGAATTCCCAATTAAAACGGAGGGAGTGACTAACGTACAAAACAGTCAATTAATCATATGTTACCTTACATTCAAACATGTAACCCATATTCAATTTTTGGAGATCATACACTATAAAACAAGTCTGAACAAAATCATTATACTTAACAACATAAAAAAAAGTATCAAAATTTACATAAAAATTACGATTACGTACAAGAATCAAGGTTGTTTCACAATTATACATAACTCACATGTAACCATACTCATTTCAGTACAATTTATTGTTATTTCATAATAATAATAATAATGGATAAAAGTAGCTAAAGAATTCAAACATAAACACAATCAACTAATCAGAATTAATCAAAATTGTGCATACATTATACAGAAATTGACGCAGTAATTAAACTGAAAACTGTTGAAAGGGTAACAAATAATATCATAAACTTTTTTGGGGATTTTTAATGATTAGGGTAGCTGATTTACGTACGGAAAAAGATTATATGTGTCGTCTGCTTCCTCGTACTCAATATATATATGAAGAAAAAGAGAAGAAGACGAAAAGATAGAGAGATGGGTCTTTTCACGTCTTTTTTCAACTCTCCAAAAAACACTCAAACTCCTTCTACTAGTTTATATAGGAACAAACTACTACAAACATCATTGGACTAGCAACGATACTACGTAACTATAGGTAGAAAAGTAGCCTCAAATTTTATTTATTATACGCTTTGACTTTCGTTGGTCAAACATAATTAAATTTGACCATGATTTTTCATTACATGATGGAATAATAAATAATACTATAGTCTTGTAGGATATTTTTAGATTCGTCTCAATATATATTTTTGAAATATTAACTTTTTATAATTTTTTACATGTAGAATAATAGATATTTACGTATTAAATCGTGTTTTGTTGACCACCAAAAATAAAAATGTGACAATCATTTAAGGATGGAGGGAGTATTTAGTTTCTCTACAATGCTCGTTATTACACTTTTAACATTAAAATATACATATGCTCATTTGAATTAAAAGAATATTAACTGTAAAATAGAAAAATAGTATTTTTCACATAATAAAAATGTACATAAATTTAGAAACTTATATAAAATTTTATTAGTACATATTTTTGTCCAGAAAAAGAAATTATATATGGGATGAAAAATGATAATATTAAGAAGGGCAATCATTCAGAAAAGCATGGGTACCTTTGTTATTTACTAACTGAATCAAAATATAAATTAATATTTGATATTCACGATATTGATCATTTTAACTGAAATTATTACTTAATATATGCATATATATAGACAACTAAACAAATACTCGACGGAGAAAGATGGATACATTTTGACTTTTGGTGGTCAACAAAACACAATTTAAAACATAAATATCTGTTATTCTACATCCGAAAAATTATAAAAAGTTTATATTTCAAAAATACATATTAAGACGAATCTAACAAGATCTCACATGACTATATTATTCCTCATCGTTTAATGAGAATTCTTGATTAAATTTTTTAAAGTTTGACCACCAAAGGTCAAAATGTATCAATCTTTTAGGAACGGAGGGAGTAATAAATTATACGAAAATATAACATGAACATTCATACGTTGGTTGAACTTACTTATTAAATACTTTCAATTATTTTAATTAACATTTTCATTTTCTCATTTCGATCACAGATTACAACCAATTATTACCTCTTATTCCCAAGTTTAACCCGCAACAATGACTCATGTTTACCTTCCGTCATCATTCACTTACTTACGTTTAATATGTTGATAATTGTGATTATATCATTGACTTTTCTATTTAGTCTTACCATTATTCAACATATTTGACATGATATTGACTTGTTAACGATAAAATAGACATTTTCCATCAATTTCAAAAAACGAAAATTGAAGAAAATGTAATCAGTCCCATACCGATTTGGGGATTTTTTGGAACCATGTCCATGTCATACCTAGTGCATACAAACAAGCAAGGGACATGACATGAAAACCTTTCATTACTACACGCGTTGTACCACCCTTGCAGCTGGCCGCGTGGCAGCGCTGGGTTGGTTGCTTTCTCCCTTTAAATCTCAATAGTCCCGTACTAAAATTTGGTCTTCAGTTTTAATCCCCAAAAGATGCACTCCTCTTGCATGTGATGATTCCCAAATGATCTTAACTTGCACCCTATGTTACACCCCTGCTCTGGGTGGTCTAAGAGAGTAAAGAAGAAGTGATCGAGTGGGCACAAGATAATTCAACTAATGGGCATCTCATTAAGTAATAAACTTTTATTTCGAATAATAATTCTTGGCTCTCAACAAAATATTAGGAAGTATTTTGGGGCAGTTAATATTTTTACAAATATGCTTAGACATATATAAACAATGAAGTTTCAACAAATATTTAGTTATTAAGAATGGCAATTACTACATTACATCTATATTTTAGTATTTTTCTCAATTATTTTTGTTTTAATCATTTACATATAACTTAAAAAAAAACTAATACTCTCCCTCAGTCCATAAATGATTGATACATTTTGACTTTTCATGGTCAAACTATAAAAAAATTTGATCAAGAATTCTCTTAAATGATAAAAAAATAATATAATCATGTGAGATCTTGTTAGATTCGTCTCAATATATATTTTTGAAATACCAACTTATTATAAATTTTTTGCATGTTGAATAAGAGATATTTACGTTTTAAATCGTGTTTTGTTGACCATGAAAAGTCAAAATATATCAATCATTTAGTGATAGAGGCAGTAAAACAATATGTTTTTGTTTTCAAACATAGAAGTTACAGATAGTCATGCGATATCAACTACATTACATATCTAAACTAATAAATGGGAGTTCCGATCCTTGGAAAGAGGCTCGAGTCTGGTACCACTAGGCTAGAAGACTTGGATCATTAAAACAATATGTTAACCAAATAGAATGACATTTAAATTAGTGATTGATCTGAGCTGTTATACACACACTGAAACAGTGAAAAACTGTAGCAATTGGACAAAAATGTCCCTGACGAACAACGAGTTCGTCCGTAGCCTTATGGACGGCACCCGTCAATAAGGCTATGGACGTGTAAAGATTTCGGCCAAAAACAGTCGTCCCTTCTGTTATGGACGAACTGGTTGTTTGTCCGTAAGCCCTACGGACAAACAATGAGTTCGTCCGTAAGCCCTACGGACAAACAATGAGTTCGTCCGTAAACTTTTGAACATTTTTTTAAAAATGATATGTTGTGAATATTTGTTATTAATATTTAGTAATATGATTATTATTAGGAGTATTGATTATGGTATTGTATATTTGTTATTATTATGGTTAGACACATATTTATTTATTACTTTAAATATGAAGAACAATCATACTAATTGTTCTAATAATATTAATCATTCTAATTATTCTAATAATATTAATCATACTAATTGTTCTACATATATTTATAAATTCGACAATATTATTATAAAAATATCATTTGACAATCAAATCAAGTTTAGGTGTTGCATTCCATTATTATTTAAAAATAAAATTGGTTAGTTTTATATTATTGTTCATATATTTCTATATAACATTGCATACTATTTAGATATTTATACATGAAATAGAATAGTGTTTGGTTGAAGATACTCAATTAGGATAGTAAGATAAATTGAAAAATATAATAAATAAAAATAATAGAAGTAATTCAAGTATATTTAAGTATTTTACTATCCAAAATATATGCATTGTGGGGTGAAAAAATAAGTAATAGTAGTACATGTATATACTACTTAAATCTTTTCTTTTAGTACGAAATATAAAGTTTACAATGTTAACCCAAACTTTAGACCAAATTAAAAATTGTTTTTAATATTATTAGTATGTAATAATAATAGTTATATTATACATAATAATATTATTAACAAGTATTAGTATTACTGATATACTAAATCATAGTATTCATATGATTTGATGGACAAACACATGGATATTTGTTATTAATATTATTAGTAATATTAGTATGAACAAGTAGTGTGATTAATGTTATTAGTATGTAGAACAATTAGAACACCTAGAGAAATCGATTTTACAAATATATTTGAATTTACAAAAGTAAACCTACAAGAATTGGTACTGGCTAAAATGTGCTGCTTTTGCGTGCGGCTTGGTCAAACATGCAATTTCACAATGTGGTCCCGGTTCGTATGGGTCCCCCAGCGTACATAGCAACGCAAACCTCCGATGACTACATGGATTGGTATATACCGAGGACCCATGTGAGACTGCACAACCCAGAGAGGGGAGACGTAGGCGTGACTGCGAGCACGATATATTCTGTGTCGCAACAGGTACGATTTATTACATTCAACTTTTCATGAAGTTATGTTACCTTTTTTCTTCAACTAACCAAATATTATATTTTCTCTATTTTGATAAAAACGACTACAACCCTTGCGGCAGACAGTCCGTAACATTGAGCAATACTTGCAGTCACAACGGCATGTAGACCCATACATGCAGCAGCAGATGGAAGATTTGCAGCGGTATGGAGGGACTGGAGGCTTGCCCGGTGTGCCGCAGGGGTCGATGGATAATTGGTGGGGCCAAACGACCGGAACTGAATGGAACCAACAAAACTTTCAGACTGGTCCTTCTCGGAGTTTCCATCAGTATCCTGGAACAACCCAGCCCGATGACGATGATAATGGGGATGATGATGATGATGATGATGTCGATGAGGAGGAAACCGAGTATGACTTTGATGATTAGTAGCGGAACACTAAAATTGTAATCATTATATTTTCTTTAATGTATTTGGAATATTTTCTTGTTATTAATTTGAAATGGCTATATTTTCTAGAATTTGTTAACTTGGCAATACTAATACATATTTTTAATATTATTATGTATAATATAAGTATTATAACAAATTAATAATATTAAAAACAATTAATGAGAAAACACTCAAGTATCGTTCTTAATTTTAAAATTATTAATAAGTATGTGTCTAACCATAATAATAACAAATATTAACAATAATATAATAAGAAATATTAATAATAATATTACTAATATTAATAAGAAATATCCACAATACATGATTTTTTTTGGAAAAAAAAAACTGTTTGTTCGTTTATAAGGGTTACGGACGAACAATGCACTCGTCCGTAAGCATTGTTGACGACCAATGGGCTCGTCCGTAACCCTTATAAACGGATAGGTTTGGACAAACAATGCACTCGTCCGTAACCCTTCTTGACCAGCAATGTACTCGTCAGTAACCCTTGTGGCCGAACTCTCTGTTCGTCAGGGGCAAAACCGTCCATCCGCTACAGTGAGTCACTGTTTCAGTGTGTGTATAGTGGTTTGATAATTTAAATATAAAAAATTTACTAAAAATAAAATTTATTTATTATTATACCAAATACTAAGCCTACAACCATGTTCAAATAAAAAATTTAAACCTCCATGATCTAAAACACCTTCGCAGCGCAGTGTACAACCATCCACTGCTCATCACTAGCAGATGGCACAAGCAGAAGAAGACCCATCACCATCATCTTCATCATCTTCTTCTTCATCATCGACATCTCCAATTAGGTTATGGAGGACTAGTTTTCTGAGTCTGAGAGATGAGGCTTTGAACTCTCCGCTTAGTTCCACCTCCATTCAGCTAATCAACCATTTGCTTTTCTCCCAATCTGATGCTTTATCATCCGCCGCATCCCATCTCCCTTCTCATGAGGTTTTGATCAATTTCTTTTTTCACCACTATTATTATTTAATTTTGCATTTTATTTTTTTATTTTATATTCACGAGGTAATATTATTATTATGTATAACGTTCCTGTTCAATTATTTTTTCTGTGTTTAATTTGACAATTTATTGTTATTTTAAAGGTTTCGTCGGATATGGTATTTCTGGCGGAATTGGGTCGCAATGCTGTTCGGGAACCAGGAGAAGGAGATGCAGTTTCTCTTGGTGACTTTGTTATCCAATTAGCCAGATTTGTAAGCTAAATGCCCTTTTTAGGTTGTTTCTTTATTTGTTTCCAATTAATATTGTCAATTTTTTTGAGTTCTTGGTGTAGTTTGAGTGTTGGCTAGTGTTTTGTATGATTAGGATCATGGCGATGATAGTCAGGCTTGCTATATGAGTAACTAGTAAATGGATGAAATGACTGATCCTCTTGTCGAGTTATTGTTTCCTGAATTCATGGGATAGCTATTACTAATGGCATGAGGAAGCATTTATACTTTATTTTGTTATCAAAATTAGGTAGATAGACCATGCCAACAGTTATTGTGATAGTCCTCAGTAATTTTCTAAGTGTTGTGGTAGAAAGTTTGTGTCCTTATGATGTGGCCTCTTATTTGTGGTATGCCGTCTGTTGTAGATTCAAGGTGTCAGTGCTCAGGCTTCATTAAAACTGAGCTCATCCTCATGGACCAGCATTTGTGACTCGTTCGGAAGAATGATTGAAATCTTACTCGGTCAAGGTGAAATAAAATCTTTGCGAATTGTGGATTCTTCCAGAATTAGAGCCACAAAACAATGTCTGGAGACAATGAGGTGTTGTTGGTTTTCTTCCTTACGATACTACGCTTTCCTTCTTGTCTACATTGCTCCCACAATTTTAATGTTCTTTTAGTTGCCCCCTGGATGTTTCTTATATGCTCCTATTGTTGTTTGGTTTAACTTCTCTCATTCGTCATCTCAGGAACCTCTTTAGTGCATGTCAGAAATCAAATTCAATAGCAGAGAACAAGCAGCTCTTGGGAGTCCTGATTAATGTGATTGCGTGCTCTCAACTAGAGTCAACTTACTCAACTTCAAACCAGAGGACCCATGGATACAACAGCATATTAGATGTCCAGTCATATGCCTTTACTATGATTGGCGACATATATTCAAGAGTTGGGCCTTCTTTGTCAGTGGACATATGGCAGTCAAGTATTCAGGTCCCTGTTCTACGTCACATATTTCATGTTGTATATCTTTTCTTGATTCACTGAGTTCTTTATGTTGTTGATTAGGTTGTCCGCAAAGTGATGGATGCTTTGGCTTCAAAGTGTTTTCTTGTAGAGGATAGTGTCATGGCTAGGTAAACTCTACACTTTCTCACATGGCATTCTTGTGTTATCATAAACATGATTCTAATGCTCATCCTTGTTTCTGCAGGTTTTATCATTCACTTTTACAAAGCTTACACATGGTTCTCGTAGATCCCAAAGGATCTTTGTCAGGACATGTAAGGAAGTTTATTAGTTTATGGTTATTGAGTTGTTAAAAACCAAAAAGCTCTATAAACTTGTATTGGTTATAGAGACGTAATGTTCTTACTTATCAGTTTCTTATGTTATGTTCCCCTCTGTCCAAAAATTAATTATGTTATATGTTTTTGTAAGATTAAGTTTTATTTAATTTATTTTGTAAGTACTTGTGTTGCAACAGGTGGCTGGTTTGGTTGCTGCATTGAAGATGTTTTTTAACTATGGGCTGACTAATAAATCTCACCTCCGGTTGCAAATTGATGGCAGAAGTGAATTGGAATCTTCTATAAAAGGAACAGATAAGGGGGTATCTAAGAAAACTCAGGGTGGAACATACAGGCCTCCACATTTACGGAAGAAAGATCAGCCCCCTATTGATAAGGATTCTTTAACTCCTGAAAGTGAATCTTCAGCAACTCTGTATGCCTCATCTGATTCAGATTTCAGTGATAGTGATGGATCATTGGGAGCCGGTACGGGCCTTTATGCTAAAACCCGCTTAGCTGCAATTGTTTGTGTACAGGTCTGTGCAAGTTTGTGCATCTTCAAGACAACTACTGCAGCTGTACTCTTTTTTGAGCTCGAAATTTATCGTGTTTTACTTTTGTTGTCTACCCAAAAGCCAAAATCCCTAGTCATCTTTCTACAGAATCTATTATAAGTGGAAAACAATTGATTGTGACTCTCAGTGATCTGTATAATTTAGTTCTATAATTGCTCTGCCTCTTACGAGTTTGTATCTGTAATTTATTATATTAAGCAAACATATTGTTCAGCCTGTAGTTGGTCTATATAATTTATGTTCGAAGTATAATACTCATTTCTCTTTGTTGCTTGTAGGATCTCTGTAGAGGTGATCCAAAATCATTTTCTGCTTATTGGACTATGCTTTTACCATCTAGTGATGTCCTACAACCTAGGTGATATATCCTTTGTTTATGGAGTTCAATATGTTGGTCTGTGATTAAATATCATTCTTGGAATCTTTGTTTGTCATATTTAGTCTAAAATGAGAATTAACTGATGACTGTGGTTTCAGGAAGTATGAAGCAAACATGATAAGTTGCTTACTGTTTGATCCTTATTTAAAGGTGTGTTCTCTCTTTTTCCTTTGGTTCCGTATTCACTACATTCACAGAGCATAAGTTATCTCCATGCATGCCTGTATATATTCATTTTCTCAATTCACTGGGGCTAGACTTTAATTAAAATAGATCTTAAACTCATTTGATTCGTTTGTGTCCTCTAGGCAAGGATTGCATCTGCCTCTACAATTACAACAATGCTGGATGGACCTACATCAATATTTTTACAGGTGGCTGAGTTTAAAGAATCAACCAAATCTGCATCTTTTACAGCACTTTCTAGTTCACTTGGTCAGATTTTGATGCAGCTACATTCTGGTACTATGAATACCTGACTTTGTTTTATGTTAGGGAATCATGTTTTCCTTGTGCGGTTACTTTCTGGAATCACTTTCTTGTCCCATTTCTTATTTTCAATTCTGATGTGAAATTAGTATAGTGTTAATTCTGATTATAAAACATGCCCGTCTTTGTCAGGTATCTTGTACTTGATCAAACACGAAACAAATGGTAGCTTGCTGGCGTCTTCATTCAAAGTCATGATATTGTTGATATCATCTACTCCGTAAGATTTGTCATGTTATACTTACTGCAGATAGTGTTTGCACTCCACTGTTGGGTTAACTTGGAAACAGCCTCCCTGTTGTCGCGGGGGTTAGGTTGCGTACTATCTGACTCCCCTCCCGCTTATCCTCCTTAGGTCAAAGGCATGGGGGCATGTTGTTATGTTTTCATTTCTTATTTTATTTTCTTCATTGCCAAATAGTGGATCACTGTTCTTTGATTTCCCTCTCATTGACCCTTTTGTCTCTTCATGCATAATTCATATGCTTGACAATAATATACGTACTAAGATCGAGGTAGTTACATGCAACTTTCTAATTAATCCATAAACTATTGCAGTTTACTCTTAACAACCTTGAATGGTTTAATATCGGAAACTGTATCAAATTTTCTGAGTTGAAAATTGCATATTTAACATTAAGACAACCCATAAGGGAAAGTTCAAAAATAGACTTACGAGGGGTAGATGCATCGATTCAAGTCTATATAACTGTAGGGTAATAAATTAAGTTTGTGTGTCTCCTACTTGCATGTTTGTTTGTTGGATGAACTATATACTTCTGGGAATTTACTCCCTTACTCCCCGACTGAATGGTCCAAAAAAAGAGGTAGAAATACATGATGAGTGGAAAATGTTATTCAAGTAAGCTATATCCTACAGACTATTCCTAATTATCATCTGAAACTACTTTGAGCGTTAAGTTTTTGTTTGTGATAAATAAATAGGTCCCAAATAAGAAAGTTCATATCATGTTATCTAATTGAACTGAGGAACCCCTTCTGCAATAACTTTCGATTAGATAAGCACTGTTTCATTCCTTACGTGGTTATGCCATTTCCTGCATATGACATATGACACTGTCACTCCCTGTTCTACAAATTGAGGTTTAGTCATATTTTTTCATTGAAGCACTCTCACGAAGGTCTGATTCAGCTTTATAATCTTGATTAGTAACAAAAAAGATGGTAATGTACAATGTGATTTTTTCCTATACTCGTATGCTCATTTTAGTTTCAACTGCAGAACTGCAACGTAATATGTTTTCTCTAAAATTAACTGATATAGTCAAATAAATCATCCATTGACTCGCTTTATTTCTTTATCCATGGACATCCATTAAGTTGTATACCTATTTCTATTTGTTATGATATATACTCAATGACGGAATATTTCTCCTTCTTTTCTCTTAACAGATATCCACGGATGCCTCCAGACTTGTTGCCAAGAGTGGTTTCTACAGTTCGGTTGAGAATTGGAGATGGTTTTCCCTCTCGAAGTGATAAGACCAGTCTGATGGTTAGTTTCATGTGCGTGCATAGTATTGAGGAGCTCTGTATACTTTCATGCTATCTGTTCGGACTACACACAATGATTATTTGTTTTGACATTCCTGTATGATTGGCTAATATGGTTACTAGGGAGAAAAGTCGTGTACCTCTTTTATGGTTGTCCTTTTCTCTTAATTATATAGATGGCTTAAAATAATTACCTACCCTGGTTTATATGTCAGGCTGTCGTAGAGTAATTAAGTGAGTAAGTTTACTTCTTTAGTTTTCGCTCTTCTTCTAATCCCTTAAAAAATAGTTGTACTTCAAAACATAAATAGTTTTTCAGTCTGTGAAGATTAGACAAATTTAAAAGTGATACAGAAGAGCATGAGTTACCTCAGAGAGCATGAGTTACCTCAAGGTGTCAGAGGTGTTGGCAATAATAGAATTAGTAATTAGAGATTAATTGTACAATCTAGCATATGCCAATTCCGGCAATGTACTTCACTTGAATTGTATATTCATATCCAGCATGCCAATTCTGACGATGTACTTCACTTGAATAGTATTCTCATCACACTTGATAGGTTTTTTACTAACCTATTTTATTGCAGGTAGCTGCTATAAATTGCTTGGCTGTAGCTCTGTCTGCTTCACCATCGTCAGTCCATATAAAAGATATGCTTTTGGTTGAAGTATCAAAAGGTTTGTTACGTTATTCTGGGTTTAGTACATTTAGCTGATAATATTTCGGTGAGAATGGTTTAATAGTCACATACGTTCAGTCATATACCTACCGAACACCGAATCCGATTCGGCCGTACCGAATCGGGGTTCAGTACGCTCCTAGTTCGGCCATTTTGGCCGTTTCGGAGCGAACTCAGCCTCTGACCATTAAATGTTAAAAATCGAAAACAAAATTACCTTATCATTGATGGAGGAAGCCCTTGAGGCGGCAGAATTGTAGAAATAACTTTGGAGGCAGAGGAAAAGTTGAGGCAGAGAGCAAAAAATGTTTTGAGCATAGAACAAGATATTGAGGGTGAAGTTGTGATGTTATAAGTGTTATGAAGACTAATAGGCTCCATATTATTAATATTATTGATGAATGGTCCAAATTCCACTGAGCATGCATCTTGGAATTGCTTATATTCAAGTTTCGAGATGTCTATCATTAATGTGTAACTTAAACCATTCTTCATAAATTATTTGATGTATGTTAAACTATGAATATAATAATAATAATAATAATACTTACACATTCCAAATTCTTTAATAATATGAATATAATAAAAATATATCATTCATGGAACCTTCAAAATTTTCATCAAACCTGTAATTAAATTTTATGAATATAATAAAAATATATAAATAAATAATGAGCCTACCCCCACCGTATCCCTTTTTTTACACCAACCGAACTCCTTACCGAACCGTATTCCGTATGTACCCCGAACTATGTGACTAGTTTGCTTATTGCAAAAAGAAGTGAAAACATGAAAGAATGCTGTGTGTTCCATATGTAATATACTTAATGACCAAGCCTGTATTTCTGACTCTAATAAGCAATGACCATTGACTCTCGTTTGATAACCTGTTTACTGTCTGTTTTATTTTATTTTATTTATGGGAAGCATGTTTGGAAGTTGTCTTAAGCAAAGTTGTCTGGAGGACGTCCAACTGATCAGTGAGTACTGTGCTCCTGGCTCATAATTGATCTATTAACTACCATTTGATCTATACGTAAGAAATAAGAAATTAAGTGTGCTTGCACCTTATTTTTGTGATTTGAGCCTTTTTGTGCTGGAATAATTATATAGACAAGGTAGGCTTTTGACCATAAGCGAAGAGCGTGAGAATGGGAAATAAGCTGTTCTTCATCCATCCAGATCTTTTACTTATTTAGATTAAATCCTCTATAGACCAACTTATTAAGTACAAACATTAAACTCTAACCTCAAATATTTTTTGAGTATGTTACATAATGTCTTGTGAAAAATATGTCAAAACTACGAAGCTTTTTTGTTATTTAGATTTCATGTTGAGCCAAGTTTTCAGAATGTGTTTGTTCAATTTATGTTGATATAACTGAACTAGTTTCTCTGAACGTTGAATTCATCTCAGGTTCTTTTGAGGGCCAATCACAATCTGGCATTTTATCTACCTTGTTGCAGTATTCAGAACTATCTGTAACTCCATCAGTTAGCCTAGAGGCACTCAAGGTAACTGATATGCATGCAGTGAAAGATGTCCATATTAGTGCCTTAGTACTGAAAACTTGTCTGTATTAAGTAATCCTCTCAGTGTCTGGGAGATTTAACCGCTTTTGTTTATCTTATACATCCTTTTGTCTATAAGTTAGTTATTTATCCCTATTGCTTTACATGGGTCAGAAAATTGGAGAAAAATTACATTACTTGACATCTTCATTGACGAAGTTTTAGCTCATATTTGGCTTTTGTGATGTTTTGATTTTGATGAAGTGTGTTCGGTGTTGTTAACCATATATTGGTTGGTTTATTTCCTGTCTGACAGCTGTATGCTTTGCTACTTACATATAATCCATTATCTTCATTGATGCTCTAAGTAGTATTGTTTAGCAGTTCATGTGTATGCTGCTCCCTTTAACTAATCTGCAAGGCATAAACTATCCTGCTGTTATGGTCCCTGGAATTTTATTTTTTGCATTTGGAAGTTCCTGTCATCCAATAACCATTTATACCATTTTCCATTACTAATATATATAAGGTTGTGGTGTTCTCAATATTTTTTGTAGGCTCTAAAAGCTGTGGCACACAACTATCCAAGTTCAATAGCCTCATGCTGGCAACAAGTTTCCTCTGTGATATTTTCTTTCTTGAATTATTATACAGAATCTACTGCAATGAGTTGGAGAGTTAATGTTGCTAGCGCTGAAGGAGCAACACGTGAGAGAGTTATAACTGCTGCCATCAAGGTAATATAATTTGTTGCATCTCTTTCTTCTATTTCCATGATTTATGCAGTCAAATTCTTTATACAAGTCAAAATGGCTCATTACACTTCCTATGCTCCTCTTATCTATTGTGAAGTAGTAGATGGTCATTGCACTTCATTTTTATTGAATATAGCCAGTTATTATTTTAGAATAGCTTCCATATAAAATAATATCTTAGTACGTTGATTAGATATTGATTGTTTGGCTGTTATTACGTTGATAGTGTATTAAATGTATATTTGTTAGGTATTATTCTTTCTATTCTAGATCAGCCGTGTGTAGCTCTTATCGTGTATAAATGTGCCCTTATTGAACACACAAAAGAAGTTGTTCTCGTAATAAAAACCCGTCTCTTTATGGTATCAGAGCTCAAGGTTTCTTTTCTTGTGGCAATCTTTTTCTTCTTGAGCAACAATGTTGACTGAACTCAATAACTCCTGTACTAGTAGCAACTTCCTGCATAAGATTCCGACACAGTGACTCCTGTCAATCAAAAAACGAACACTGAATTCGGGATACCATATAACCAAGAGAATAGACAACAAAAGAAATTTTGTATGAGCTTGAACAAATAATGGGAAGGGAAATGAACAGAATACACTAAACTAGTACTAAAGCTATTGTTGCAGCAATATACAGGGAGAGCATGAGAAGGAGAATGATGGAGAATCAGAAAAACAAGGGCATAAATTTAACCCTAGTTCACATCTCTTTCAGAACCAACTGGAGAATCAAAAAGGGCATAAAAAACTCAAACTCCTAAATTCATACCAAACATTCAACCCTAATTTCTCATCATTGTTAGAACCATGGACAATTTCGGACCAGTGGAATAAGAAATCAATTTCAGAACAGTCAATTGATGAACAATCAGTTTTAGATCAATTTCAGACAATAACCTCTTCCCTTTACGTATTTCTCTGCTACTATTCTAGCTTTTCCTTTGAGGCGCTTTGGATGTAAAGAAATATGGAAATGGATGAACTGTAGCACTTGTGTCAGAAATATCTGATTTGCAGCCTTTTCCTTATGATGTGATTGAATACAGGTACTTGATGAGTGTCTTCGAGCAATTTCGGGATTTAGAGGAACAGAAGATATTTCAGATGAGAAGTTACTAGATGATCCTTTTGTATCTGGTTGTGTTAAAACAAAGACAATATCATCAGCCCCATCCTATGTAACTGAGAGCTCTTTGCAATCCGAGAAGGAGCTCAGATCATGTCCATTGGGGATTGAACAGTGGTGTGAAGCAATTAGCAAGCATATTCCTCTAGGTCTCCAGCATTCTTCCGGCATGGTTGGTCTTATCTCTTTTAACATCCCTGCCTCATGAACACAGATGTTTGTGAAATTTATTTCAATTGATTATGTACTGCTTGGTGAATCATATTTGTTTTGTATTTCTCAATAGTTCGCTTGTTTATTTTTCCTATTGTGAGCACTAGTCCTGGAAAATCATTATCTTCTTTTTAATGCTATATAGATAGTGGTGGCATCATTGATACTTGGTTTCCACCATTATTGGTTTCTTTCAGTAATTTGTTATTTACTTTACTCCTTTTCTTTCCCACCAATGACAATATTCTGATTCACTTTACTCTTTTCTTAAGGTGAGGGCTGCAACAGTAACTTGTTTTGCTGGAATGACTTCGTTTGTTTTCTTCATGCTGCCAAAGGATAAACAGGATGTTATTCTTAATTCATCTGTAAGTATTGAAGTGGAGATTTGACCTGTTATTGATTTCCCATGCTAACTGGCTGAAGATTGTTGGCCTGGTAGATTCGAGCAGCTTTAAAGGATGATGTTACCTCAGTGAGGTCAGGTGCATGTCGTGCTATTGGCGTTATAGCGTGTTTTCCACAAATACTGCAGAGGTTAGTATATTTTCTTCCCTTTATTTTGTCAGTTAGAGAATTTGAAGTCTAAAGGAATCATTCTTTTTCCAGCAAAACATTACTTCATCAGTTCATTGGGGCCATTGAACGCAATTCTTGTGATTCTCAATTATCAGTGAGTATTATAGGATCGCTCTTGGCTCATATCATCAGTTAATCATATTTTAGCTCAGCTGTTTGAGATTTATCTCTGTAACTTCCAGGTACGCATCGCAGCCTCCTGGGCTCTAGCAAACATTTGTGATTCGCTGCGACACTGTGTAACTGATGAGACCTTCAAAAATGGTTTAATTTCTGGACTTACTCTTGTTCAATGGGACTAAACATGTTTGCCTTGACATCAGTCACATTTTTTTCTTCTGTTATAGCAGAATTGCAGGGAAGCTCAGAATTGATTTCATCACTAATTGAAAGTTCTTTGAGGTTAGCTGAGGATAATGACAAGGTGAATTTTGGAACGCCAAAAAGTTTATTTTTTTTGTTTTTTTCTCATCAGAGTAGACCACTGTTACATGCTTGAGTGGTCTTCATCTTATCGATTTATCTTAAAGTACTAGCACAAAAAGAATTTGCTTTTAGGCAAAAGTTGAGCAGCATCAGAGAGAGGATTTGTCTTGGAAGAAGGATCTCCCTTGTCCTTTTAGGTGTTAAGACATCTCTTATCTGTTGTTTTATATGGAGTCAGATTTTTCTTTCTCTGGGTCTTGGATATAATGGAAATATTCTATATGGGTCATTACACTAGATACACTTCTTATCTTTTGTGAAGTAGTAGGCAGTCCTTTTGTTTCATCTTGGGTCAATTGGAAACAGACACCCTGTTATCACAGGGGTAAGGCTGCATACAATTTGAGCCCCTCAGTATCCCACTTAGGTGGGAGCCTCTTTAGGGTCATTGCGCCTGTTGGTGGTGATAATTTCATCATCTTCACTGTGTCCAGGATTCAGAAGTCTGTTTGTGGTATGTTTGTAAAGGATATTGTTCTATAGTCTGGATAAGGGAGATCTATTTTTTTTTTTTTTCATTCAGAGAACCACCTTCTGTATATTTAAATATTCTGAAATATAAATTTCAAACTTACTTCCAAACCGTCCTTTGGATCAGGTTAAAGCAAACGCTGTTAGAGCTCTTGGAAATCTATCAAGATTTGTCCTCTTTACGAACACATCACTTCCGTCGGACTCGGAACTGGATAAAATTGGCTTATCTCAGCCAAGTAATGGTACAAATAGTATTTCCAGAAGTGATAATCACAGAGGGGGTTCAAACTTGGCCAGTCCAACATCTATGAAAGACTCGAATAACCTTGAAAAAATGGTTCAGGCATTTCTTTCTTGTGTTTCCACTGGAAATGTTAAGGTAGCACCATTGTCTTCTTCTTTCAGAGAAAGTGTCCCCATAAACTTATCCTTCATTGTTCTTCTCAAGTTTTTGGCTTAATGTTGTCAACAGGTGCAGTGGAATGTTTGTCATGCATTCAGCAATTTGTTTTGCAATGAAACCTTGGAATTGCAGTATGCAAACTGGTAAGTTCATACTTTGTGAACTGTTGATTAACAACACTGAAAAAGCAGAAATTTACAGATCTCCGAAGTCCCCTTGTTTCCCGTACATGTGAATTCCAGTGTCACTTTAATGCAAATTAGTATCTTGAATGCATTTTCACTCTTTGGGAGTATCTGTATTTGCTGGATTAAAATTGCAACTTTATGTGTTATCCTTAGCGTCATCTTGTGTAAATGAAAAGAGATGGTCCTTTAAGGAATTACTTCCTCCATCCCTATAAGAACATCCAGTTTTAAATTTTTGCTAATTTGACTCTTTATAGTTATAACTCATACATGTTGAATAAAAATGTATCAAAATATAGTATATTCAACCTACTAACGTCATAATTTCTATTCCAATCAAACTTTCATGTGTCAATCAACACCGCAAATTTTTTTTTTTTTACCATTAGCAAAACCAAGTGGACCATCTTTTAGTGGTGGAGCTAATACTATTTCATATGAATAACCAAATTCTAATGATATCAATTCCCACAAGACAACTCCTATCCCCAGAAATAAAGGAGTCACGTATGTAGTGTCAAATTGTCATCTGATGCCTTGATGATACTGTAACTTGGCGATTTTCTATTTTGCAAGTGTCTTCTAAATTTATCACCCCTTAGTTTCTAGCGCAAGTGGATAAGTTTAACCTCGATGCTCTAAGATGACTGCTGTTACCCAATTTTTGTACTGGATATGATTTATTTGCAAGTGTCTTCTAAAAGTATGATCTTATAGGGTAGTTGAATTTTCTGATGACTCTAGAACCGAGCATATGATTTATTTCAATATCTTTCAATATCTACACATGAAGGCTAAAGAATCTTAGTTTCAAGATTTTGTGGTGTTGCAAACAAGGCTATTATAAGCTGACCCATGCACTCCTCTTTTGCAGGGGTCCATCTGTTTTTAGTATTCTGCTGCTGTTGCTACGGGATTCTTCTAATTTCAAGATCAGGATACAGGCAGCTGCTGCTTTGGCTGTTCCGGCTACCGCAAACGGTACTGTGAATATGACGGAATAATTGATTTGCACTTTGTTCATTGGCCCATTTGCTTTCTTGGTTGAAATGTGTTTTGACATATAGGAGCTAATTTTTGTCTTACGTAGTCAAAGAGATGGTTTATGCTGTTTGCTTCCTGAAATATGTCAGTTGATATGATTGCATTTCAGAATACTGAAGACATATCAATAGAAGCTAAGAAAGGATCTCTTCGAGAACTATGTTCTTCACTTGCAGTACTTAAAAATATCCATATTAAAGTTGAAAATTCGAAACATGCTAAGCAAAGTGGATACTCATTACCAGTACTTGGTTCGGTGTATGAGAACTTCAGTCTTTGGGACGTCTCTGAATCCTGATTTATGTGTAGTTTATAAGGTTTGAGTAGTCTTATTGGGTAAATGTCTCCATTGAAGTATTACTGTGAGGCTGTGAGCTACTCATTACCACATAATCT
Source organism: Echium plantagineum (assembly GCA_003412495.2). Taxonomy (NCBI): domain Eukaryota; kingdom Viridiplantae; phylum Streptophyta; class Magnoliopsida; order Boraginales; family Boraginaceae; genus Echium; species Echium plantagineum. The sequence goes on from CM016562.1 coordinate 15,972,359, forward strand.
ACCTCAATTTATGTGAATGGATTATTAGTTTTCTCAAGTTGACCGGAGTCATTTTTGTTTCTTACAACACAGTCTCATCTCTTGGAGGAAATCTTCTAGTATACAAAGTATGGACTGTATGACTTGACTTTTTCTGTTCTTTTGTTAGTTCTTCTAGTTCACCTTGTCTCCTTTTCCCGAGCCAGGGGTATTGAGTCTACTGACCTCTAGATTGTTCTCCTAAACCTCCATGGTAGCAACGTATACCTATTTGATTTCTCTACCATTCGTATTGGAGCTGTAAACAAGAATTCTTAGTGAAGCTTCTCATATGCTATTTTTCTCTTTGTTATTTACTCTCTGATTTTGATTCAAGGCAGATTATGGTAGATCATTTCATGATGTACTTAAAGGTGTGGAACAGAACATGGAGAATTCAACTACAGGCCTGATCTCATCACCTTCTAATTTCAAATATAAGGTTGCGCTTGAAAAGCAGGTGATGCTTCTGATTCCACTATATAAAATCTGTTTTGGGCACTGTTAAGATTCCTACTGACCCTGACCTTTCCAACAAATCTGATATAAAGTCTTAAGATTTTAACTAATTGTTAAAGACCCTCCCAAATGCTTATCAGTAATCTCTATCAGATGATATCGAGTCCGCACTGCCTTTTTCTCTGCTTCCATTTCAACCATTTCTTATTATGAGCAACCCATTTCTATTACCCATCTTTACTTTATGAAAGGGGTAATCTTTCATCCTGACCTTGTTTTGACCATTAATTAAACTTCTAGTTTTTCAGGGACCATTTCTCTTTACTTTAAAAACCATGAGTTCTTGCAATAAACTATCAAATCATTACATAAAATGTTAGTGAAGAAAAAGAAAAAGTCTGTCAAATACTCTACATTAAAAAAGGGTCCTCAACCGTCTTAGACCAGACAGAATAAACCCCTTGTTGGTCATCATTTCTTTGCATCTTCTCCGTCACTACTGCCCCTCCACTTTGCCCCATCCCCTGTTGCTGAAATCCCCTGTTAGCCGTACTCCCTTTTCCGGGACTAATATTCACCAATGCCAACTGCCTCAGAAACCCACCCACTATAAGAGTTGCTAATGAGGACAAGCTTGTCATGGATTCTCAATTGTGGTTTTGGAATGAATGAAATGGGACACGTACAAGATTGGTTCAAATTGCATTTGGGATAATCACTGAATCCATTTTGCGTTTCACTCCTTACGTCTTTATGCTGAGAGTTTTTTATAGTGTAGTCGGAGTTTGATGGGACACAAATAATGATGTCCTATGGACTCAAGAATTTGATATTCATTCTCCTGGACACAAATACTGGTGTTGACCTAATAAACTATGCTCTGCTTAGCGTTCATTTTTAGTATCTCTCTGCAGAAAGATGATTTTCTGCTGATTATATGCTCATTTCCGCCTCCATTTCCGCCTTTGCAACGATATCCACATTGAGCAGTGGAGGCAGTATCCTATATAAAGGAGGATTGTCCAAGATATCAATTCTTAGTAAACTAAAATCAGAAAATTTGATGAAGTTACTTTTTTTGGGAAGGTAAATAATTTTCCAAATTGAGTTGCTAGAGAATTATGTTTTTGTAAGAAAAAAGTCAGGCGGCAACCTTTTTTCTTATGCATGAGTGATGAAGACTATTGTGTTCTTACATAGGCAAGGTATAAAACTCTAACCCACTAGATTGACCTCAAGCTTCCCATCAATTACATTGTTAGTTCCAAAAATCAAATCTCCTATGCTTGAGCGTGTCAAATATAAGCATCTGCATTGTAATGGACCAGTCCAGTTACGACAATTGATATACTATTTTTTCTTTCTCGAGTCTTTATATGAAATGTAGATTCTCTAACTTTTGGCATGGTTGTTACAGCTGACTTCTACACTGCTGCATTTGCTTAGTCTTGCTTCAAGAATGAGCAACCGAACAATAGAAGAATTTATCATCAAAGTATGTCCCCAACCTTATCTGATGGGATGTTCATTTCTAATTTTCTATGGTTTGGTCTGAAAGCAAATTTTTAAAATTATCAATGTTATACTTTTTTGCATATTTTCTTTCTATTCGTGTTTGTCGCATTGATTTGTGTTTATCTGCTATGTTTCATCGCAACTTGAAATCCATAGAAAGCCTCATTTCTTGAAGAATGGTTAATGGGTTTGGGATCTTCTTTAAGAGAGAGAGTAACACAACATGAATCTGAGGATGATCTGTTGCTGAAGCAGAAAGATGTGGTTTTGCGGGCCATTCAAGCTTTAGTTGATGTGTTGGAGGGGGGCAATCAGCATGCAATTGCCAAGAAATTCAAAATGATGACCGAAAGCATTCTTTGAACAGAAGATAAAAGAGCCAGCTGAGAGCATTCGCTAAACTGCAGGATATACGGTTGAGAGCATTCTTGAACAGCATGTGAGTTTTAAAGTCTCCCTGTGTAATCTCTATCTAATCTGAGTTCGCCTATAGTAGAGAAGCACTTTCACCTAATTAAGATGGAAAATATAATTTTTATGTTCGTGTATATTTTCTTGGCATGCGTTCTGCGGCTTTGAGCACGCTTGTATAACTTTGTCATTCATTTCCCTCGAACTTCCTGAACCTGTAAATTGTACAATTAGGCGCATTTGCAATAGTGGAATAGTGTAAGAGAAGGAAAGCATGGTTTTCGTCTGTGATTTGTGCCCTTCTTGAATATATTTTGAATTACTTTATTAATCTCATCCATCTAATTAATTTTAAAAAAATTATCTTTCGGCAAAAGAATCAAATCCAAATTCTCCATTACCGAAATAATGTCGTGATATACTAAGCCTATGCAGAATGCACATTTGGCAGAGTTTATTGTAAACCGCATATGATTCCAGCATTAAATAAGTTTTGTTTTATGCCATTCTGAACAAAGACATTCTCTGAAAGAGAACAAAAATAAAGTCTTGCCTAAAACAGATCTTATCATCATTTCAATTTTCAACTAAAGGAACATCCTTGTTTTTATTTATTATTCCCCTACTGTGATTACAACAATCTATCACAATGTATTATCATACTTACTCAATTCGAAGTATTGGTCCGGTTCCATAATTACGTTTCGTAATTTCATAGTTCTAATCTTTAGTTTCTAAGTGACTCGGAGCTATTTTCGTTAGGACCTCTCTTACAGTATCGTCACGGCAGTAGAGTTGAACAACCAAGTGCGTAATAAATTGGTGTAGTTGTTGTATGCATAGAACACCATAAGAGTGAGCAGGTGGATGCTCCTATTACACTCGTAGTCTCGAAGAATAAAAACCAACTATGTAGCATTTACATCGAGAATTCAAGTAATATGAGGTTGATCGTTCATAATTGATGAATTAGAATTCACATGTTGAAGAGAGCATTTGAACACCCTCATAAGTGGTGTGGCTGAGACTATGAAAGTGGATATAAATTGATGGTCAAAATATGAGTTACATGTGCTATGATCAACTTCAATTTGTTATGTATAATCAATATTCAATACGGAAGAAACTGATCAAAATTCGATTAGATGCATCTGATTTAAGATGATAATCATGTATATATGTTGCCCTATAATTTACACGACATACATATTTTAATTTTTTATCCTATGCACAAACAAACATAATTTTAATCTTCGAGTCCGATATTATTTCAAACCAATATCATACCCATACACATACAAAACTGTATATTTTTTTTAAAAGGTCTTTCTAACTTTATAAATTCGAATGGCATGTCCCATATTTATATGATATGAATTTTTTTATGATTTAATTTATCCGTGTAGGTATACCTCGTGTACTTATTATATTAAGCCATGAAAGGGACTTATAACAGAACCATAAATAGGCAACAAAATATGCACATTCCATCTCCATTTTTTCCTCGTCAAATCCCACTAATTAGCTCCACTGCTCATCATCCGTCACAATCATTCTTTTTCTTTTTAAGTTCATTTCATGTTCCTAATAACTATAAATACTCTCGCGGATGCCCATTCTTGCATTCATCATTAGCCATTCGAGTATTTATCAAACAGGTATTTCTTTCCTTTCATTACAGTTCGGCTCTTGTCATTACTATCACTCGAAACGAGACTTCGTAATGTCTTGTTGTCACTAGGCTACACTATTGCTTCTTTTTTATTTCTTCTTATATATCCTTATTCATTTCTGATGCTTGCAGAGTTTGTTAAATTGCTATATTTGCTTAATATTGTGAAGAGATGGAATCTTTTGGGAGGCTGAATGAACTCAAATATGAGTGCTTGCTCTTTGGTAAATGTTCAAAATAATATACAAAATTGATGTCCTTAATGAATAGGGAGTTAGGGACATAAATTTTAAGAAACGTAAGTTTTATCTTTATTGGGAATGTTTTTCTCCTTTTTTTCAGATTTGGATGATACCTTGTACCCTCTGAGCACTGGTATAAACATGGCTTGTCGGAAGAATATTGAAGGTAGGAATATACTGATGGTTTGATCGTTTAGTTAAGTTTGATCAAGAAAATTATGACATGAGAATATCGAATTGGCCTACTGGTTAGATGCCTTGCGACTAAGCGTCTTGTTCCAAGTCTTACCAATTAAGATTGATGGGAATGCTTTTTGACAAAGAAAATTTATCATAGTGCATCTGATGGTTTTGTTGTACCTTGTTGTTAGAGTTCATGTTGGACCAATTGCAAATTGAGGAAAGTGAAGTTCCTAGGATGTGCCTCGATCTCTACAGAGAATATGGAACAACGATGGCAGGCCTTAAGGTTGGCTTCGTTTTGTGAACCTTTTATGATGTTTACGAATTCTGGTTTTGTTTCCTGTCGTGATCTTGATTAAAATCTTACAGAAACTTGGGTATAAATTTGATGATGATGAGTTTCATGCTACTGTTCATGGGAAATTGCCATATGAAGTGTTGAAGCCTGATCCATTACTAAGGAATCTCTTACTCTCCACACCACAGAGAAAAATAGTATGTTTACCTGTTTTCGTTGTGGGTCGACATTATATCAAATCCAGTTTTAGCTTTTTCATATATGTAGACATGATTTTAACGATGCCTTTTATTCAGGTGTTCACAAATGGTGATAGAGCACATGCCGCTAGAGTCCTTACCAGGCTGGGGTTGGAGGATTGTTTCGAAGGTGTCATATGCTTTGAAACTTTGAATCCTCCTTCAAAACCTGTTGGAGAGACCGAAGTCATTCCTTCCCCGCTTGAGAAGAAAATTCTCTGTAAACCATCTGTAGAATCGATGGAAGCTGCCATCCAGATCGCGAATATTAACCCTGAAAGAACTGTAAATACCAACAACTTACTTATTTTTCGTAAATTACATGCATTTTTTTTGTTTAACACCACCGGTCTAATGCACAAATTTACATTTCATCCGATGTTCTGCAGCTTTTCTTTGATGATAGTACTCGGAATATTGCTAGTGCAAAAGTTATCGGTCTGCATACCGTCATTGTAAGTCTGGATTTTGTGGCAGTAGCTATGTTTATGACCAGTATATTGCACCATCCCACCCCCACCCCCACCCCCCCTACTCTTCAAATTGTACATTGCATTGATACCTTACAACAACCTTGAAGGTTGACGGTTAAGTTCCTTAATTTTGCACGCATTTCCTTTCACGGTTTGATTGAAACATTATGACTAATATCATACATTACGGATACATACTAATACCTATTACGGGTGGATTTGTGTATATGTTATGCAGGTAGGGTGTTCCACTCTGGTGCCTGGTGCTGACTATGCTTTGGCAAGCATCCATAACATGAAAGAAGCGATTCCGGTAATATGGGAAAGGGTTAATGATCACATGGAATTGATCAAATCCAGGGCTATAGAAACTGTAGTTCGAGCATAGGTTTCAAACATGAACAATGCTTACCAAACTGTTCAAGAATCTAATCATGTAATGGGGCTTTGTCCACACCCTTAAATTGTGTGTACTAAGTTGTAAAGTTATTTTACTATGCGAAAGAGCTTCGGCCTTCGGACCAGCTCGAAACCAAAATAAATAGAAACATAGTTCCAATAAAAGAACCTAACAATGGTGCTTTCACCCATTTGAGTTTTTACTTACATCTCCAGGGAATTTAACCACATATATGGGGACATTCTGCTTTGGGAATTAGTAAGATAGCAACCATGCCCAGAAAATGTAGGATTAAGTATTTAACTTAACTATAAAGTTCAATTAATCGAACAATGCTTTCACTGTTGGCCCCAAACTTTTCAATATATCACTCTTGCCCTAATACATTTGACATTACTACAAGTCTACAACTACTTTCTTTAACAAATCATGAAAATATTAAAAATGAATTATTAGCAAAACATGAACATGCTAAAATATATATAAGAAACATATAAATAATTATTAGCGAAACAACATATATATACAAATAAGAAATCAAGTTGAAAATAAAATTTATGGCAAAATAGCTAGGATGATCACTTAACTTTGGGGCATGAAATTGAGATACTCGAATAGCCTAGTGGAAAAGGCTCTCGCTAGTGACCAGGGTTCGAATCTCATCTCATCGCTAATTTACAAAAAAAAAAAAAAAAACTTTGGAGCATGGAACGAGTTGATCACCTAACTTATTTAATAAATTTTGTTATTTTGTTTGTTTGGTGATACTAATTACAATTTTTTATCATGATACTTATCACAATTTACCTTAAAAATATAATGAGTAACAAAAATTGCATATTATGAATAACAAATGCGAAAAAATTCTTTACCTCAGTATCATATGACATATTGATGAATGTTTTAGTCTAAAACAATAAAAACAAAATTATTAATTGATTAACCTAATATTATCATCGATTTGAAGATAAAGAATTTGACGGGAAGGATTTAATTACTAATGAGGTGACATTATTAAAGTTATGATAAAATCCAAACAGTGATGAAACTCCTTATTTACTTCCTTGTGTAACACTGAGCCCAGGAAGAGGTAATTTTCTACTCCTGCTCTGTCTCCCGCCACCCGCACACCCCCTCCCACCCCCCACACCCCGCCCCGCCTGTTTCGCCGCCAAGCAGCAAAGCACTTCTCCAACGCCAGCCCCCTGCTAAGTGTGTAGGTACAAAACGTTATCCAAGTTTGCTCGTTCGGAATTATTTACTTACTTTTCAGAATAATGATTTATTCTTCTGAGAATTGGATGATTTCAATGCTGATTAGGTTACTGCGTCCATCTAAAAAAACTTTCTACTTCTAAATTTCTATTCTTTACCTTTTAGATTTTGAACTTAAATAATGCTTTTAATTGTTTTATAATATTTGGGCAAAAATTTATCATCTTTTTAAAATTTTCAACCTATTTTACTATCAAAGTATAATTTGATTCAATTGTTCGCATCCAATTTATGCTTGCTAGTTATAGTCGCAAAATTTGTTAATTATGGCCATTCGGTGGATATTCAAATAGACAAACTATATCTTTCTGGAGGTAGTAATTTCTTAAAGTGTTTCTGAGTATAAGCTCAATGTTAATTTCAATTTACTATTGTAGTGGATGTTTAAGTCTTTGCATTTTCATTTTGTTTATTTAATCTACTCTTTTTTAGTGTTTTTAGTTCTTTCTCGGAAAATGTGATTATTTTTCCTTTATATAAAAAATAGATGTGCTTTGAGAGACTATTTTGATTGGCTTGAAAAGATTTTGAGTGCTATATGGTTTTGTTGTGAGGTAATTTTATCCGAATGGGAAGGTGATATTTTTGCAAGAATTCTTGTAGAGTTCGAAAAACTCAACTATGAAATTAGGTGTTTACCTTGCAATTTTCTCTGAAATTGTATATTGTTTAACTTTGCAGTTTCAAATAGCTGACCATAATGGGACGCAGAAGTGGCAGCCGGAATCGACCAACATTGAGCACAACCTCTAAGATTGCTGGTGATTCTAGCTCTGTACCAGCTCAAACCCAACAAAAGTAACAACATTGTTTCGCATACTTTTTCTTTCTTGAATTTCATATTAGAGTATTTCTCACATTAGGGCTCATATATCAGTTGCTATGAAGGAGAAAGACTCGCTTCTCTTCTTAAATCCATCCAAAGGTAAACCCCTTAATTATGTCACATTGTTACTAGAAACATTATTGTTTTAATAAATAAATGATTATTTTTTGTCAGAGAAATGGAACCGATAATGAAATCAGAGAGAATAATATTACCTGATAAGTTATGTATTAAGGTAAACCCTTTTTTCCTATTTGGATGGTTTGGTTCATTTAGTTACCAGTTCCACTTATGTTCATGCGACTTCTTCTTATTATTTGGTACTCTGTCTCAATTTAATTAACTGGACAGAAACAATTTTCAATTGGGGTGAATGAAGTCACACGCGTCCTCGAACGGATGCATCCCTTGTCCGACACCGATGATAAGAAGGATGATGATAATCTCAATAAAGCCCCTTCAATTAAGCTTCAGGTTTCTGTGCATGATATGTTTAGTTGCCATTTACTTATTCCCTCTGTTTCGAATTGAATGAGCCAATACCTGTTTTAATTTGTCTCTGATTAGGTCTAAATTCTTTACTTTTATACCATGATTACTTTTGAAATTCATATGTAATGCTCCAGCCATCCCTTATAGCAATGGATGTTTTCTTTTATGTTATGACTGATTCTGAATATAGAGAAATCTGAATTTCCTTAAACTTAGTGCCCAACATAACAGTCCTTACCGAAAGGATTGGAATGAGTACTATGTTAAGAACTAGTCATCTTGTATCAGTCAATGTCGTAGTTTCTTATGGATATTATGATGTCTGTTAGCATACTAGTACAGTATTGCAAGATTATCATTTTGGATTACTTTACACGCCTAAGTTACACAAAGATCTTTTATTCGCCTCATTTTACTATCGAAGGAATTATATAAAGGTATATATAGACTTAGCCAACTACTTTCCTTAGTATTTGTTCATAGTCGGTAGTGGCTCGTTTATATTGAAATGGGGGTAGTATTAGTTTTATCATTCCATATATGCTCTGATGGTATGTGTAACAATATTCATGGATGTATGTATAGGCAATACTATTAGCAAATGATTGCAATCCGCGATGGCTTACAAAGCATTTGCTAAGCTTAGCTTCTTCAAGAGGAGTGCCTCTAATCTTTGTTAGAGATATGAAAGGAGGTTCCTTAAGGTTAGGTGAATTAGTCAAGCTTAAAACGGCTATTGCAGTTGGAATCAAGGTGACTTAAAATTATATATTTCTAGTACTTTGTTCTCTTACTTTTAGACTATAGTTCCATGAAGTGGGTGTTTCTGTAATTTGCAGGCTAGAGGGAATGCCATCAACCAACTTGTTGCAGATATTCTTCTCGAGTAATGGCAAAGTCTCAAAGTTCTCTAAATCAGATGTTCCCTCCCATTGCCCGTCTTAGGCAGTATTAGATGATACATTTCTAGCAATTCGTAGCTCTGTTGGTCATGCAAATATACAATGTCTCAGCTCAGGGGGCACCAGTTAATATTCCAGGATAGTTCACTGAAAATTCGTCCACACTAGAGATTACTTCACATACCGGCAGAGTAAATCCTCGATCCTGATTGTATTTAGCTTCAAGGCTTTTAGAGTTAAAATTTTGGTTCAGTGTACTGTATGCAATATACATATACATGAAGATATGCATACATATACATGAAGGGGAGATATCTTACATCACCAAAACCCTTTTTGCAAATGTATGCGATACCCAAGCTGGTATTTTTGTTTAGTGATATGGTCCATTTCATATCAAATGGTTTTGACTAAACCTGAATTAGAACCCAGGAGATAATTTCTGTTGAATATGGATTGTTTTATACTTAGTGCCATGAGTGTTGCTTACATGAAAGACAGTGATGGAGTAATGCTGTGTAAGATAATCGATTTTGTTAAAAACATCTGTGGTGCTCGACTTGAGTGTTGATCCCTTGATTAGTTATTATCTCAAATCAAGCTTGTTCGGGATGCCAATGTTTGTCCGCCCAACTTGGATTGATTCTGTTGTAGATGGAGTTGAAATTTTTTGCTTGAAATAATGTAACATCGTCCTCGCATATCTCGACCCTAGTCATTGTTCCTTTCGGTAGCTTTCTGCCAGCACATAGCAAGTAGCATTAGACTTTCAGGCAAGCTGGTGGATTTTGCAAATTTTTCATGAGAACCAAGTCACTCTTGAGAAGGTAGATATTCCAAAAAGTATTACAGTACTAAAGAAAGAAGCTTCAATGGACATTTCAAGGTTTAAGAACCAATGAGATACTTAGGTTTTGTTGCATGGCCCAAGAAGAATCATTCAAAAATATACGAGTACCTTTTTTTGTTTGTTTTTCTTTAGCTAAGAACCTTTCAAAAGAGTAGTTCAATATTTCCGAGAAAAGGAGTCTTCAAACCGACATTCATGTTTCTTGGGTATGTATGTACATATATTTGGTACGTTTGCACGATCAGTAGTTCTGTTAATTATGTTACGATTCCCAACAATATCCATTTCGAAATCCGAGGAGATTTATGTGTCCTATAAATTTGATAAGCGCAACACAAGCGATAAATTGTCAATTTCTGGAGGGCGGGCAGCAATACAACTGAAATTTGTTCAATAAATTGTCCTACCCAAAATTGAAAATAAAAACAATGAACTCTTTCACTTGTCGAATTTTCAGTAATGCACATCTTTAAGCAATCAGACTCTGTCAAATTAAATCCTCGCAAATTGTTCATAAACTTGGACGTCTCATCCAATTGTTCGTGGAGCTGTAAGATTAACGATTTCATAAATGATTTTTCTCAATAACTTCGGCCCCAGTATGTCCACTTTGTTGCAGGTTTCCCCGACGCAAAGCAAAGAGTGCCTGCAATGTTAGAAAATTATGAATGAAACCTCAAAAGATGCATTAAGATATTTCAAGGAATGTACATGTATATGAATAAATACCTTCAGGCATATCTGGCTGCTCAAAAGGGGAACACAGAGTTTTTGCAGCTCCCGTCTCTCCTTTAGTCCGTGCCTTCACATCCTTCTCCACCTCCTACAACCAAAAAAAAAGCATCCGAGTCCGTGAAGCAAGCAGAATCGTAAGAGAACAATAATGAAAAACATTAGGACCCCCCTTATATACCCGCAATAGCTAGGGTCCAGCAGTCTAGAGCAATTGACTATACTAATACACATTTAGACATTAAGTATGGATTCTAAAACTTCGATCTGAGATGTGACGTACCTTCTCATCACACCAAGGTGCCAATATCATTTTCTTTTGGTTCAGTGCTTCCATGAATTCATCCCAAGTTTTGGCCACTTGTATGCATGCATCACGTTTAACTTTGGCCGTATCAAACAATTTTTGTTGAATATCATCAAGCATGCCCTTAACTTCATTCACCAAGGAGTCCATTTTAATATCTACCTTTTCTAAATTGTCACGGCGAACGGCCCGAACCTGTAAATAGAAAATGTCAGCATAATTGACTCTTGCAAGTAGAAGACAAACTAGACCTTAAGACATCCGTACCTGTTCTTTTTCTAGGTCCTTTGGCCCTATTTCAAGTCTAAGAGGAACTCCCTTCATTTCCCATTGGGAATACTTCCATCCAGGTGAATAGTTATCCCTCAAGTCGGATTCAGCTCGAATACCTGCTTCCTTTAAGCTTTCAACAGCGGCATTACAGGCAGCGTATAGTTTCTCCATTGCCACAGTCTTGTAAGGAACAGGAACAACAATTACTTGGACAGAAGCCACTTTAGGTGGCAGGACAAGGCCTTTATCATCCCCATGTACCATGATCATCACCCCAATCTGCCAGACAAGGAACACAGATAAAGTACAAGAATCTTGTATTAACAGATACATGTCTCCCATAGTCAATTAACTCCCAAGGTTAGCACAACCAAAAGCTAGCTAAACAACAGCAATATAGCTTCTTTCTAATCTTTAACAACTTCACCAGCATCAAGCCAAATCTATCTGAACATTGTTCCAAATCAGCGAGATAGAAAAATGTCTCCTGAAGTTGGTTAACTCCCAAGGTTTAGTAGTACACCAACAGCTAGCTAACCCATAACAGTCGCAGCTCTATCTAATGTTAGCGGCTGAGCTGTTCAGGTAAGAGAGATTGTAAGTACTGACATTATTTCTCACCGTGTCACGACATAATTTTCAAAATAATCTCGGAAGTTCGCAAAAGTCGAGAGTTGGTGCTTAGACTTTGCGCTAGTGCAAATTAGTTTTTGGGGTTGCATATATGGTCCTTGTCTTTAATAAACTGTTAAATACTAATGGAGACCCTCTGTGCAACAGTCATATAACTTCAAGGACCACATGTGCAATCCTTGTGTAACTTCAAGGACTGATTTATACAAATGCAAACTTTGGAGACTAAGACTTAACTTTTGCAGAACTTCACGGGCAATCTGTGGAACTCTCTCGGGAACAACAAGGATTCGTAAGTGTATCATTGCATTATATATAGAATAATAACCCACTAGTTCCAAAAACCAAGAGAAGAAATTCAAATGAAGTGGGTATGCTCCATTGTAATGCAAATATGGGTCTACTACATGAACTTCAAATAATCCACTAATGATCAACTTTAAGCCGAAAAAGAGACACATTGCTTTCTTCTGTCATAGCTTTTATACCACGTCTCACTCTGTTTAAAAGTTTCAAATTAGAATCAAGTATAAGCAATCAACTAACCGTTCGGGTAGTATATGCCCATGAATTCTGCCAGGCCAAAGCCTTTTCACCTCTCTCATTTTCAAAGTCAATCTCAAACATTTTGGAGAAGTTTTGACCTAAGCAATGCGAAGTTGCACCTTGGATACCACGGCCAGTGTTTGGAATGAAAGCCTGTTAACAATTTTTTGTGAAAAGTAAGGAGGAGTACAAGGCTTTCCCTTGAAGAACAATTTAAAAAACTATCATTGCAAAATAAATGAAAATATAATATTGACAAATACCTCAACAGTAGTAGTGTAAAGTCCACCAGCAAATTTTTCATGCTCACTCTTTTTACCCTTGATGACTGGCACAGCCAAGAATTCTTCATATATACGCCTATATAGTTCCAAAACATCAAGGACCTGAAACATAGAAGATTTGAGCGTCTTAAACAACACAATCAGAGGGTGTTGGCTATTAATGAGGGCTAATAACCAATACTACATATAGTTAAAAGAGCTCCACTTAAATAGATTAACTCCTTGAAACATGTCTTAGAAGCATATTACAGCTGATTTCGGGAAAAACTCATCAACAAAACGATTCAATGGTTCTCAACTTTTCTAAGATCCCATGAGGTTTCTTTTATAACAATCTCTATGCAATTAAGAGATGTCATGTTTTAGCAGCAATAAACACGGTGAAGATGGGCAAAGGAACGGGATATATACAGTGATAGGTTGCCGAATTGTAACAATAAACACAGTGACAACTGGCACAAAAAGTGATATATACACGACATCAGACATCAAAAATCATTATAAAACATATACAAAAAATATTTGACTTAAAAAATTTCAAAAGATCAACCATCAAAATCTTTGAACTGGACTGTCTTTTGGGGACGGAGGAGTGGAAAATACGACCTTCATTTCATTTTTCGAACAATAGGGTAGAAAATCTAGTTTGGCACTTATAATTCGATAAATTTAGTCAAACTAGAAAAAGAACAAACTGTAATAGATTCCTAAAAGGAGGTAATGACCTCAGCATCAGCTTCAGGCTTCGTTGCAAAAGCAGTGTGTCCTTCCTGCCAAAGAAATTCACGACTCCTGAGGCATAAAACAAAATATCAGCATCAAATGATAATGAATCAATTTCTGTTATATATGGACGAAGATAAATAAACGTTGATGATTATCTACGTTACGTGTTGTCGACAAGTTAGTATATATCTTAATAGATGAATATCATCAGTTCTTAAATATCCTATCTTGTCTCTAGGCCTTTATAGGATGTATTAAACTCTCCTTCATGAACTCCAGGGAAGGGGTGCATGGGTACCGTTAATGTGACGGTTTCACACTTTTTAGGATGTAATAAACTAGAGAACTCAAAATTGGAAGGTAAATGAAAATAAAATAAATAACACAAGGGAAAAAGAGAATGCATATAAACGAAGTGTCTATACAGAAAAGGAATATTAAATGCACCTGATAAATGGGGTGGGATTGCTGAACTCCCATCTAACAACATTGCACCACTGGTTTAGCTTTAAAGGCAAGTCACGGTGACCCCTAATCCACCTGGAAAAGTAAGGATACATGACAGTTTCACTGGTAGGTCGAATTGCTATGGGAACCTCCAATTCAGAATCCCCTGATCTTGTAACCCAAGCAACCTGGTGATGATTAACAAAATTAATAAACACTGTTAAGTAACTACATACAAAGAAGTGTTTAACAATCAACCTTCCTATAACAGATCAAAAAGTATGCACTGTTAAACTTTCTCGGTTAAGATGATAATAAAAATCAGTCTACCAAGTCTCAAAAACAAAATAAAAGCACAAGTTTCCATGTTTTAGCCATTAACTGTACTATTGTATTTTTATGTAATGAATAAATCCAGCTAAGCAAATTAGAAATCCACTGCAAGTCTTGTAATCAGCTTAAACATTATGCATACATGTAAATAAACAGGAAAGCATATCTCTTTCTTCTGTTTAAATCTTCGAATGCTAAATGGATAATGGAAAGAGTTCACACAATTAAATTTAGGGTTAAAGGCACGTTTGATCACACATGTTTGCCACCGCAACATCTTTTGATCACATGTTTCATTGTCCCATTTGATAACACATCTTTACAAAAGTTGTCTTATTTGCTACTGCCGTCAGATATAAGTTGAATTCTGAAAATTTAAATCATGTGACATTCATGTAAATGTTTTAGGTGTTGGACAAATTTACCCCTATATTATAGTCATGTGAACGTCTCGTGCTTTAAATTTTCGAAGTCGAACCGACATTCTGACAACAGTAGCAACTAAGACAACTTTTGTAAGGATGTGTGATCAAATAGGACAAAATGAAACATGTGTGATCAAAAGGTGATAGGGTAAATGACATCCAGGTCCCAAGTTTTTTGTTAAATGTCAAATAGGTCCCTGAGTTTTTTGTATTATCACTATAGGTCCCTGAGTTTTATTATAATTGTCAATTAGGTCCTTTAGCATAAAACAAAATCTCTTATTGACTATTATATCCTTTTCTATTTACATAATATTCTTTTAATTAAGTATAGATAACTAAACTAGTTTCTTTTCATTTAAAAATAATTATATAAAATATATTAGATCCGTAAATTATTTTCTTACCTTTTTAATCAATTATTAATGGTTTTAGTTCCTAGCAATTTAGCTACAAATATTTTAATTTCTCAATTTAGCTATAAATATCGGACTTTGTAAATTTAATGTGGCCTTCAACTATCTTTTGTCGTTACATGAATGAATTGATTTAAATTTGCTAATGTGCTTAATTTGTGTTTGAAAAAAAAATCAATTACTGTTTTATCTATTAAAAATATTATCTCAATAATAAATGTATTTTTAATAATTTAATAGGATTAAGTATAAACATATATATAATATGTTTTAAAAAGTCTATTAAAATTTTGGGATCCCATAAAAAAATTAATGAGATATAATAAAATATTAAATGGACGAGGGTATAAGAGTAATTGACATCATCAAAATTGATCAATGGACCTCCTAAGATGGTAATATAAAAAACTCAGGGACCCATATGTCATTCACCCAAAGGTGATACGGTGGCAAACATGTGTGATCAAACGTGTCTTTAACCCTTAAATTTAACATATTAATCAGAGAGCACTATTACTAAGTATACTGTTGTATTTTTATAGAATGAAAGAATCCAGCTAAACAAATTAGAAAAACTCTGCAAGTCTACAAATCTTTTGATGGAATGAGTTCACACAACTAATTTGAACATATTAATCAGAGAGCACTATTGTTATGTATACTGTTGTATTTTTATGTAATGAAAAAATCCAGCTAAACAAATTAGAAATACACTGCAAGTCTGCAACTCTTGTATTCGGCTTAAACACTATGCATGCATATAGATAAACAGGAAAACATATGTGACCTTCAGATAGCATGTTCCATTTATCTCTCTTCTGTTCAAACCTTCCAATGCTAAATGGATAATGGAAAGAGCTCATGCAGTTACTTTTAAATATTAATCAGAGAGCACCATTGTTAAGCAGTTTATAGTACTGGTACTCCAGCCAAAGTCTTTGTTATCATAAGGGTAAGGCTGCATAGTACCCGACCACCCCCCTGCCCAGCTTAAGCAAGAGCCTCTTAAGAGGCATTGGGCATGTCTTGTGTTGTTGTGTTATAATGAGAACAACACTTATAGTTAAGGAGTAAATTACCTCAGGTGCAAAGCCTTCAATGTGATCTTGCTCTCTCTGAAGGACTGTTTGAGACACAAACAGAGGGAAGTACGCGTTCTTAATGTTCATTTTTTTAATCTCAGCATCAAAAAACACCTGCATATATAGCCAAATAGATTCAAATCATGAATAGATCCAGGGATCTAAAATCCAATGAACCGACAACTTATGCAGTATATCACAAAATCCAACTCCCTATAGTAGTGGCTATAATGTGAAAACTTGATGCATGAAAGATATCTTATGCACTCACTTGCATAACCTCCCAAATTGACATTGCCCAAGGTCGCAAAATGTAGCACCCAGATATGTCATAGTATTCAATCATTTCTCCATTAACAACAACCTGGAAAAAAGATCAGATGTGTTATATAAAAATACACCACTCAATAAATTTGTCGGAATGCAGTGAGAACGTATATTCACCACGACAAACTCTTGAAGCTTACATAGAACAAAATAAAAAATCACAATAAGTTGGCCGGATGAAGCCTCATATTTCACAAGAATGGTCGTCATGAAACTCCATGTAGGTCGAAAGTTACTTCACCCACTCATTAAACTGTAAATTATTTATTTCTCATTTTAAAAAACAACTGTAAAACAGAGACTTAATCTCTAACTATGAAAATTACTGAGATCGTCTGCACATTCTCATATTCATAGTGTGCATCAGGTATAAATTAAAATTGGAGCAACTGTATGAAAGCCTATTTAGGCCTCTTATCTACTATTACAAGTGCCTGTGAGCCATTGATGAATTATGCTTGAACTTGTTTAGTCACAACAAAATTTTAGATCGGGATGACTTATTTAAAGGAAAATGAGTAACGGAATACGGTAATCTAATCGATAATAAAGCCAAAACTAGAATTGAATTATTTAAATAGAAATCAAAGTATAAATTTAACTATATATTGAAATAATAAAAGCTCGTTTGCTCGAGAGTATAACGTACCTCAGAATACCACTCCCCAAAATTCTCATCCTTTTTGTAGGATAAGCCAAGACCTGTCTCCTTTTTCACTTCCTTCTTCTTTCCCTCTAATAGTTAAATACATTATGAAACACAAACAACAATCACAAAACATAAATACGCCCATAATACAAAAAAGAACACAACAAACCCGAGAAAGTCGCATTTTTTGCAATAAAGATAAGATTCATATACTTACTGTTAGCAGAAGAACTGGCTTTAGCATCTTTCCCATCTTTTCCAGCCATAATAGAAAACTGGAAACGTAAGTCCCTGGTTAGAATTTCTTTTGACATTGTTCTATTCACTCCCTCTAAAAATACTGTATATTTGATATTCAATGAACAAAGTTTAAATATAATATTGCTTTACTTGACTCGCGTAACATTAATTTACATCAAAATTGGCATGTTAATATCTTATTATATAATCTGAAAGCTAGATATGGAAGAACCGCTATAGCTATCCTTTAAGGGAACCTCACCGCACATAAATATTCCCTTAGTCGAGGAAGGGCGGTTTTGTAAATAACTTGTGATTTCGAAGCATGAATCCAAAACATGACACTGATGACAGTAATCCATTAGTGTATTTCATATGCATAAATAAACTTAAAACTTAGGAAAAGATAAGCACTGGACATTTACACTTTACTTTTAATTAAACAAACTTATCCAGTCGACAATCACATTTTAGTAATATTAATTAACAATCTAATATTGGTATTGAACTGGACAACCATATCCATTCAGTAACAATCAAATATTAACAATCAGATTTTACTATTCTCAATTAACAATCAAATATTTATATTGCACTGGACAACCATTTCGATTCAGGAACAATCAAATGTTAACAACCAAAATTCACTAAGATTAATTAATAATCAAAGATTAGCGCTGGACAACCATTTCAACCATTTCTATTCATAAATCTAGAAATATAAATTCAAGGTGAATATCAAATTGCAAAAAATAATATTAATTAACAATCAATTATAAATTAGTTAAGAAACAACATACCTGAGCTAGGTCGGGGAGCAGGGGGCGGGAGCGTAACTGAAATGGTGTACTCCGTAGACTTGAAGCAATTAGGGATTTAGGGTTGTGTAGAGTCTATATATATGACCTCATGGGAAACACTATACACTTTGTTTATCTCAACGAGATAATTAATTTCTTCAATGTTTTATATTATCTCAGTTCTAAATAATTGTTACATTTAACTTTTAATGGTTAAATTTTAAAAATATGATGATGAATTTGCATTAAGCGATAATAACAAATATTTATATTTTAATTGTGTTTTGTTGAACAATAAAAGTCAAAATGTGTCAATCATCTAGGAATATAGGGAGTATGTAACTCCATTTAATGAATTATTGTAACTATTTTTTCTTTTATGCAATCATAATTTATGACTATAAAATATGTTGAAATTTTCATGTAATTTTATTAAAAATATATTAGTTTCATAAAATTGTAAATAGAGCAAATGTAATACCTAGCCCAAAGTGGCCGATGTGATATATTTGATATGATTTGATTGGTATTACTCATACAATCAAGATGCATCTTCTTTTCAGTAGTCAGTTCATCAAATCAAATAACGTTCCAACCCGGTTTATGGGGTGGGCATTACAACAACATAAATTTTCTCAATAACTAGGCAATTTTACTTTAAATACATTAGTTCATAATTTTGGGGTCAAACTATAATTAACCATAAAATTGGTTCCAAATACCTAATTAATTGAAAATTTTGGGCCAAATTCGACTTTAAAATACTAAAATAACCTTACTAAAAGCGCACATGGGTGCCACGTGAGTTGACCGGCAGTTGACCAAATGGAAAAGTGGTCGACTGACCAAAAGAGACATTTTTTTTAAAAGCGAGTGATAAATCAGGACACATTGAAAAGTGAGTGATCGACTCGTGACAAAAATAAAAAGTAAGTGATGTCCGGCCAAAAACCCTATATATATATATTAGTTCCTAAGATAGTTAACTGAATGAATCTCAAACTTATTTTAGATATCAACTGTGTTTCTTTATTGTGTAACTTTCAAATTGTAAAAATTGTGAAAGTCATATAATAGTTATTATTAAATTTAATTGTTATTTTATTTAAACAATCATGATTATAATTATATTTATAATAGTTAGACTCGTTTGTATGGTATTTAGCTCTTCTCAAAAAATAGAAGAAACATATGAGGTCATTCACACTTTTAAAAGGATATATACCATTGCTACATCGAAGTTCGATCAGGGACAGAATGGAGGGGGGGGGGGGGGGGCGGCGGGGGGGGGGGAGCCATGGCCGCCTGAGTTTTAGAAAAGCTTTATAAACAATAGTAATAATATTAAGATTAAGACAAAGTGAATGTTGTGGTTGAGTTGGCCCCTTGACTTATTCATAAATTCGAAATCTGGTAATTGGTAAAGACATTTTTTCTGTTGATGGCTACTAATATAATGGTTTAGATTGGGATGTTGATTTCTTAAACTAATGCTTTATATAGGGCTACTAATACAACGGTTTATATTATTGGTTTGTTAGACTAATGGATATGGATCTAGTGATTATTAATTTAATACTAATTAGAGTTTTAAACTAGTTAGACTTTCAAACTAATTAGCTACTAATACAATGGTTTATACTTTTTATTTTTGTTATTTTCAGTTTTTTAATATTAAATGAAATAATGGTTTAATATTAATGAAATAATATTACATTGCTTAATTGGTATAATTTCGCTTATTGTCTATTAATAATTGATCATTGAAATTTGATAATTGGTAGAGTACAATAGTTTTAATTTTCATTTATTAATATGGAGAATGTCAAAAAAGAATCTCAACAATTAATTCTTTTTTAAAAAGGAATGGACCTTTAATTGTAAAAAAAACATCATAACTTTCTTGCATCACTTCTGTTTCTAGAGTCTTATAACGAGGAAGTAGCTATTGTAACTTTGAAAAATGCTCATAGAAATGCTAAATTTACTTTAGTAAAAGGTCGTAGAGTACCTTTCAGATAAATTTTGTAACATTTATTATGTCGTATTTTGTTTAACTAACTAACTATATTTTTATCATGTGCAAATTACTATTTTTCCCCTATGTGAAGCTCCGTCAAGTACAACACATGCAAATAAGGGGCACAATTATAATTTCACTAATCAATATTCACTATTTAGGTGTGTATATCATATTAGCTTGCCCCCCTCCCGTCCAGTTTTGATCCTGGCATAAAATAATTTTGGTAATGTAATTATTTTAGTTTGTATAATTTTACAATGATACATTTTGGTAATATATATTATTGCTACATTGAAGATTAATGATCGTATAATTAATGAACCCTGATTATTCTATACCTTTCTGATTATACAAATGTGTTTCAGTTTAATTAATGTGACCTTGTATATAAAATCGATAGAAATACAAAGTTATTTGGTGAGATCGAGTAACTTACTATTTATAATCGTATGATTAATTTTATTAATAGATAGTAATGTTACAAGCTATTAAGACATAAAAAAAAGTATTTGATGTTTTTTCACTTTCGAAGAAGAATATTGCACATTCTATTAACTAGAAATGTAACAATTAGTATATTAAATAATGAAATCTTCTAAGTGTTTGATTAATTTGTTTATAGACCAACTTTGAATGGAACACCAGATGCGGGCAACCATGCTGGTCCATCAATGAATCTTCCAACAGTGAATCCCTCGGCTTCCTTGGGTGCAAGAACCTTAAAGTGCTTGAATGTGTTCCTGTCTCTGTGGGCAGTGTTGGCTCCTGGTCCAGTGTTGGCGAACTCACCATAGACGGCAGTGTTCTGGTTGGTAGCAGATGGTCCCACGTTGGTGAAGATGGAGTAACCTTCTGGTGTAATGAAGTCACCAATGTCACTCTGCATGTACACAGTCACTGCATACGCCTTCCATGGGCGACCCAAGAATGTCTTGAATTGAGCCTTGGTAGCCATGAGTTGGGGCTCTGCTACGACTCTGCAGTTCTGGAGGACGAGACCGTGTTGTCCGACGGGGGTGAGACCTCCATCGGCTGTGATCATGTTGGATTGGTTGGGGCCTGGCTTCCTGGCAATGATTGTGCTGTCTTGGATGATGGCTCTTCCATTTCCGAAGATGAAATCGACTGTTCCGGAAATGATGCAGTTCTTGTAGAATTGGAGACCCTTGTGGTAGTATAGGGTGTCTTGGTATGCTCTCATCTCGCACTCGAAGATGACTGCCTTCTCACCGTTGATCCTTAGGGCAACAGCTTGGTGTCCCTCGGGTCCAGCGGAGTTCTCGAATGTAATTCCCCTAGCCATGAAGAAGTTACTGTCCACAGCTGCACAACAAATTTAGAAAGTGGACGATAGATCTTTTAGAGGTATGTCTGAATTGTTTTAATGATAAAGTAAGTAAAGTTGAACATTTATGATCAAAATGTAGAGTAACGATTTGTGTATTACCGACTGTAGCAGTGGCTGAGGTCTTCACACCCTTGTGGAAGGAGAGGTCACCAGTGATAATGGTCTTTCCAATACCATCACCCATAAGGAAGACGTGGTCGAGCTTCTTGATTGGCACGACTTCCCTGTAGGTACCGGCCTTGATGTGGATAACGAATCTTTCGGTGTTTTTCTTGGGAATGGAAGCGATAGCAGCGTTGATACTTTTGAATTGGCCACTACCGTCTTGAGCAACAACTGCGTTAGCTTTGACTCCTTGTCCAGCCAAAAGCTTACGGTCTGTGGACTGAACCCATGTTGGGAAACGAGAGTCATCAAAGTCGTGACCAACAACACCCTCTTCGAGAAGGCGACGTGATGAGAAGCTGTCGGAGATAGTGTTGGTAGCATTTCCAACGAAGTTGGTGATCTCTACTGGGATCTGCAACATCTTGAGGACATCCTGGATCTTGGCGAAGATGTAAAGGGCGTTTTCAGTGAGTTGTTTAGCGTCAACCATGCCATCCTCAACAGCTGATTTGTATTCAGGCTTCTCAACCTCATCAACGCAGGTTTGTTGGTAGATATAGGCACCAGTCAACCAAGCGATGAACTCCTCTGTTCGTTTCTGGATGGTGCTGAGATCACTGGTTCCGAGAGCAGAGATAGCAGCATCAAGTTGCTCGACTGTTTCATCGAGCAAGCTTTTGCAGTCCTCAACACCCTTTTGATCGTTGTAGGGATCATCGTCCTTGTCGACTTCAATCTTGCTTGTTGCTTCTGAAGCTTTCTTCACAGAATCGATGGTGGACCTAACTGCGGCCTCAAGGAAATCTTGGATAGATGCATTCTTTTTCTCAATTGCGGATTCTAGACTCTCTCTGCATGATTCTTGATGTTGTGTTGGTGAACAAATGGCTTCGACAGTTTTTTTAGACGCGGAAATGTTATGTCCATTGTGTTGAATGATTGCAACTGTTCCAATCACAGCTCCAACCACAAGAATCAGAGATACTACTGCTAAACCAACTTTCTTATCCACCATATTGATAGTTATTCTTTATTTTTCTTTTTTCTTATATTCGTTCGATCCCCTCCCCGTTTATTATTATCGATCTCCAAGCCGAACTGGAGAGAAGATCGATGTAAAATGAGTATTGCTTGATATAAAATGGAACGAGGAGCTCATCTATTTATAATCACAACATGCAAAATGTACATTGTTTGCATGGATTTCATTCTAAGGCATAGAGATAAATAAGGCAGAGAAAAAAATGGTAGCATCTCAATTTTTCTTCTTCTTTGCTCTCTGAATCATTGGATGAGATAAAACATCGCTTGTAACATAACATTTTAATTATATGATTGAATATTTACAACCTTTAAAGATTAACCACTACAATTATTTCACATGAGGGGTAAAGAAAATATTGTATATACATATAATTAAACTTCATTCTCTTTTAAAATTGTATAATATGTGTAATTTGGTAAAAACAAACAAACAAACAAATATTTCAGAAATAAAAAACGTTGTCGCATCAGTATTTATCTGCATTATAGTCAAATACATAAATTAATTTATTGAGTTTTCTAGCAAGTACATACTCAACCTCCATCTCGAATCTCGATTTATGAATACATAGTCAACCTCATCTCTTGGAGTGAGCTTATAGGGTCTATTCTCATAGTTATTCCCCAATTTGGTCCTCGGAATAATTATGTTTTACTCTCTAATAATATTGTTGCAGATAAATCTCCGACAAATAACACATTTATAGTAATATGGTCCCAAAAAATGTCAAATATTGTATCTATAATCTATGAAATAATAGAGATCAAAATGTAAAATTTGTCACTCTGGAAAATTATTAAAGACTAAAGTACAACTTCATTCCACTAAGCAGAGATCAAATCGATAATTCTGTCTCTATTTTCAAGTCTTTTGTGCACAATAGTAAGGCAAGGAAGCTCTATTTTGGCACCTCTTTTGGGGGCATCATTCTCTTCCGAATCTTTTCGGTTTGTTGTTTTTTTCTTGCAAAATTGCATCGAATGTTACCTTAAGTCAAACTGTGAATTATTTTAAATAGTAATTTGCCCGAAAAAGTTAAAGGAGAAAATAGCGAAACTAGCACTCTTTGAAGCCTCTTTTAAATCTGGAGCACCATGCACTTTTTTTTGCAAAGGCATAGCACCCTTCCCTAATGAAATTACTAATTTACCCTTAATAAAATATACATTCTCCACTTCATCTTCTTCATCTTCCCCTCACCAACCAACAACCACCACCACCACCATTTCTTCTTCTTAACAAATCAACACCACCATCTCTTCTTCTTAACAAGTCCACCCCACCACCTACCTCACCAACAACCAACAACCACCTCCACCACCTTCACAAATCCATCACCATCATCAACAACCTCATACCCATTTTTTTTCTTCTTCTTCACAAACCCACCACCACCAAACCGCCCCCAACCCCCTCAATTGCTCGAAAATCACCCCAGCCCCGCCTCTTCTGCTGGAAACCGCCCCAACCCTCTCCGCATGTGTCACCATTAGCAAATATCTCATACATTATAAAAGTGCCCAAAAAATTAAAATTTGTTAAATGAAATTAATTATTCTTGTAAAAGAAGTTCAAAAGATTAAATCTTTTGTGTAAGAAACTTTAAAAGGTTGAATTTTTTCAAGTGGGATGGGTGAATTCGTGGGTTTGGTCACGATTTTGAATGGGGGGAGGTGGGTTTCGGGTTTAGTGAGTTAGAATGGAGGAGGACAAAGCTTTGAAGGTAGATGATGGAAGATGGAGATGAAAGATGGATTTTTCAAATGGAATTGATTGTTCTTGATGGTTGTGGGTTTGTGATGGTTGTGGGTTTGTGAAGGAGAAGAAGAAGAAATGGGTGTAGGGTTGTCGATGATGGTGACGGATTTGTGAAGGTGGTGGAGGTGGTTGTTGGTTGTTGGTGAGGTAGGTGGTGGGGTGAATTTGTTAAGAAGAAGAGATGGCGGTGGTGGTGGTTGGTAGGGTGAGGGAAAGATGATGAAGATGAAGTGGAGAAGGTATATTTTATTAAGGGTAAATTAATAATTTCATTAGGGGAGGGTGCTATGCCTTTGCAAAAAAAAGTACATGGTGCTCCAGATTTTAAAAAGGCTTCAAAGAGTGCTAGTTTCGCTATTTTCTGTAGAGTATACTTGTACCTTTTATGTCACCATTTAATAAGTATGTCTAATTTTGGACTAATTTATAATTTCTTGGATAATGTCTGGGACAAATGTACAACATTCAAATAATCTAAAATCGAATCACAACTCGATCGCATCATCTAAAAACATTGAACATTGAAGCAATTAACTATAAAAAAATTCCTTAGAAAAATAAAAAACTGAACTTTATATGGTTGGGTTTGACAAGCAATCTACATCTTAATCTCATTTCTATAAGTAAAAACATTTTTCTAACGCTTGATATTTTAAGAGTGCTTGAACTATTGATTTGTTTGTTCACCTTCTTTAATGAAACATTTCATATGTTGATTTGAAAATTCTAATTCTCCCTCTATTTTGAGAAACATAATGGTCACTAAATAATTTTGTGTGTATTGAAAAAATAAAATTGTCTATTTCAATTCATTATCTTTCCTAACTTTTAAGTTTTTCATTCATTCCCTTGCAGCAACAGAGAATGATACATTACAAATATTTACAATAATGATGCACTCTTCTTTCTGTTTAATACAATTTCTACAACAGACCAGTCGCAACAGCGGGTTGATAAGACAACGAAGTACTACATGAAACAAGCGTCCAATATCGATCACCAGAGAACCCTTGTAAACGTGATTTATAAGATGACATCTGGTAATCTGTTTGGAAAGTTTTATCAAATTCAATACTTGAAAGGTGCTGAAGTTGTGAGCTATACTAAGGTTATCCAACTATCCAAGATGGCTCTTATTTTTCTTCTATTATGTAGTTCTGCATAAAGAGGCATGATATATCTTACTTAATACAACACACTCGGCACTTCACATATTCTTCTTTTTCTCCACGGCAACCCTGTAACACAGTTGATGTATCATGCATTAGCCATATAGAAAGTTAGAAACTACTGTTTTTCATTACTATATTGTTGTTATTGCCCATTGGTGCGAAAACATAAGTCCGGTTTTTCCACAAATAAATAATGTTTTGCAACATGGTTTTAAGTCCTTTTGTAGCAATTATTTCAATACAGTGATTTGTTATGTAATTATGAATTCAAATATTGCTTTGTCATCTAAAACTAGTACACAGGTAATTGTAATGTGAGTATGGAAAACATACACCAGAAATCTAAATATGGACGATTTAATACCAACCTGATAAATGTACTTGGAAAAACTCTGGAGAATAAGGAGTTCTTCGCTCTTACAAGCACCATATAAAGCCCATAACATGGGACATGGATCAACGCCAAAGCAAGATACCTAATGGCAGGTCGCGCTAGTTAGACAATACAGTATCGGTAAATAGGTTAAACACGTATTAACAGTAACTAATACCACAACGGTGCCAATGGCGTGTCAAGCTCAAGAAAGGGGTATGGCCACCTGCAAAATGCTAAAAACTCAACTACATTCAAATTATAAACTTATCGAAGAATGCAGGCCCAAATAATATAGGCCAATGATTTTTACACTCCACCGAGTTATAATGGCACTCCACTTTTAGTTCAAAAGTAGATGCAAAATAACAAACGAGTGGAGTATCATAATCAAGAAATGGAGTGTAACAATCATTGGCCATAATATAATAAGGGCAGCACAATTGCACATACCATGAAATACAACAAGCATGAAGAACCCACTGGAAAGTAACATAACTAGAACTCCACAAGACCATGTATGTGAGACCATACCACGTAAATGGCTGAAACAAGAAGTAATGTAAAAATCGTGGAATAATATTTCTTACAGCAAACACCCTTTATTTGAGAGAAAGTCGGTCAAGAAAACATCCAGGATACAAATGTGCAAGATGCAATAATTACTTACAAGGCTATTGAAGGCAGAATCTAGGAGAAGGAAGATGACATTTACAGAATGCATGCATCCGATCAACTGCAATATTTAAAGGAAAACATCTGGTAGGAATACATATTTTAGCAGTAAAAACATCTGATTATAGTAAGAAGAGATGAATTTGACAGGCCACTCGCCCACTCGGAGTTTTTAGAAGATGTGTACTCACCAGAGTCAGTTTAAAATCTCCTTTTAAAGTGAATGGGACTAGGATACACCAAAAGACAATATCTGTGAGTATCACAGCACCTGCACAAGTCTGCGGAACAATTATAAGTTATAAAATGGACAATTATTTTCCTTGCAAAAAATGATAGGAAACCACTTTTTGTTCCATACTATATAACCAAGTAGTTACTTAAATAGTACTCCCTCCGTCCCTAAAAGATTGTCACATTTTGACTTTTGTTAGTCAAATATTTCAAAATTTGATCATCAATTCCCATTAAACGATAAGAAATAATATAGTCTTGTTGGACCTTGTTAGATTCGTCTCAATATATATATTTGAAATATTAACTTTTTATAATTTTTTCGCATGTAGAATAATAGATATTTATGTTTTAAATTGTGTTTTGTTGACCACCAAAAGTCAAAATGTGACAATCTTTTAGGGACGGAGGGAGTACTTTTTATCAAGAAATTTTTTTGATGGGATTCTGGATACTGTAAAGTGAGATATTTTGTCGGTAAACTAACGAGAAGAATGTGTATGAGCATGGAGTGTATGAGCTACACCGTATGTGTATAGATGGACTGAACGTTTATAATTTAGATAGCTTGTACATAGCAAGGAAGCTTTCTTCTTGCCGACGTTGTTCTGAATTAGAGATCACATAGATATGTTGAAGGTAGAAAACTAAAGATTCGTATAATTCATGAATCAAACTAAAGAGTCGTGTATAATTTATTAATATGATTCAGGAACAGAGAAATTTAAAACAGTTGAATATCTATGAACAAAGAATAACCTGATAAACAACTTCCATTGAAGTTTCCAGGATGCCGATGGCCTGCTTCTCACTCTCACTTTCCATGGAAGTCGCACTTGCTTCATGCGTAGTGTCTTCTGATTTCGAGCCAAGATTATGATTTTCTCCATTCTGAGCTATGAATTTCCCATTGTACGACCAACATCCGCGTGCAGAGACAACAGTAGCGAGCTTCGTAAACAGATGAATAAAGCAGAACACAATCAAAATCAGTTCAACTATATTTCTTATTCCAAAAAGGACATGTAATATTAAGGGATGTCCAAAGTTTAGTATGTATTAATTATCAAATAAAACTATACTATACTGCACAACTTACAAGAAAGTAAAGTATGACCAATGCAAATGTCCATCTGCAGAACCAGAAATTAGATATGAAAATCAAGACTTCAAGCATGAACTGTATAGTGCAGTCATGTAACCATTTCTACTACTTCGGCGGGTCATTAAATTTTTTAGTTAACGCTTTCGTTTTTTATGTGTAAAACATTAACAAACATTTACTTTTTAGTTATTGTTGCCTTTCTTAGTAGAAATGTGAAATCCTAAATCTTATCATGTAGGGTGACCACCAAGTCATGAGCATCATCTAAGAGCTTCCAAACATCCAGTTGACCAGCCATACTGTTGCACTCCTTCATTATTTCTTCCATGCTACTGTACTTCTCTATGATTTGCTTCCTCCTCTGCAGCACATCGGCTGCTATTGCGTAAAGTAATAGAACATCAGTTGGTGGAGCCCTCAATCTAATTCTTCCCCAAGAAGATTTGGCAATTCCAGCTCTAACTGCAGCTTGATCTGCCCACATCACCTCCCAAAGGCACAGTGTCTGCTCAAAATTCAACTCCCTTCTAAATAGGACAACCACCATTCTATACACAAAGAAACAATCTTCTGCCTCAAGCTTCTCCAAGTGCCTATAGAGGTGTGAGTCCTTGCACTTGATTATTTTAGATACAACGGCTAATTGCTTCCTGATCCCGACCTCGTCAAGGTGGAAGTTGTGCCGCGCTTTTCTCATGAACCCCACGAAACACCAGGAAGCTTCATGGTCCTTTTCTATCACTGAAAGAATTGGAGAAAGCAAATCACTCATCCCTTGGCAATAACCTGTCTCTGAATCATAGAGAGCATATGATTCACCTTGCTTATCAAGATCACTCTCTTCAGATTCATGTTGCCCAAGCAAGGGTTTCGTGTCCTCAAGCTCTTCGGATGTGTCAGAATCAGAGGATTCAGTTTCACCTTCAGAGATAGTAGTTAAATTAATGACAGAACTCCTATCTTCTTCCTCCTCATCGTCATTCTCCTCTTCAGTAATAGTACTTGATGTACGCAGACTCAAAAGATTCGAGCTGCTTCTGTCATAATCTTCAGTTGAGCTTGCTCCATCGAGAGAAAGAGAGCACCTAGCACTGACAACTTCCTCTAAACCTGGAGAATCTAATACCTGACTGAAGTCCCCACTACCTTCATTGCTGATGTTTCCAGATGTCCCCTTATGCTTAGAACTCTTGTCACCTTGTTTTATAACTTGCCGGCACTTTCTCCTGAGATTTACATATTCTTTCCTCTTTCTGATTTTAATGGTATGCATATCGTCCTTTGAGCTTTTAGCGTCATAGACTCCAAGGAGGAATGGCCAAACTTCAGACCAAATAGATGGATCAACACCTCCGCTCCGAACTTTCTTTAACAACTTGACTCCCCCCCATCTGAAAGCCTTCCATCTGCATCAAATAAGTGTTTCCATTGTTTGGGCTTCAACACATGTTTTCTTCTCCTACGAGACCATGGTGACTTAAGGTTTCCCGATCACCACAAAGAGGTGATGAAGAGTGTGAAGAAGACTACGAAGAAGAAGAGGTAGCAACAAACATAACCGATCTCAGATGAACCCATGGCGACGAAGAAGAAGAGCCCGAATCTGCCATGGGCGTAGATTGAGAAGAAGTCAGAATTCTCCGGTGCTGGTGAAGCAGTAACAGATGTACGAATCCTCCTTAACACCCTCATCAATGGCTTATGTTGTATCAACATTTAACAATATTTACAAATATCCAAATCTCTTCTTTCAATTTTACTCAATAAACTAACCAATCGAAAATATTCGTGAAGCCATGATATCAAATTGATATTTATTAAACTAACGAATAAAAAGTAATTAAGTATAAGATGACTAGGCCTGTGAACAAACGTTAATATTCGAAACGGTTCGACGTATTTGGCTCGAAAAAGCTTGATTTGAAGTGCGATTCGACATGTCAAACCTCAAGCCAAATATAAAAAGTGGATATTCGTCAAACCGAGCCAAACGGTGCGAAAAAGCTTGGCTCGATTCATTTATGTCATCTCTTTTATATATATATATATTATATATAATATAATTATATATGCAGTAAAACGTCTATAAATTAATATTCTATAAAATAATAATCTCTCTAAGATAATAAATTTATTCGGTCCCGACTTGGGCTAGTTAAAAAAATTAGCAAAATCGATAAAATAATAAGATGTATGCAGCCCTGGCGTGTTGCACTTTTGGTTGATGAAAAAACCGAAATCTGAGCCTATTTAGAAGTTACAATCTTGAACTATAATATGTTTTGGGAACTATCAAATTCTGTTATGGTTATAACTTGCCATTATATTGTTATGTTTAACGTTTAAAATTGTTGTCTATTTAATTATCAAGCCGCACCTTTTCAAACGGTTTGGCTCGAATCAAGCCAAATATCTTGTTAAAATTTCCTTCAAACCTCAAGCCAAACTAATTTTTCAGATATTTGACCAAATCAAACCTTAGGTCAAAATAAAATCAAGCCAAACTCAAATATTCAACTGTTTGGCTTGATTCGGCTCGATTACAGGCCTAAAGATGACACATAACATGATTAATTACCTAAAATTGAAGTTTTGAACGAAAGAAGGATGGATTTGATGATACTTACTGGGTGTAGAAAAAGAAGACAAAGAAGCCAAATCGAGCAACAGTGAGGAGGTAGAGCAAGTAAATCATTGTAGATAAAGAAAGAAATCTGTATAAGAGTAGCCAAGATGGGTGGAGATTTCTCCAAGTGGGTACCCAAAGATGAGTTTGACTAACAAAAGGGTCTCTCTTTGGGCCTTTCTTGATCAGAATTGCAGAAATGGCTGAGGGAATTATCAATATTAGAGCACACACTGGGACTTGCCATTGCAACCAATAATTCAAGCTCACTCCCCCATTGTTTGCCATCAAGAAAGAGGGGAGGGGGGGAGGGGAGAGGGATGTCTACAGTAATACTATTTTTCCTGGTGATTTTACAAGAAAGAAGAAAATAATTGATGTTGACTTCAATTTAACCTCAGACAGGTGAAGTAGGTGGAGTTTCCTCAACTGTATTGGTCAACCAGGCGATTCACTATTCACACACCAAACCAGTTTTTGACTTTTTTCGATGCGAAATGATCATTTTATTCCCAATTTATAGGGTTGCGATCGAACTGTTTTTTCAATTTTGTATCCCACAAAATTCAATCCACAAAATTCGATTTTTGTACTTACCAGGACGAAAAACTGGCATAAAAAAAATCTGACTTTTTTCGGTTTTCAGGCAGGTCTCGCCTATATGCCACTTATTATGGACTTACGTAATGGGCCTTTTTGTAGACTGGTTTTTTTTTATCTTCCTCAATCCTCCCTCCTAGTTTTGGCCCGTTTTGTTGGTACCTTTTTTAATAGATTAATGTATTGAATGTTTGGATTGGTTTTTGGATTAAGCGTTACAATAATGAACAATTCAACAAACATGGATAATACAAAGTCCAAAAAGTATAAAATATCCACAATACATGAAAATCATAAAAAGCCCAAAGTCCAAAACTCAAAATAGATAATACTATTTTTACATACACAATAATAAAATAAAATTCAATCTTATTCATCAAATTTATATCTGATCTTCAAAATCAAATTCAAAAAACCAATCCAAGCTTCCATATTCATCTCTACAGAAATCAAAGTAGACATTATTTTCAATATACAGTAAAACTTCTATAAATTAATAATATTGAGATCGGCCAAATTTATTAGTTTAGAGAGTTATTAACTTATCTATAAATTAATAATTTATTAATTTAAAGAGTTTTTGCATGAGATGAAGAGTTTTTGCATAAATATATGTAGAGTTTAATGACATGAAGAGTTTAATGATATTACTACTATCATTGAGAATAATGTTGATGATGAAGATGAAGATGATACCGTGTCTTCGGAACATGTTACCCGAAAGGAAACACTTTTGGCGTCTAGAACCCTTCACAAATTTATGTTACAATTCGAAACCGGAACTAATGAATGCAATAAGAAAAATTAGAGATGAACTCCAATGTGATTTGAACCGTAAGAAAAAACAAACTACTATAAGGTCATATTTTAAATAAATTATAATTATATTATTTCAATTTCTAAGGAATATTAACTTACAATTTTCATGTGACCTTATATTATAAAGGATTTTTTAAAAAGTATTATCTTATTATTTTATCGATTTCAATAATTTTTTTAACTAGCCCAAGGCGGGACCGGACAAATTTATTATCTTAGAGAGATTATTTATTTATAGACGTTTTACTATAATTAAGAAAACATATCAAGAGGATTGGCGTCTTTTATTTCTGTAGTATTTTCATTTTTCATTTGATTGGGGCCTCTTGTAAAAAAAAAGATAAAAAGAAGAATCACTACTATTAATTTTATTAGGGCTAACCTTGTTATTTCTGCAGGTGCAACCAAGGAGCTCGTTTACTAATATCGACTCCTGAAGGGAGTACATGCGTCATTCTCGTTAATGGAGTAACACTCCTTCCAGGAAATTATGCATGTCAATGTCCTTCCAAACTCTCGTTGATGGGGTAACACCTGTTCTAGGGAGCTAGAAAACCTTTAGGGGCTGAGTTTGTTATTTTTACAGGTACAACCAGAAAGCTGTTTGCGAACATTGAGGTTTACAGTGCCACTAATAGGTCGGAAAGTAGTATAGTTGATAAAGGCAACCAGTGGGGAAGGATATTTCTGAAGCAGAAAAGGAAGGCCACAAACATAACAACCCAAATTTCATATTAGTGTTTGATTTTATATTTTGGTCTCAAATTAATTTGTAATCGCGTCTTTTAACTAAAGTACTGATTAAATTTATATTATTGTGCCAAAATTTTGCTCCAAACAGTCAACAATAAAATAGGAATTAAAATGCACCATTTATACCAATGAGTAGGACAATCTTCACATACTAACTATCTACTGAGATCAAAGTGCAATTTGCACATATTCACTGAGACCATTTCACTAATTTTCTCCAAATCAGCGTAATAAAAATTATCGAGCGTAAATTATACTAGCACATTCAAACGTGTGTCTTGTATTAAGATAAGATTTACAATAAGTCCACAACTACCCTCTTGTTGAGCAGTCCTGAATGTATGCACCTAACAAATCAGAAATGATTACAGGTATAGCACGCCTAGTCCCCTAGCTAAATGCTTAGGTTAGAGATGGAAATCATACCCGATTCTGTGAACAAGATATGTTTGGCTTATTATCTGAAAACAAAAAATATAAAATAAATTAAAACATGAAAGGAAATATAGTTGACTTATAACCTTAAAGCTAAGGGAGGCGGACAAGATAACGTATTCAGATTCCAGCACCAAAATTTGTGATTCCCTTGTCTCATCATGGTCCTATTCAGATTTTGGATTCTGAAAGAAAAATTGCCTCTCTTATTGGCCATGCTCTTAAAGCTACTTTAGGACCACCAACACAATTCATGTAGCATTCTAAAAATAGCCCTCTATTAAGGAAGGCGTGTACCAAGCCCGGCTGTGGGTGTGGTGTGTAGGGACTTCGAGATATTATGGATTGTTCGGTTCAAGTTTTATTAGTCCAAAACTTTATGACATTGGTCTAATGGTTATCGACTCAGCTTTTGCATTTGGAGGTTCTGAGTTCGAATCCTGACAAGCATTCTAATAAAAGTATCTTCCCGATCGGACCAGCTCAAAAAATGAAACTCCTGACATCAGCATATTGATATTAAGTTGAGAAGATTTAGAAGTATCTTCACTTAAGCAAAAATGATTTACTACTGTTTCATATTTTATGTGATTTTATAAAAATTATTTTTTTGTGTATTGCATGACTAAAACAAGTGCATAATATGAACTTACTAATTATATTTGTGTATAAATTGTATAATAAATTAAGAAATATAATAAAAATAATAGGATATTCACATATACTTAAGTATTTTACTATCCAAGATAAGTAAATGTGGTGAGAAATTAACATTTGTACATGTATATCCTGCGTAAATATTCTTCTAGTACGGAATATATTGTTTACGAAGTTAAGTCAAGCTTTATTTCAAGTATGTTTAGGTTCACTATATATAAATATATAGCACAAGGTGTCAAACAATAAGACAATTACATGAAGTGAGGTCAACACAATTGAAATTACAAAGTAAAATTATCCAATATCTTTTCAATTGATTTTACATAAAATTAGAATCTTATTATAAGGTCATTTTATAGCAAGTACTAAGTAACATGATAGAAAGCACCAAGAATTTTAATTTATCCACTTACAAATAACTTATTATATCTCTTTAATGTATATGGAATTTATGATTTCTTTAAAATTTATTATTGTCTCATAATATTAAGAGAACGTTAAAAAATTCAAAAATCTAACACTACTATTTTAAGATAATTGGCATTAGAAGCTTAGATATATATAGTTACATTTTTGAGTGATTATGACAATAATGAAATCTAATAGGTTAGACTAGTAGTGTATTACTCCTTTTTTTTTCATTGTCGTTTTGGTCATATGCACATTGATTAAGGAAAATAAAAAGTATTATAACAATATATTAAATGACAATTAATTAAATTACATCATTCTAGTTGAAAAAAAAATAGAATGAACTAACTAGTAAATAAAGTAGTTGAAATATAGAAGTACAATTATAAAAATAAAATGCCAACTATTTTTAAATAAAAGATTTTGATTAAAACGACAACCGAAAATTACAACAGATTAGTAGATTATCCTGAGAACAAGGACGGTCCAGACATTTTGGGGGCCGGGGCGAAATTAGGAAATGGAGCCCTTATAACTTTTTTCATTCCTTTTTTAATATAAACAATTAAATTTTTGTATATCTCAACTATATAAAGTTTGAAAATTAATATTTTTTGAAATTGTGAACACAAAAAAATAGTTAAATTAGTCTTAAAAACATAAAAGAGGTTCATCTCAAAAAAAATTATGTTATGTTATTATCTTTTCAGTTTAGGTAATATTTGGGCGGAAATCTTAATATTGGACTTCAACAAATAAAGTCAAATACTGTGAAAATAAATTAAAACATGATTGCTGAAAACAGTGAAGTAAAAAAGGATTATTTGAAAGAAAAATGTTATACATTACATGTTAAAAACATAATCGACAATAGATATGATTGGATTTGGAATTGTTGATTTGTTTGATGTGTAAAGCCTTAATGTTAGTATAATTTCGATAGTCTAATAATAAGTGTATTTGAACTCTAGACCACAAATTTTAAAAATATACTCATTTCGAATAGGCGAAAACTACCTTCTCCTCATCTTATAATACATATAATATATTTACATTCTTACAAAAATTAAGGGCCCCTAAAATTTCGGGCTCTGGGTGGTCGTCCACCCTCACCCCGGCACCCCTCAAGACCGGCCCTGCCTAAGAATGATGGAACTTGTACGTAAGTCACACAACTTTATTAACGCTGCAAAATATATATATTAACCTAAATGTTTATACAAAAACTCAGTGTATTGTTCATTCTCCAAGATTCTCGGTTAACTCCCTTAATTTTAGTGCTAATCACTCACATGATTCTCTGTTCCTTAATGCAGATACACATAATAAAGCTCTAATATTATTACTTTATATATAAAAAAATAGTTACATTTATGTGAAAATAGGAGGTAATAAAATAGCAAGTGGTGAAAATGGGAGCAAAAAGGCTAAGGTGAAATGTGATGGGAAGAACATGGGTTAGGAAGAGAGGGGGGGGTGGGTAGTTGATGAGTGTATGTCCACCACTAGAAAACTTTCTGAATTTCAGTTATTCCATATTTCCATTCCACCTTTTTTTTGGTTATCTCAATAAACAGTAGTCACTAAAGACAGACTCCACATTCACAAAAAGTGAAGCTTCAATACCAAATGGTCGGTTTTTGTGCTTCATCACTACTCTTAAATAATTCTAGAGGTGCATATATTTCAACGAACTTTCTGCATAAAAATTACACCTGCGGCTACGTTTATAAAGAAATAAGCCTCTTTATAGGAATACACATATAAAATAGGGGCCGATGAGCGAAAATACCGCTTTCGAAGTGATGGTTCCAAATATGTGTTATGTTTTTACCAGTCTAAAAGTATTTTTTCTATAACGAGTCTTATCAATTGTGAAAAGATTGGGTGCATCAATACTTCCATGCGTAGGTTCATCAAGGGGGTCGGGGCATAATATCTCATAAATTAAGGGTCACACTGTAATTATCTATATAATTAAGGGCCACATTGCAATTATCTATATATTTGTGGGTCAATTTACAAATCACATATATATTTACTACTTTTCTTTTGGGTTGGTAAATATTGTGGTATTGTACCATTGTTATAGTATAATTTGGGTATAAATTATGTTGATATTGTTTCTTGTACCAATGATGAAGTTTCAAGTGGGTACAATACCCACGTGAAGCCTTTAAATGGGTACATTGATGAACCTGATGCATGGAAGTATTGATGCACCGAAATCGGACTCTTATCAATTACCTAGGCTCTAGTTCCCTATAAAAATCACTCCCTCCATCCCTAAATGATAGAGTCACTTTCCTTATTTAGAAATCCCTTGATTGATTTCTATTTTGACTAAATTCAATGTGTTAGAATGGAGGGAAAATGATTAACAAGACACAAATTCAAATTGGCCTAAAACTTTGTGCATAGTCAAATGACCCTATCAAAAAGGGATGGAGAGAGTACAACACTTATTTAACACCTTTTTGTTTTCATATGATAAAAGATATATGTATGTACTAGTATCTATAAATAAAAATTTATTTGTGCAAGTTATTGCATAAAAAGTGAAGTGATTAAAGTGAAATAATTATCAAACGGTGTCAAATCTTTGTGTATATATAAATAAAATTGTCAATGTGATTATATGTAAAAGTAAGTTAATTAAGAATATTAATAATGAGTAGCTAAAAAAGACATCATATAATTAGAACATGTAAAGCTCTTACATACAATAATTGTTCAGTCTATTAAAATATAAGACAAAATAAAAAAGGAATTGAATCATGGCAAATAATCACTAAATTTGTTCTTCCTACCAACTCTATTATAAAATAAATTTTAATAGTTTAATCGAACCACCTTGAACAATTGAACTATTAGATCTGCCCCTCCCATAATGTAAGTATTCATAATTTTAATTCATATTAAAATGAGATACATGCATGTTATTAATAAAACACATTGGGAGTTCAATTTCCTATATTTTCATGAAATAGTATAGTATTATCGACACATGTAATGGAGTTCGAAAGGTGCATAACACTTGAACAAACTTTGAGCAAAAAGAATTATTAATTTAATATAGTTACACATTATATATACCTGTTAAAGAAGCACTCAGCCTTTGAAATTCTGCATGCAATTCTCAGAAAATTTCAGAAGCAACATTCTAGTCTATTACAACTTGTGTCTGTATTAGTGGGCACTCATTAGTTTGATTCAGATAGCTTTTCGTACTCTTAAACTCCCAACAAACTCAGCTCTAACTTTCACTTTCCAAATTACATCTCAATGGTGTCTCTCACTTCTGTTTCTGCTGCATTTCTTGTTCTGTTGTACCTAAATTGTTGTCTGGTTATGTTTTGTTGTGAAGCTAGATATCACCATCATACTTCTCACCACCATCATAAAAAACAACATAATGGTAAGCAGCATTACCCCCCACATTCTGGGATTTCAGCGCCTCCCTCTCCTCCACCCGAGGGTTCGGTTAACGTTCCCCCTCCGGTTTCTCTGCCTCCGCCTGACGCCTCTGCTCCGTCCCCTGACGATGATGGTGCTTATAATGAGACTAGTGGTGTTTTTGATGTTCGACAATTTGGCGCTGTGGGTGATGGAGTAAGTGATGATACCCAGGCTTTCAAGGAAGCCTGGGACTCGGCTTGCCAAGCCGAGGCAGGAAAAATCGTTGTTCCGAGTGGATATTCTTTCATGATTCAGTCCGGAATTTTTACTGGCCCTTGTGAGCCTGGCCTTGTCTTTCAGGTTTTTATTCTCTTCTCTTTATTTGAATGACATATTTTTATCTGTATAGAAAGTTCATGCAATAAAGACAGAGGAAGCAAAATTCATGCAATTGATGAAAATCCTCTTCTACATTTTTATTTTTCGATTGTGTTCTACATTGACTCTCTTGTTCCCACACACAGGTGGATGGAACTATCATGCCGCCTGATGGGCCCGAGTCGTGGCCGAAAAACAACAGTAGACATCAATGGCTAGTGTTTTACAGAGTTAACGATATGTCACTCGAGGGAGGAGGGGTTATAGATGGGAGAGGACAGAAATGGTGGAATCTTCCCTGCAAACCCCATAGGGTATGTTCTGCTTTCAGGTTCTTTTGTGTTGGCCATAAGCTATAAAAGACAATGTGATAGTATAAACTATAAAGTCTAATGTAATTCTTTTTTATCGTTAATATTACAATAATTTCCAGCACCATTAGAAACCTTAACCTCGTCCAACGCGATTTTTTAAGGTGTCCTGATTGTTGATTGATTATTAATTTGTCTTGATTGACAGGGACCTAATGGGACTACATTGCCTGGACCATGTGACAGCCCAGTTGTAAGTGACTCAAATCTTGATTATTATTTTTATTTGCTTATAGTAAGTTTTTTCTGACAATTTATTTATATATTAATAGGCTATAAGGTTCTTCATGAGTACTAATTTGAGTGTACAAGGGTTGAGAATCAAAGACAGCCCACAGTTTCACTTCAGATTTGATAATTGCAAGAAGGTCCATATAGACAATCTTCACATAACTGCTCCACCCCTAAGTCCTAACACCGATGGAATTCACATCGAGAACACAGACACTGTTGAGATTTACAATTCAGTCATCTCAAATGGTTAGTCGTGATTGTCCAATTATCCGGTTTCTTCATTCTGGTTTCGTCTCTGTCAAATTATATATGGCGTAATGTTTTGCACTTATAACATCTTTATTATTGTTAATGTATAGGTGATGATTGCATATCGATTGGATCAGGTTCTTATGATGTCGACATTAAGAATGTCACTTGTGGACCTGGTCATGGGATAAGGTAATATGCATTTCACTATTCTTTGTTAAAGATTCTACACTTTACTTCCGGAACCTTAGTGTTCAATGGGGTCTATGACTTTTTCAGCATAGGGAGTCTAGGCATGAGGAACTCTCGAGCCTGCGTGTCGAACATCACAGTAAGGGATTCGACGATCAAGTTTACCGACAATGGTGTAAGGATCAAGACATGGCAAGGAGGTTCCGGGGCTGTAACCGATGTAACATTCGACAATATTCATATGGACACCGTTAGAAATCCAATAATAATCGACCAATTTTACTGCGACGGTAGGGGATGCACCAACCACACTTCTGCAGTGTTCGTGTCAAATATACAATACACGGGGATCAAAGGGACGTACGACATAAGGAGCCCGCCAATGCATTTTGGTTGTAGTGATTCTGTCCCGTGCACGAATATAACGATATCAGATATCGAACTTCTCCCCGCTCGAGGAGATCTGGTGTTGGATCCATTTTGTTGGAATGTCTATGGAGAGTTGGAGACACTAACGATACCTCCGGTGTCTTGTTTAATGGAGGGCATACCTCGGTCGTTATTGGACAATGACTTAGGCTATTGCTAAATTGAGTGTGAGATTTTGTTGTAAATAAGGGGAATTGTGGTTGTGTTAGTGTTCAAGTGAGCAAAAGGGGGATTGATGGGGTATGTTTTTAATCCCAAAACATTAGAAGTTGTGATTTTTTAGGGAAAATGGTTAGAATGTTATTCAAGAGAGGCTTATTTAACATGAGCCCCATGTTGTAAGTTAGCCAAATGTGGTATTCCTATTAGACATGTACTAATTTTCGAAAAAAATAATATAAAGATTCTCTGTGTGTCAAATCACTTTATCAAATATCCTAGTATTGTTTTTTTAATGTATGTCTCCCTCGATTTTTAATTGATATAGAAATTTTCCTTATCTAGAAATTTCATATTAAATTTTTAGTTTGACAAGGAAAAAACTTTTCTTAAATCTAATTAAAATAAGTGTAATATAAAACCTTCGTATCACTTAGAGATAAATAAGTGCAATGTAAAACCTCTGTATCAGTTAGAGATGGAGGGAATGTCTATATACTATATGGCGTTATATATTGAGTTTTTAGCCTAATGTTTCCTGATATATCGCGTTTGTTTCTATATGTAATATTTATTTTTACAGGGTTGTCCCCTATATTATGCTTATGAACTAAGATATCAGTGGCTTCGTTTTTAAGTACTAACATATGTATGAATTCATTTAATACAAGAATAAGGAACGAATTGTACAATTATTAATACTGGGAGATTCAAAATAATTTACATAACTATTAATTTTGCTTATTTTGCTCTTGAGCATATCATACAGTCCCGGGCATGGGTATGGTGCCAACAAAATTAGGTGCCAACAATGTTAATAGAGTATATTTGTACTCCATCTTCAATTAACAGAGTACATCTGCACTCATTTATGTAAGAGTACA
Organism: Echium plantagineum; assembly: GCA_003412495.2. NCBI lineage: Eukaryota > Viridiplantae > Streptophyta > Magnoliopsida > Boraginales > Boraginaceae > Echium > Echium plantagineum. The sequence goes on from CM016562.1 coordinate 16,013,274, forward strand.
AAAAAACTCCAATCCAGTTATATATTCTTAATAATGGAGTGCAAGTTACTCTATGAATTATGTCAGAGTACAAAAGTACTCCAATCCAATTATAAATTCTTCATGATGGAGTGCAAGTGTACTCTGAGAATTTATGTCAGAGTACAAAAGTACTTCACCCCGTTATATATCCTTTGTGGTGGAGTGCAAATATACTTTGCAAAACATGTTAGAGTACAAAAGTACTCTCACGTTATTTAATTAACTAAATGTAGTATTGTTGGAGTTCAAATATCCTCTCCAAATATATGTTAGAGTACAGAAGTACTTTGACGTTATTTAATAAGCAAGTTAAAAATGCAAATACATGTTAGAATATAGAAATACTCTGTTAACTGAAGTTGGAGTACAAATATACTATGTTAGCATTATTGACACCTAATTTTATTAATACCACATTCAAGCCCCTTACTCCCACCCCTGCCCTTTGCACTCACCCCATACCCCCTCTTGGGGTTTATTAGTAGCAACGATTGGGGGTGGGCATGTGCTATCTGGCTTTAGAGCATCATCTTCTATATCCCTCTGGATATTTTCAAAGTTGATCATAATATATGCTTTGACTGGAAAGGTTTGGGACACTTTGTTGGATAATAGGATACCAACTCTCAACCTTTCACCATATTCCAAATTAAACTTAACTATATGTCTACATGTAATCAAACTATTACTTCTCCCATTATTTGTAACGAACTCCGCAATTATTAGCTCCACTATGGACGATCTATCGTTTTTATAGTGGTGGTTCGAAATATGTATTAAACTTTTTATCGGTTCAGAAATATTGATAGCTGTCTTTTTTTCAGTGTCGAGTCCAACCACGCCAAACATAGAAGATGACTTTTTTGGCGAAACCTTCATTTCCAACCACCACATTAAACAAAATCGAAGCATTTACCACCGATTTACACCGAAAAAACACCACAAAAATGCCGATTTCAGTTGATTACAACCATTACCAGCTCCAAAAACAACATATTATCAACTAAATCAAAGAGAACCAACTGATCCAACCGAATTCGGCATGGAATCCATCTTTGACCACTATAAATACTTCCCAGCAAAAAAACCTTATGAATATACATACATATGTAAAAAAATTCTTCATCTTTTAAAGAAAGAAGTGGTTCAAAACTTCAAAATGAACCGATGTGAACACAGTAGGATATGCCACTAAGCTCCACCAAAGCAAAATTAATTCATTATATGTTTTCCTCCACGTGGTTTAGTTTTTTTACATTTTTAATGTACTTTTTTATTACTTTTTACTTTTTTAATTTATGTGTAATGGTTAAAACTTAAAACGACAAATAAATATGAACAGGAAAAGTATGAGTCATAAATTTGACTTTAATAAAAGTAAAAATGTTGCACATATGATCCCAAGAACAAATTGATCCCCTTTATATCAATGACTTAGTTTAGGGTAGTCCTAGATGCCATAATAATCAATAGTGCAATTCAATAGAATAGTGAGCAAAGAAAAGGTAGTGTAGACAAATATTTGGTGGAAACATTGAATGATTTGAAAAGGATTGATGAGAGTTGGAGAAGCACACAAATAATACAATGAAACTTTTATCCAAATGCATGCGTGAGGACTGAGGAGAGAGTGTTTGGGCGAAGATGGGTAGTTGGAGTGGCTCAGCCCCTAAATCCTCCTCGGTCGGTGCAAAAGCTACCATCCAAATGCCACCAACCATACTTTACCTTTTCGGCTTTATACTTCCATTACCACTACCCTATGTTTATTAGTATTTGTTTAGAAACTCCACTTACAAGTTGAAAATCTTGATTTGTGCATGTTCAAAGAGGGTCATATCATAAATGACGAAAATTATGCCCCGAACATAGCTCAACTGATAAAGAACTAGAGTGCAAGATATCGATAGTGTCCTCTCTTCATGGAGTCCAGGTTTGAAGTGAAAAAAATATTGTATAAACGGCAATTTAAGACTTGATGAAATATTAAGGAACGTTTTGAAATTTTCATGATAGTTGAGAGAGGACAAAATGAAAATAACCTTAATTATTACTATGCATCGATTGTGCCCACATGCTATGTCTAGTAGTTCAAAGGTCCAGCTAAAATTTAGGGCAAAGAAAACCATCACTTATGTTTTGTTCAGGATCTTTTTCGCTCACTCATGTTCTAAATGCCCTAATTTGCTCACTCATGTTTTAAACTGTTCCTCTGTTAATTTCGTTACATGAAATGCATGTGATTTCATCCGGAAATTTTATATTACCCCTACAAGAATCATATGATGAGCGTTAACGACAATATTAACGATGAAATATAAAATTATACTGAAAGATTCACTTTTTTGTTCATAGTATGCGAAAGAAGTCCAGGATAAAACATAAATGATGACTCATGCTCAAGGACGGACCTACTATATTATACTATTACTATGGATATTCACTTAAATACCCGTGTCTATAAAAATAGTTCAAATGATTATGTCTTGGTTAAATTTCACAATGCCCCCTGAACTATTGTCAACTGATCAAATAAGAGACTGAACTTCTAAGTCGGTCAATTTGCCACCTAAACTTTTAAATCGGTTAATAGCCCCCTGAACTACGACAAACTGGTCAATTTGGGGAATTTCACCATAAAATTGATAATTTTTAGCTTTTAATGAATGGCAAAATAGGAATTCAACATATAATAGACATTTTGGGGCCAGTTTGAATATAGAAAATATATGAGGGCTCTTTTAAAATAAACTAATCTCACCCCACCGCTAACCTCGTTCACCATTGACGAGCACGTGAACTGCAGGGGCAGATCGCGAGCGTAGGGTGGGGGAACTGTTGGAAATTGATGTGTCAATTTCCTCAATTAGTGCCCGTGAACTATATCATCTATATATAGGGTTCAACAACCGATAGTTATCTGAACTATCAGTAGTCTCACCCGAGATAATGCCGGGGGTCATCGAATGGCAGACTAGGCTCTCACGATGATCTTCGGGATTCGTGTATACGGTCTTATACGTTGAATCCCGATGCCTTCGTTACTCGGGCTATGAGGTCACACACGTAACAATTACCGAAGATACTTTCGAGTAGTGACCCGAAAGTGAATAAGGGATTTGATCCATATTGAGGAATTTCGGTTCGATCGAGATCGTGTCCCGACCGAACCGATGGTGCGCCCGGAATTGGTTCCGGACACACCATTTGGGGTTTATGTATATATATATATATGTGAGATATATATATATATATATTATCATTTATTGAAATGATTTAATTAATTAATGAATTAATTAAATAAGATATGATTTAATTAATTAATTAAGATTAATTAATTCCATCATCATGAATGGTTGACATCTTGGTGGCTACTTTATGCCTTGGGAAGGCTTTGTAAGTCTTGGGAAGAACTCTTGTAAGAGAATCTTCCATGGACCAAGAGGCATTAACCATATGGATGGTTAATGTGTTTGTTTAGTGTATAATGTGTTTCATCATCCATTCTATATCATAAGATGATATAGAATGGGTAGAACATCAATCTAAGTCTTGCATATCTCTTGCTAGAGAACACAAGAACACAAACAAACACACTTCATCTTCAACCTCAACCCTCTAGCAAAACTCTAAGTGTAGAGTGTAGAACTAGTTCTACATTTTTGCTATAGTAGTAAAGACTACATACTCCTCAATAACACACACTAGTCCAAGTGTGTCTTATTGCTATCTAAGGTATTGGTGTGGACTATTTCATAGTAGTTTCATATCACCTTGGTGATAGACATTTCTTCAAGGAGAAAGCAAAGGAGCAAGGTGTGGGGATAAGCGCTTAAAGATTTACAAAGCTTCCGCTCACGCTTCAAAGGTATAACTTTGTAGCACTACTCTTTTATATGTTATTTGTAGCATATTCACACTACCTTTAAACATATACTTCTATGAGCTAGTTTCATTGTGTAAGTTCTAACGATCAACGAATTAGGGTTTTCTAGACATATGAACTATCGTAGTTCATTGTGTCTTGCAACCCCGGGATATTCCAACATGGTATCAGAGCTATATTACATGTTTAACATGTTCTAGAAGTGTTTAAAGTAGTACCATATAGTATATATGTCGATATATGAACCGTAGCCGATTTTCGTATTCGGAAAACCCTCCCCGACAAAACGTAAGTTCCGCGTGATTCCAGGCAAGCCAAGGACACGGCTCCACTGGAACGCGCACCCTCGGCATGCCCTGGACACGGCACGCCTTGGCCCGGAGCAGGGAGCGGCTTCCCTGGACGCGTCCTTGGACGCCCTTGGACGCCCTTGGAAGCCCCCCCCCGCGCGTCCGCGCGTTTTGTTCCCTGGACAGCCCCTGTCCGCAGCACCTGTCCGCGCGCGGACTGCCTGGGCAACCCCCCTGTCCCCGTTTGATCGTGGCTCCATCGTGAGCCATGGCTCACGATGGACTATAACTTCGCCCGATGTTTTCGAAACAAAACGAATCGATTAAGTCCAAAGTCATTTGATGATTATGGACGTTTTCGGTTTGTTATGGGTGATTTAGAGATTGTTTTGGAAATAATCTTATAAGTCCAAAACATTCTTTGAGAAGTTTAAAATAGTTTAAAATTAGCATGTATGTCAAAGTGTTGATTTTATCCTATCGGTACTAATTAAATTGTTTAATTGAGTATCGAAAGGAAGTTTGTGGTTGAGTTATTATGAATTTCAAACCTTAAACTTATGCTAAGTCTCTTTGAATGTAATTGGGGTATTAGTTCAAAATGTTGAACTTATGGTAAAACTTCCGATAATTGGCTATGTTAGTTGTTGGACAACTAAAGGTTATGATATGCATATATGACTATGATTCACATTATTTGAATGTGAGTATGTGTGTGAGTTGTGTGTTGCTTGTGTGTTTTATTCCATTCCTAGCATGTTTATGTGATTTATGTATAATGTGTTATGCATATATAAACTGTAGTCTGAATGGAATGGGGATTTGATATGGCCTAGTATTTATTCGAAATACAGTCTGCGTACTGTCCTTGATATTGAAATACGACGCATGTGTCGTTTTAAATTATTGTATTGTTATTTCTTTTTCGCGGCGCATGTGCCATTTAATGCGAAAGTTGATTATGTAACAAGACATGAAGAGACGGACTTGGAGCATGGCGATGTCCAAGAAGACGGAGACCAAGGACTTAGTTTAGAACTAGTTAGACTAGTTTTATTTAATGTTCTTTAGGCCATATCACGTCCCTTTAAAGTGTTTATTATTCATGTCATGTTTCATGCTTACATATATTTTCTTGACGTATATGTACACCTTTTGTGATATGCATGAAATGTGGATTACATGTTTAATCTAAACCCCTCCACGGTATAATTAAGTGTTTGCCAAACCTTAAGTTCAAAGTTGTCAAATTTTCCTACGTTTCGGGTGGATCATCCCTAGATGGGCACTTTGATTCATAGGAATAGGAGGCAATGGGATTACATGCGCTACAGGTTAGCCCATCGAACCGGCAAATGTAATCCATCCCTTTATGGTGAACTAAGGTTACTTAAAACGTGGCTACAGGTTAGCCCATCGAACCGGCCCGTTTGGCAAAGGGAGTCTATAGTGTCATAAAACGACTAATGATAGACGCCAAGAGTCATATATAATCATTGGATGATTAATATATGATAGTCTAGTAGGACTTACCCATGGATTGGACTATGAGGATGATTGCGTGTGCCGCTCATACCCAAGTCCATGGGGTCTTGGTATACTTGTACACTTCGAGGGGTTGTTGGTACTCGTATTATTATTTCAAGCATGCTTTACTTGTATCGTATGTTTTACATATAGATTAAACTGAATGTCGTTTCATACTCGCATGTTTTTAGATGGCAACTGCTAAGAAATCAACTTCAAATTCACTCCGATCTACACTTGAGAAGTGTAAACTCAATGGCAATAACTTCAACGACTGGTCTCGTAACTTGAGAATCGTTCTCAAGCACGAGAGAGTCGAGTATGTTCTTAAGGAAGAACTTCCTCCACCACCCGGAGATAATGCCGATGAGCTAGAACGTAGTGCATATGATGTACACGTGGATGATGCATTGGATGTCCAGTGTCTTATGCTAGCCAACATGGAACCGAATCTTCAGATTCAGTTCGAAAATGTGGCAGCATATGACATGTACTGCAGACTGGAAGAGATGTTCCAGAAGCGGGCAAGAAATGAGCGGTACGAAGCTGTTTGTGCCCTCATGGATTGCAAACTATCCAATGGTCAACAGGCCAGTCCTCATGTTCTCAAGATGATTGGGATCATCGAGAGACTTGAGTCTTTGGGAACTCAGTTTTCCAAGGATTTGGCCGTTGACATAATCCTCCGTTCCCTTCCTGACAAGTTTGGTAACTTTGTCATGAACTTCAACATGCATGACTTCGATAAATCGTTATCGGAGTTGCATAACATGATCAGCACGGCTGATACTGCGTTGAAGTGTGGGAAGAGCTCTACCCCTACTCCCTCTGTTCTGATGATTCAGAACAAGAAGGCCTTTAAGAAAGGCAAGGGGAAATGGAAGGGAAAGGCCAAGACTGGATCTATCAAAACAGTCAAGGCCCAGACTTCCAAAACTCCGGCTAAAGGTCCTAAGGGGACTGACCAGTGTCATTATTGTAATACACCTGGTCACTGGAAGAGGAACTGCAAGAAGTACCTCGAAGACAAGAAGAGTGGGACTCTTCCGGCAGGTATATTCGTTATTGAAGCTTTTATCACCTCTAATAACTCTACTTGGGTACTTGACTCAGGATGTGGTTCTCATATTTGTCGAAATATGCAGGTACTACAGGACAGTAGAACTCTTCGGAAGGGAGAGGTGGACTTGCGGGTGGGCAATGGAGCAAAGGTTGCTGCAGTTGCCGTGGGCAAGATAGATTTAAAACTACCATCCGGGATGGTCTTAGTTTTAAATAATGTATATTGTATTCCCGCTATTTCTAGAAATATTATTTCCATATCTGTTTTGAACAATGATGGTTTTACCATCCTTATGGAAAGAAATATGTGTTCTATTAATCGTGACGGTTTACTTTATGCAAAAGCTTCAAACCAAAATGGCCTTTTCATACTAGATGAGGATCATGAGGTATATAACGTAAATATTAAAAGGAACAAGCCTAACGACTTGAATCCTACCTACCTATGGCATTGCAGACTTGGTCATATAAATGAAAATCGCATCAAGAAACTCCACGAAAGTGGAATTATTAAGTCACTTGATTTTGAATCATATGACCAATGCGAATCATGCCTTTTAGGCAAGATGACCAAATCGCCTTTCACTGGAACGAGTGAAAGGGCAAGTGATTTATTGGGGATAATACATACCGATGTATGTGGTCCAATGAACACTCCTGCAAGAGGTGGTTTTCCCTACTTCATTACCTTCACAGATGACCTTAGCCGTTATGGCTATGTCTATCTAATGAAGCACAAGAGTGAAGCCTTTGAAAAGTTCAAAGAATTCCAAAATGAAGTAGAGAATCAACTCGGCAAGACTATTAAGACTCTTCGATCCGATCGAGGAGGCGAATATATGAGCCACGAGTTTGACGCTCATCTTAGAGATTGTGGAATTGTTTCACAACTCACACCGGCCGGAACACCACAACATAATGGTGTGTCCGAAAGGAGGAATCGCACTCTGTTAGACAGTTTGCGATCCATGATGAGTCGAACCGACCTACATGTCAGCTTCTGGGGTTACGCGTTGCAAACTGCCGCACTTACCTTAAATAATTGTCCAACCAAGTCAGCTGAGAAAGTACCATATGAGATGTGGTTTGGGAAACGTCCCAAGATTAGCTTTCTCAGGGTTTGGGGTTGCTTGGCCTACGTCAAGAAATTGAACGTAGACAAGCTAGGCCCAAAGGCTGACTTGTGCCATTTCATTGGTTATCCAAAGGAAACCAAAGGGTATTATTTCTACCTTAAGCCAGAAAATAAGATTTTCGTGGCTAGGACAGCGCATTTCCTTGAGAAAGAGTTCTTATCAGGAAATGTCAGAGATACGGTACAACTTGAAGAAGTTCAAGATGATGAGCCAAATGAGTTAATGAACTCATTCGACACGTTTAATGAGCAAGTTGGGTTATCGAACTCAAGAAACTCATTGAATAGGAGAGTTGGGTTATTGAACTCAAGGGTCTCATCAAATGAGCAAGTCGAGTTAACGAACTCGGGAGGCTCACTTCAGGAAGTAGATCCTCCATTCATGGTGGATCCTATCATGGACCCTAGATCCACGGTAGATGAAACTCCTGAAGAAGTACCGACCCTTAGGAAATCCAATAGGACTCGTCATGTTCCCGATAGATGGTATGGGGAATCCTTCTTGATAGAAGACGACGAGCCTTATACTTATGGAGCCGCAATGAAAGGGCCAGATAGCGAGTCATGGCTTGAAGCCATGAAATCCGAGATAGACTCTATGTACCAGAATGATGTCTGGACATTGGTTCACTTACCCGAAGGTGCTAGACCTATCGAGTGTAAGTGGGTCTTTAAGAAAAAGCTTGATAAAGATGGAAATGTCCATGTTTACAAGGCTAGACTAGTGGCGAAGGGTTTCAAACAAATTCATGGTATTGACTATGATGAAACCTACTCACCGGTAGTCATGTTCAAGTCTATTCGGATCCTCTTAGCCATTGCCGCATATTATGACTATGAGATATGGCAAATGGATGTAAAGACCGCTTTCCTTAATGGAAACCTTGAGGAGGATGTGTACATGACACAACCTCCAGGCTTTACATGTCCGAAAGGACCTAAGAAGGTATGTAAGCTTCAGAGATCCATTTATGGACTCAAGCAAGCTTCTCGCAGTTGGAACCTCCGATTTGATGAAGCAATTAAAGAATTTGGCTTCATTCAGAATGAGGAGGATGCTTGTGTATACAAGAAGGTAAGTGGGAGCCACATTGCATTTATAGTCCTGTATGTAGATGACATACTGATCATTGGAAACAACAAACCGCTCCTTGAGTCAGTCAAGAGATGGTTGTGTAAGTGTTTCTCAATGAAGGACTTAGGAGAGGCGCAGTATATCCTTGGAATCAAGATATATCGAGATCGAGTCAATAGGTTGATTGGCCTGAGACAGGACACTTATATTGATAAGGTTCTGAGACGATTCGATATGATCGATTCCAAAAAGGGAATACTGCCTATCACAACTGGTACTATTCTCGGCAAAAGTCAGTGCCCCACCACTGACGTCGAGAAGGAGAACATGAGTAGAGTCCCGTATGCTTCAGCCATAGGATCTATCATGTATGCCATGTTGTGCACTAGACCAGACGTATCGTACGCTCTGAGTCTGACCAGCCGATATCAAGCGAATCCAGGCAACAGCCATTGGACCGCTGTGAAATCTATCCTTAAGTACTTGAGAAGGACTAAGGATATGTTTCTGGTATATGGCGGAGATGAGGAGTTGATTGCTAAAGGTTTCACCGATGCCAGTTTCCAAACCGATCGAGACGATTTTCGTTCTCAGACCGGGTTTGTATTCTGCCTGAACGGTGGAGCCATCTGTTGGAAGAGTTCCAAGCAGGACACAGTTGCAGATTCTACTACGGAGGCCGAGTACATTGCAGCTTCTGAAGCAGCCAAGGAGGCATGTTGGCTTAAGAAGTTTATGACTGAGCTTGGGGTAGTTCCTAGCGCTGATGGTCCAATTGAGTTGTTATGTGATAACACTGGAGCCATAGCACAGGCTAAGGAACCTAGGGCTCATCATAAGTCCAAGCATGTCCTTAGGAAGTATCACCTCGTCCGAGAAATGTTCCAGAGAGGTGACATCAAGGTATCCAAAGTGGATACAGACGACAACGCAGCTGATCCCTTGACTAAACCGTTACCTCAGACTAAACATGAGTTCCATACTTCAGCTATTGGACTTAGACTTAGGTCCGAGTGGTCTTAGTCTTAGTGGGAGCTTTATTTCAGTTTATTTGATTTATATGTATGAAGTATACTTTCGTAAAACTCTTATTGTTGAATAAAAGTATTACTTCTTGTTTAATTGATTGCCTATTCTTTTATAGCACTTGAATAAACAATTGAATATTTAATCATAGTTGTATGATAAATATTTTAATTCCCATGTAATCACGAGTTCTTGAAGAGGAGCCAATAAGTGTATTGGCTAAGGAACCCCTTTTTCAAGACAAGAACTGTGGTGATTACATTGTCCCTAGTGGTGTGTCCCAGCGTTTTGGGAACGGACACAACCAAACTAGTGTGTAATGATTCGTTTGACTTTGTTTCTTAAGTCAAAAGGATGGTCCAAATCATTACATGGGTTCATTGTCAAGAGAGTCTTGACATGGTACTGGACAGTGACCGTTGTGAAATTATAGAAGAGATCTTGTGTCCTATATTTCACACGAGCCATATGATAGAGGTTCTGAGACCTACATGCATATCATTCTCATGCTACGTGAGCATGAGGCTTTGACTACTTCCGGACCCATCCGTTACTGGTGGTAATGGGGTACGTTGGGTCTTATGTGAATGTAGTGGTGAGATGATCGGTGATGCATTGGTAGGGTCTTTGTCCACCCTGGTATACAGGGAAGGTTTTTCTGGCCACTCGGAGAGTGAGTCTTACTTATGAATTCACCCGTTATGAACGGGAGTGAGACTATCTCGTGTTCCGAGAAATTATGTCATAGGAGTTGGCGACACGCTTTCTTGCTTTAGCCTATGACGAAAACCGAGGACAAAGGGAATCATGTGACAAGGATGCAAGTGTACATCCAAGACATTGGTAATAGTCCAAGGGCAAGTGGGAGTGTTGGAAATTGATGTGTCAATTTCCTCAATTAGTGCCCGTGAACTATATCATCTATATATAGGGTTCAACAACCGATAGTTATCTGAACTATCAGTAGTCTCACCCGAGATAATGCCGGGGGTCATCGAATGGCAGACTAGGCTCTCACGATGATCTTCGGGATTCGTGTATACGGTCTTATACGTTGAATCCCGATGCCTTCGTTACTCGGGCTATGAGGTCACACACGTAACAATTACCGAAGATACTTTCGAGTAGTGACCCGAAAGTGAATAAGGGATTTGATCCATATTGAGGAATTTCGGTTCGATCGAGATCGTGTCCCGACCGAACCGATGGTGCGCCCGGAATTGGTTCCGGACACACCATTTGGGGTTTATGTATATATATATATATGTGAGATATATATATATATATATATTATCATTTATTGAAATGATTTAATTAATTAATGAATTAATTAAATAAGATATGATTTAATTAATTAATTAAGATTAATTAATTCCATCATCATGAATGGTTGACATCTTGGTGGCTACTTTATGCCTTGGGAAGGCTTTGTAAGTCTTGGGAAGAACTCTTGTAAGAGAATCTTCCATGGACCAAGAGGCATTAACCATATGGATGGTTAATGTGTTTGTTTAGTGTATAATGTGTTTCATCATCCATTCTATATCATAAGATGATATAGAATGGGTAGAACATCAATCTAAGTCTTGCATATCTCTTGCTAGAGAACACAAACAAACACACTTCATCTTCAACCTCAACCCTCTAGCAAAACTCTAAGTGTAGAGTGTAGAACTAGTTCTACATTTTTGCTATAGTAGTAAAGACTACATACTCCTCAATAACACACACTAGTCCAAGTGTGTCTTATTGCTATCTAAGGTATTGGTGTGGACTATTTCATAGTAGTTTCATATCACCTTGGTGATAGACATTTCTTCAAGGAGAAAGCAAAGGAGCAAGGTGTGGGGATAAGCGCTTAAAGATTTACAAAGCTTCCGCTCACGCTTCAAAGGTATAACTTTGTAGCACTACTCTTTTATATGTTATTTGTAGCATATTCACACTACCTTTAAACATATACTTCTATGAGCTAGTTTCATTGTGTAAGTTCTAACGATCAACGAATTAGGGTTTTCTAGACATATGAACTATCGTAGTTCATTGTGTCTTGCAACCCCGGGATATTCCAACAGGAACATCGACCTGGATAGATGATGAAGAAGATCGGCTGCGGGGGGGGGGGGGGGGTGATCGAGAAGAGGATCAGCGGGGGGGGGGGGGGGATGGAGAAGACGGTGGGGGGAGGGGCGATAATAGAAGGGAGGGGGTGAATTGCAAAAGGCGGTAGAGATGGGGGATGGGGGTTTGGACGATGACGGAGGGGGATTTTTTTTTAGTTTTCTTTTTAAATATATTTCATTATTCAAACTGACCCCAAAATATCTATTATAATCCGAATTCCTAATTTGATGGTGAAATTCCGCAAACTGACCAGTTTGTCATAGTTCAGGGGGCTAATTGACCGACTCAAAAGTTCAATCCCTTATTTGATCAGTTGACAATAGTTCAAGGGGCATTGTAAAATTTAGCCTTAGATCAAATTCCCCATACATGTTCTTTTTTGCTTCTGTTTACTTCTATTTTTTCTAAAATCTCACATAAATTTTTTTTAAGTTAAAATCCTAGGTCCTTATTTTTTTCTAAAATCTCACATAAATTTTTTTCAAGTTAAAATCCTAGGTCCGCCCCCGTTGATGCCTTCTATCCGCCATAAAGTTACTTCTCATAATTTTTCAAATATGGTTGTGGACCTGTGTGGCTGTGTCACATGCACTGAACCTGCTTAGTAATGTCATGAACGATTAAGAAGAAGACTACATATAAGAACAGTATGCAACCAACTTCAGCATAAATAGACTCTTGCTACAAACCAATTGTACAAGATCCATCTCTAAACACCATAAACGA